>JAODKT010001744.1:19147767-19159528 GCA_027576195.1 Cossypha heuglini
CTGAGACCCCACCTGCAGTGCTGCACCCAGCTCTGGGGTCCCAGCACAGGAAGGATGTGGACCTGTTCCAGTAGTTACAGAAGAGTGCTATGAGGATGACAAGAAGGATGGAGCACATCTCCTATGAAAAAAAGCTGAGACACCTGGGGTTGTTCAACCTGAAGAATAGAAGGTTCTAGGGAGACCTTACTCTCCCAGTATTTAAAATGGGCAGATTCAGACTAGACACAAGAAAGGAATTTTTTACCATGAATGTTGTGAGACACTGGAACAAGTTTCTCAGACAGATGGAAGACACCCCATCCTTGGGGCTTATTCAACATCAGGCTGGACCGGGCTCTGAGAAACCTGATCCAACTGAAAATCTCCCTACTCATTGAATGGACTAGCTGACCTTTAAAGGTCGTTCACAACTCAAATATTGCATGATTCTCTGAAGAGAGGAGATACACAGTGGTGCAGCTCCCCCAGACCAAGCTTCACTATGCACAGGCCCATTGTGCAAAGAGGGATTAAAAGACACCCGGTAAGTGCTGGAAAGAGGAGCTCTGTGGCTGAGGTGGAAAACTCTGAGCTGGCCCACAGCAGCATGTGCACAATGCACACTAGTCACTCCAGTGGAGTTCCTGGATAATGCATGCTTGGTAAGTAACTGTATTTCTTTAATGTAGGCAAAATTGTCTGGAGAGGTGATAAGATGACAGTAAGTTATTAAAAGGACAGGTTGCCACATCTCAGTTACAGTTTTTCAGGGAGAGAGAAGGCTCTAAATGTATGTGGAATAATTACAGACTATAAGGAGGTTACAATGAATATGCAGAGTTGCTCCTGGTGGGCATCATAGAAAAAGATTGGGTAGACATCTGGACAGGGCACTTCAGAACACTTCAGCATAAGGGTGAGCCTGCTGCACTTCACATTGCAAGGGCCTTGTAAGGTGGCAGACCAGAAAGAATGAGTACATATGAGAATTCATATGTGCTGATTTTCTGATCATATGTTATCATCTGTTAGAAGAATATAATTAATCTTTAATAATAATTTTATTATTTGTATTACATAGAACATTTATTCTCCTGTCCAATACCAACGGCTTTGTAAGGGTTGATAAATGTTTGCACTTTACGTTGGATAGATATGATTTTATAAAAATACTAAGTACAGATCTAAAAGCTGGGGAGCAACATGCCATAGAATCATATATATCTTGCGCAAAACCAGAGAGTTTCTTACAAGGGAGAAATCACATTATTTTTTATCTGGTTGAAATCTAGATCTTCTGCAGAAAAGTGCTATCATTTGGAAATGCGTTCCTGCTGATGTACTCTAGAAGCAGAGTGAAAAATGAAAGCCACAAAGAAAAAGCTCAGATGAAAAACCAAACTGAAGATTTATACCCACAAAAGGGCTAAGAAAGCATGTCAGAAATTGCAATCCAACAGAAATATATTTTTCAGAGAAATCTTTGAAATATTAATGGAGTTTCATTAGAAAGAAGGATCTTATCTCACCTAAGTGATATAATATTGCTCAATGCAAACTGCTGAGCTTTGTAAACGGCAAAAGAAGAGATAAAATGTGGAAAAGTTCTCAGGTAATAAATCACATCTTTGAGCCAACACAGGTACTATGTTTGTCCACTTGAGCTAGTGTGATTCTTTAGTAAAGCACTAGACTATGATCTGTGAATATTTATCTCAGCAAATAATACTGCACTGTACTATACGTATTATTGATTGTGCAGCAAGAGTAGGTTATGTTGTCAGTAGGCTGACTGATCTTTAACATACAGCTTCATATGTAGCACCAATTTCACACCAAAAGACATCTCAACTGTTAGATGAATGGCTGTGGTTGTTCAGCCCTTAGAACAAATCCCCATAAAATAGGAAATATGTGAAATGTTTCTGCATATACTTGTAATTTTTTCTTACTCAGTATATTTGGATTGGAGGACTCCTCATACCTCCAGTTTCCTGGGATACAGGAATCAAATCTGGACCACAGAAAAATATTCAATAATTGGCTTTGTTTTCTTATGGACCAGTTTAGGTTGGAAGCTTTTGTAGCAGAAATAGGACAGCAGATATACCCACTAGGGTTCATGGTTTTGTGTTTGCCTTCATAGAGGTCTGCTGAATGTTGATGGTCTTGTTTGTGGGGGCCATAACTCATTCCTGGTGTTCTAACACCAGCTAGGGTACCTAAGTGTCATTGGTTTCAGTAAAAATCAATGTATAGAGGACGCCTTAATCCCAATAATGTATTAATAACATATTTTAGCCAGGTCTAGGGAGACCTCTTTTTCTACATAGCAACAATATTTAGACTTATCTACCTGGCAGTTTCCTGGATAAGGTATTACTGAGCCAGCCTCTGGACACAATTTGCTTCAATATGCCATTTTGTTGCTTATTCAAAGTAAGCCTTTCCCACAGTCTTACACAATTATTATCAGTCTTCCAGTATGGTAGATATTTGTCAGCGATGAAAATTTTCTTTACCAATTATTCTGATGTGAATACTTTACACTTGTGTGAGTAGTGACCCATCACTGTTAAGGATTATGATAAATTAAAGAGATTTCTGTGAATGCAGTAAAACTTCAGGCAAAAAAATCTGTACATAGTTCATTATGGGTCTGCCATGTGCCATCACCACCCAGAGTCATTCTGTTTGCCTTTTATTTGGTGAACACTGGGAAATCATGGAAAGCCAGCTTAATAAATATGTGACAATCTGCAAGATAGTCACAGAATGAAGTTATAAGATGATCTTTTATCTCTTGGGCACACAAATTTAATCTCTAACTACAGTACCTCATTTGTAGAGTGTTTAGTACCCACACTTGTCTCCATAAGACCTATGAAATCAAACTCTTCAAAGACTTTAAATTAAAATAAGAAATTACATCTGATGGGGAAAAAATTGCAGTTTCTATAAATTAGCCATTGCGAATTAAACATCATTCTCTAAAATCTGTGGCAACTTCATGGGTAGATTATAACCTCTAGAATAGAAACCCATATGTCTCCCATTTAAGTTTCTCAATATGTTGGGTTATTTCACTAATTTATATTACTTTAAGGATGAACAATTTGTGTAAAAATCACCTGTTTTTATAAACCTCTTTTTGTTTCAGAAGGAGATTAATATAAAAATATTTAAGTTATGAAGAAAGGAAAATTATAGGACAGGGATTTTATTCTCATCATAACTAGGTTTTGTTACTTTTCTATTTGCTTTGTATTGATGGCTGTTGACATCTGAGCAACAGAAACAACTTTTCTGGGGAATTTCTCATGCAGGTATGCATGTATTGCATATCCTGGAATTGACTGGCTTAGCCTAGATTTGTCTGTTTTTTCTGATTTCCTTAGAGAAGGTTATAACCTCAGAATTATAAATGAAAAATGCTGGTAACTCTAACAACCTCAGTAATTACTAAGTAAGTTCATTTTAATGTCACTGATGGGCACTTAGAGGGTTTTGTATATAATTATATAGAAAAACAACCTCTCCACCTCTTCTGCCAGCATATTGAAAAGCAGGGACTCTTTCTTCAAATTCCTTAGCTGCATGCTCAAGCTACCAGGTAAATCATTTGGGCGGTGGTTGAACACACAGCATTAAACTTGTTGCTAAAATTATAACAGCTATGAAGTTCAAATGAAATCTGTTAATCCAGGTGGGGGAGAAGGTTTAAGCAGGAGAAAAAGGATTTGTCATGATTACAATAGGAATGTAAGGTTACAAGGATATGAAAGAGGTCATCTAGCCCATCCTCCTGCTCAGAGGTATATTCCATCTCTAAGAGATATTTAATCTCTTCTCGAATCACCTTCACTGGAGAATTATGACAAACACTTTGTATAATCTGATTCAGGGTTTAAGTACACGTAACAGAAAGGATATTTTTTTATCTACAGTGTACCCTGTGCTATTCTTCAAGAATACATCCAGCCTAAACTGAACCTCTATTTCTGCAAGAGCAGCTTGACACCAGGTTGTATTAAGCATATTTATTGTCGGAATTTTCAAGGCACTATTATCGCACATTTCAATATTTTAATTCTCATTTGTGAGTTTAATATTTCAATTATGACATTTATTATTGCTTATATATTAGTTTTTGGGAATTGTAACTTTCTTCTACATGCCCAGTATAGCTTTCTAACAGCATGTTAGGAAGAAGGAAAAATGTCTCTTTCAAAATGAAACTTCGAAAAAATCATAAAATCCAGAGATGAGCTTTTGAGGGCACTCTACAGAGCATCTCATTGTTAGAAAGTCCAAAGGAGATAAAATGAAACTTGCTTAGCTTTCAGATGCTTTTCTCCCATTTGCCTGGATGGCAATGCTGCCCCAAAAAGGAAGAAAATCAGTTATACCTTTACCAGAGGAAATAATAAAAATAAGAAAGGATCTTACTTAGGGTAAGCTCTGTGACTCAGCTGGTACTTTATAGCACTTTATATACTTTCGAGTATATCTCGAAATTTTATTAACCAGAACTTAATACAAATATATTTCTTTAAGCTGACAGAAGAGCACAACTTCAAAACATTTCCTACCTACCTTCAGAGCAAAACATAGAAAGCAGTTTCCTCCCCAGTATATTTTCACTGTCTGTATACTACTTAGAGCAAGTACAAAAAGCTTAAATGTATTTAAATGTGTTTCAGTGGGTGAACCCAAAAATATTTTAAGTGTTTCTTCCTTCATGCACTTTAAGTAGTGAGCTTGGAAACAACAAGTTGATTGGAACACAATTATGAATATTTAGGTGAAAAACTTTACACTATATTCACAGTGTATTGAGGCACGCTGATATTTTCAAATACCTTCTCTGTTGTGCCACCTGCAGCTGTCTGTGACTGTAGCCATGCCAGGCCTTTCAGCCAGCCACTGGATCTTCTTCAAAGGTGCCTCTGTCAATATGACAGATTCTATGCCTCCAGCTGGAGAGAGATGGAGACCTCCCGCCACCTCCTCCACAAGAAAAAGGCTTGCCCAAACACTGATGCCTGCTGGAGTCCTTCCACACAGAAGTGTAACTTCTCCACGTTTATATTTTGATCCTGAGAGATGTCTGTGCCACAGAATCCATTCCAGTACAGTTTATTTCTTAAAAATGGGTAGGATTTCACTGCCATAAAATGCCTGTTCTTTTAGAGTTGCACTCCTACACACTGAATCTAAAGGAATCCTTGGTTTCAAATCATCTCAAAGGAGCAGTTCAGCTGCAACTATACTGAGGTAAACATCTGCTTTGACTGGGAAGTTACTGCAGAAAGTTCTTCAAGTCATAACATTTCATTCTCATTGCTTTGGCAAAGTGAGTGGTAAGACGTTTGCCTAGGGATAGGAAGACAGTAGGCTTTTAAAATTTAATAAGTTTCATCATTTCTGAAACCCAGGAAAAAGGAACACTATTTGACCATAATCATTTGACATAAAAAAAATAACATATGTGTTGTTTTACAAAAAAAGGTAGGGCATTAGTAGCTTTCAGCTATTGTGGTTGTTACAATAAATAGTTACAATGTCTAAGATTCTTTTTTAACTTTAAAAATAAAAACATTATGCTTGCTGTGCTTATAAATTATGAGAGCTCCCTAAACACAAATTGATCAGAATGGTCTGCATGTATCATTTCTCTTTAGTTTTCAAGATGAATAAATAGGAAGTGCAGTGAGATATGCAATGGTATAGAAGTTGATAAATATTTTCAAATTTATTTTTCCTGTGACATTAATGAAGACAAAAACATGCATGAATCCATTTGCAAGCAAATTTATTAATTTTTCCAATGAATCTGTCAAATTATTAGACAACAAATGCATTTTAAGAAAATAATTTTATGTAGCGGTGATTTTTAAAAAAAAAAAACTTCTACTAATTTTTCTTTTTAGAAGACTTGATGAAAGTTTGCTCTTTGAAAAAATACAGAACAAAAATGTATCTTACTATTTTGCAGGAGGCTATGGATGAAAAGTGCCATTTTAATTACTTTGATTTTTAAAAAAGTTTTCTCACGATTTTTACTTCATAAAATTATGCTTCATTATAGTTACAAGTGGGCTACAATTACACAATGGCTTTCTACTATCAGAGGTCTATGCTAGTGCTTGGAAGAAACCTTGGGATTGCTGTGCCATCATACTAATTTCCATGTTTCTGTCTTCCAGGATTTGTGTAACCAAATCCACTGCTTGTCTTCCTTTAGAATAAATATCCTTTTGGCTTGAATTTAGGCCCTGACTATTGCATAATTGGGGAACTAAAAATAGGTCTTTTTGCATTTTTTTTCACTTGTATGTTGAGGAGCAGGCATTTTCAGGATAGAGTTCTATGTACTCCAGGCATATTACCAAGCCTAGTGTCTAGATGTTGACACAGTATGATGCCATGCAGTTCTAGTTAGTTACACAAATGTTACACTAGATTTACAAAGGATATCAAAAAGGGGTGAAACCACAGAACAAGCACATTGACAATCTACATTAATTCAAATTTCAACATAAAAATGTGCTAAAGTGCTGTGTGTTAACACAAAAATACCTTATATATAAATACCAGGTTTTGCTAACACTGTGTACTACTAGTACAGAAACCTATAGACAACTATAGAATAAGATTTAGGACAAGTAAAGAAACCCCTCAGTTTGTACAAGGTGGAATAGTTCTACATTGTTTGTTGCAGAAGTCTTACTGGTGGTGCAAAGAGGGGATGAAAATATTAGATTAAGCTCCAAAAATAGATGCATGCGTGCCAAAGTTACTTTCAGGGGTAATATGTCACTGGTAATTTCCTTCTGACAGAAAAGTGAAATTTGGTAGTAGAAGGATATAAGAAATGTGTGTTTATCACTCAGTCAAATTGCCTGACTGGAACAATGTTTTACCACAATCCCTCTGAGATTTTCCATGAAGACTTGGATAGGAGTGCTAAGAGAGAAAAGAAAGAAGGAAGAGGAGAGTGAAGGTTAAATACAAATATCCACAGTATAGGTGATCTGGGCTAACCTGTAGGCAGCAAGAAGGCTGGACAGAGGTTCATCTTCTCCTCAGTTTTCCTCCAAAGTAGTTTTCTATCTAGTAGGAATTCTGCCTGTCTTTAGTACAATCAATAGGAAAGCATAATGAAACATGACCCCAGATACATAGCTGCCCTGGGCCAGACACTCAGCAGCAGCATATGGAGTGAGCAAGAGGATATGTAATGTATGTGCCAGAGCTATAATGACCACATTACTGTCTACTGCAATCAGCACACCCAGCTTTCTTATTCTTCAGTGCTTCCCCCGCTATTCTGAGACTTTTGAACTAGTGTAGTTTTTCTTGCACTGCCATTTTCACCTAAGGACATATTAAAACTAATCCCACCAAGCACAGTAGCTATGAATATGGGGGAAAGCAAAAGGTGTTGCCATCTCTACTACAAATGTAGAGGTGGAGTGAAGGGCATGGTAAGTGAGGGAGGTGTGCTTTTCCCAGAAGCACTTTGTTTCTCTCATGTCTCCTGGTTTGAAAGGATTGAAATACATTCACATTCTTTTCACTTCTTGACTCCTTTATCTACCCAGAAATGCTCTGATTCTATGCATGCAGAAGCTCCTTAGAGTGCAGCTCAACCTGGAATACTAATGCAGTAAATAAAATAACAATTTTATTTCTACAGTTGCATTTGCTTTGGGGACAACTTTGCTCAGTGATTACTTTTCTCCACACTTTTTAAACCAGTAGAAGTGTGCTAAAACTTCTGGAGTGTTGTCTTTTAACACGTGGAGTGATGGTTCCTGCAAGAGCAGAGACCAGCGATCCTGGGTAGCTCACTGACAGCTCTATTAAATTCAACATATGACAAGCATGTTTGAGCTTTACAGCAACTGTTTCAGCACCTACATTCTCTATACAGGGAATGCTATTATGCTTAGACATACTTGTTTAAATTTGAAAATCTAATCATCTATGTTGCTTCTAATATATAATTAGTTAATTGTAATCCCCAAAGCATTGTTACTCAAATGAGTCATCTGTTAACTTGTTGAGGATTATAAATAGATTTGTAGATATTTAAAACAATGGAATCTAGACTGTATGTGTGGAAGATAAAAAGTTAGTTATTAAACCTTGAGTGCCCAGTTGAAAACATTTTGACTCTCAGATAAGGCAGCTATGCAAAATTATGAATATTACAATAGTTCATTATTCAGAGGTAGTCAGATTTTTATATATGGTAATGCAGTAGGAAATACATTTACGTATTTTATCTTCAAGTAAGGCAGTTCTCTTATTATTACTTTCTGACACTTTTGTATGGTGCAATCACTCAGGAAGTGCTGTGTCCATCAGGGGTAGCTTTAAACAGTGGTAAAATACAGATGAAGAGAAGCTTAAAAGGAAAAAAGAACAGGAAGGGATCTGAGAGAGCTCAGCTAAACTGTTTTCACCAATGTACTGAAGTGGACAAGTCTATCAGTCTAAGTGGAAAACAGGAATGTCAAACTAGTTCAGTCTCTTCTTGCATATTTTCTTACCCTTAAGTAAAATAAATCATCTATCATTATTAAATTTGCAATTTTTTTTGGTAACAGGTTCTCATGATGACCTGAGAAGATATGGTTGTATAATGCCTTCTGTTAAAATTTGTTTCTATATAATAAATATGCTGACTTAATTTTTTAATCTTACAAGTGACTACATGTTCCTTTAACCTGACTGTTGGCTGACCTGTTTACACATTTGATACCAGATGCATTCATAGAAACATAAATATATTTTCAGATTTGAGCTTTAAAAAGAAATAATTTCATACCAGTATGATTGTAAATGTGTACTGTGATTAATCGTATATGCTCACTAGGGCTGTGAAATAGTTAAAATACTTAATAATAAATGACTTCTAAGTTATCACACAGGTAGACTCCTAATAATAACTCAATTTTTATATTGAAATACAGTAAATTGAATTTTTTAATAAATATGATTGTGTCCGTGTAAAATGCAAGCAGATGCTAGCACTAGTTAAAGACTGAAGAATTCCTCCTAACAATTGAAACATAACTGGAGCATGATCTTTTTCCACTATTTTGGATGACTAATCCAACAGCAGTCAAAGTGTTGAACTGAATGCCAAAGCTTCAGCAATTGCACTATATTTCTGTGTTGGCAAGAGCAATACGTACTGATGCTCTTGATGCATAAAAAGTAGACACAGCTCTTGGAATTTTGTAAACATTGCTTTAGAAACCATGAATACGCTTTCTAAAAAATGATCAGAATAATTCTATGTTGGGAGCTAATAAAATGCTATATTTTACATAATAAAATTTTCCTGTACCTCAATTAAAAATGTGTGACTAGATTTTGGAACTCAAAACTTTATTTTTCTCTTTAAAACTGGATTGAATATATATTAATATTAACATTAATATTAATGAAAATTTTGAAGAGATATATATTTAGAACACTACGTAAGACCTGGTATTCAAGAGTAAGTTTAGCAGGTGTTTTCTTGAAAAAAATAAAAAGAATATATTCTTACAAAATCCCAAACAGTCAGGGATCTTTAATTTCATAAGAAAACTTCCTATAATGCATGGTCATATATTTTAAATATTTTGAATTTATTTACTATCAGCACTGTTCAATTTCCAGGCACAAACAAGCAGTTTGCTGGCTGACTTACTCTGTGAATGCTTCTATGGATATTTTATGACAATAAGAAAACAATCTTAGTTATAACAGCATATACAGCAAAAAAATAATTGTGGGTCTTATTTTCATAAGTCAACTTCAAATATGTGTTTCAAGTTTGGAATATTTTAAAATTATTTGCTGGACTAAGGTCAAACTGTTTCAAAGATTTCAGGGTTACCTCCAGATCTGTGTGTGCTTAAGACCTATTTTATTTTTGAGTAGAACTTGACTTTGTAAACACTTAAGATCGTGTATATTTTTCTAAGATACACCTTTGTTACCTCAATGGGATGATTTTTTAGTAAAAGTAGTCACCTCTTTCTGCAATGACAGGAATTAAATAATTTTCCAGAAAAGCCTATATAGTTTACCACTCATACATTATGGAGACATTTCCATCAACACAAAGCAAATAATATGAAAAATAATTTCTTACTTAACTATTTCAAATGAGTTGCTCTTCCATTACTCTGCTTCTGACCTTTATTTTCAATACAAAACCATCAGGTAAGGTTGGAACAAACTAATAATAAATAAAACTATGCAGGTGAACACAAAGGGTCTCACAACCGCTGTCCATTGGGTCACAAGAGAGTGGGCTTTAGACATTTTCTATCCTGGCCACAACTTAGGTCTGTAACTTTCCTTGAAGGTTCAATGACAAAAATATTGTTTCACTTGGGCTGTTTTCCAGGCAATAAAAGGAAGTTTCTAAGCTTATTGATTAAAACAGAGGAGCTCATTAGACAAGGTAAGTTCCTGAGAGCAGACAGTATTTATGATAAGCTCCAGAGCAGCTTAGCTCAGGTGCTAATGAGCATTTCTGAGATTGTAGTGTGGTGGGGGAAAGCTGTACCACCACAGCTGCTACTCTACATGTAGGAAGGTTGTAGGAACTGGGAGCTCTGCTTTCTTGACTCTGACTTTCCAGGTATCACACTGATTTCAGTACAAAACTGACAGTAGAAGCAGGGAGGTGAGGGAAGGAGAGTGGCAGGCTGGCTGGGAGGGGACAGCTCTCAGTGGTGTGGCAGGGTGTCAGCTATCATTCCATATACCCAGTTGATGTGTGGATTGGGGGATTATTTTTACTAAACCAGTTTTTGCTTGGCAAGTAATTAGGGAATTTGTTGTGATGCTGCTCAAGGTTACCAGAAGCTGTGCAGGAAGGACAATTTTAAACCAGTGGCAGATTTATCATGTCAGGAACCACCCTCAGAGAACCACCCACACCCAAGGGGCAATGTGCAACACAACGGCCTGCCTGGGATGAAAAAGTCACAATAGGAAATGTGGAACACAAATCGTGTTTTATTTTTATTTAAGCTGTATAAAGACACAGGGCACAAGGCAAAGGTCATAGAATCACAGGATGTTAAGGGGTTGGAATGGACCTTAAAGAACATCTGGTTCCAAACCCTCTTCCACAGGGCAGATACACATCTCACAAGAACAAGCTGCTCAAGGCCTTATTCAATGAGGCCTTGCTCACCACCTGGGTTGGGACATCACCTGCAGCCTCCCCGGGTAACTGTTGCAGCGCCTCACCACTCTCACTCAGAATTTCATTCTAACATCTAACCTAAATTTCTGCTCTTTCAATTTGTACCCATTACTCTTTGTCCTATCACTATAGTTCGTGACAAAGAGTCCTTCTCTGGCTTCCTAGCAGGCTCCCAAAATGGATGGATGCTGCTGATGGGATGACCTTCACAGATTAATGAAATATTCTTGAGTTAGAAGAGATCTATCCAACTGTGAGCTCTGCACAGCACATCCCCAGGAACCACACCATGTGCCTTCCTTGGACACAAGAACTGCAGGCAGGCTGGGGAGCAGGACTGCCCCTAAGCTGCTCTATTGAGCACATGGGAGCCGCATGAGCAGGCAGCAGGTAGATAAAGCTATTACATTAACGCTCCAGAGCAGCCCGGCCACCATCTGGTGCCGCAGGGAGCGCGTGTGTGCGTGTGCCCGTGCCCGAGGCCGGGACAGCGCCTCAGGGCGATGCCGGCACTGCGGGCGGCCGGGCCCGGCCCCGCCCGCGCCCCCTGCG
>JAODKT010001744.1:19162680-19174619 GCA_027576195.1 Cossypha heuglini
AACAAACAACTTCTGCTTTATTTTTAGAATTAGCCCTTCTTGCTGGCTTTTATTTGCAAAGGCCTTTCCTTTGAAAGGGGTAACTTCTTGTGTGCTCCGGTGCTCTGAAAAATGACACAACGGTAATGCCCTGACAGGAATGCCTTTGGACATTTCCATCACTTGGCAGAAAGCATGATATTATTATTTCAGATGTTCTTTGTGATTAAAATGTAGGAAGAGTGCTTGCTGTTTATGCCTGTGAGTTGTAATTTCTCTGTTGGGGATCCAGTGTTTCTCGTCTTGCCCAGCTTCTCTTGGTGGGAAGATGTGTGATGCTATCTGAAAATTCATGTGAACCAAGAAGGCGTGTGTGACAGGTTTATGGTGCTAACTCTTCATATTTGTCTCTGGACGTATTCAAAGCCCACCAGGACGTGTTCTTGTGTAATCTGCTCTAGGTGACCCTACGTGGCAGAAGGGTTGGGCTAGATGATCTTCAGTGGTCCCTTCCAACATCAACTGGTGTGTTAGGAGACAACTGACATGGGAAGTTGACTGAATCAATGGCAGGTCACTCATAACTTCAGCTCTTGGATTTGAGTGGGAATATGTAATCTGTTCTCAGCCTCTGTGAGGTCTTTGAAATCTTCTAAACAGGGGTGGGGTTCTGCTGGGATTTTCCGGAAAGGTTTTGCTGTTATTGTTGTTGCTGCTGGTTTTTTTTTGTTTGTTTTGTTTTGTTTTGTTTTGATTTGATTTGGTTTGTTTCTTTGTTTCTTTGTTTTGTTTTATTTTGTTTTGTTTTTTTCTTTTTTCTCCCCCTGGGATCCAGAGGGTTGCTAAAGAGTAAACAGATGGCAAGAGAGGGAAAAGGGATGTGGAAGTCCAAAGCTCTGAAGCTGTCATGGTTCTGTCATGAGACAGGAAAAAAACCACCAACAAGCCTTATGCAGCTTTTCTGTCTTGTGTTCCGTGCTGCAATTCAACCCTAGAATAAAATAATGGTTGGTGTTGGCTGAACACAATTGCACCCAAACCCTCAATTTGTGCCAAATGCCTTGCCTGCCACATGAAGAATCTGATCGGTCTGGCAATTATTTGCATAACTCCTGTGGATCTCTTGTCTGGGATTTCAGAAAGCTTCACAGTAACAACTTGTAAAACTTTTTCTGATGTCTGTGGGAACTCCTAAGAAATATTACTGTTTGGTTTGTATGCCTTTGGAAATTAGGCATGAAAATACTTTGCTGCTCTTGTTTTCCACTCTGTAGGGTTCTACACACTTCTTAATATCAGAAGAGATTTTGGCGACTCTCGAATATAACAATACTTATTTTCATTACTATTAGTGGCTTATGTATTTTGCTGTATCACTGAAAAAGGTCATGCAGCACATTAAGTATATTACTCATCAGTATTATGTATTAGGAGGATGTCTTCACAGCAGTTTCTCAAACTGTAGGGTTTTGAGTATTTGTGTTAAGTTGGTCCATGTGTGAGCAAGACTGCAGTGTCATAATTAAGTGGTAGGTCCTGATAATTGTAAGGTGTCCTTGTTTGTCTTTGGGACTGGAAGAGATGTCCTGTTCTGGCTCAGGCTCCTGCAGCTAACTGTCATTCTCTTACCATTAAACTGTAGGAGAAACTATAGGTATGTGGAAGCGAGCATTTTGAGGGAGATATGGAAGAACAGCCAGCAGATTGGATTGCCTCATAGAAGGTAGTTTTCTAACCTTAGCTGTGGTTCCACAGCAGTGAAAATTGGTCTTGTTGCTGCTAGCAAGGTAAGGGTTTTGCTGCTTGTCCCTCTGTCAGCTGAGTTGTTCCTACAGACTCTCTCTCATCCAGTGTGTCTAATGATTTTCTTTTTCTAATTATTTAATGTATTAATTGATTATTTGATTAATTAAACACAGTAGAAAACTTTTGGATGTGCTGGTTTTCTGCACAATTAGTGTGTTCCAGTAGCTCGCAGAGGGATCTATGACCCCATCAGTATCAGTATGTAGGAAATATACATAGTCATAGTCAGGATGACATGAAAGTCTTTATGTGTGATCTTCTGGATCTGCTCTCCCCAGAGCTGTATCCTAGGAAGAATCAGGGCTGTCTATCAAATCAGCTGCTGTTGGCTGAGAAAGCTCCATTAAAATGGTTTAGGAAACTTTTGGAGAGAGGAGTATGTTCATATGGGCTTTTCTTTTTACATATTGTTTTGTCTGTAGTGAGTAGTTTCTTAAAATTAAATATTATTTTGAGGGGTAGATATAGCAATTCTTTAAGTTTTCCATATTTATTTGCTGAATCCAGAGAAGAATTGTTTTACATCATTAGTGGGATCAGTGAAAAATGTATGGGTTTTTTCATCTATCTGCCATCTATTTTTTTTCTGAATAGGGAGTTTTATTGATTCCAGAGACCTATTTTTCTTTAAGTAAAGAAAGCTAAAAGAAATGCATTTTTTTGGTGAAACATGATTGTTACAAGTAAGACCAGAACATTCTGGAAAAAATAAGTCCCATATTCTGTCATTTTGACAAGTTCTAATTAGCCTGAAGTGAGAGATTTATTGTAGGACTGAATAGAAAATGAATGTTGTACGAAAGAAAGGCATTGTTAGAAATCATGGCCAAAAACACATGAAAACCAGTTTGGATAAACCCCTGCATTTTCAAGGACTGATGTTGCAGACCTTGCTGTTTTTCCTCAGTGAGTAAACATCCTTATAGCTGTTACCTACAGCTGCAGATAGCGGAATAACTAGTTATATTTATGTATTGTAAGAGGTACTAAGTGGTCACCTAGTTCAAGTTTTTAGAATAACTTCTGATACTGAAATTTACTGCTTGGTTTAATTTATGCATATTGCTTGAAATATGACCTGGTAGTCTGTCTTGGAAATGGGAAAGAACTACTTTGTTTTAGGTGGCAATTTGCTAAGAATGGACTGCATTTCCACATTTGAAAAATGTGCCTTATCACATGGAAGCTTAGGGCAGTTGGTAGGAAATCAGAAGGTACCTGCCAGACTCAGGGTAATGGCCCTATCCAGAAGATGTCCCTTGTTGAGGTCTAAAGATAGGCATTTTTCTGTTGATGAGTTCCATTTACACAAATGGCTATAGCCTGCTGTTTTATGTGTGAACTTACACCTGGGTCTACACTTCCTGTGCATTATCCCATTAATGATGACAAAGAACTGGTTAAGTACTTGTAGAAAGAACTTTTCACATTTTTTTCTTCAAATGCAGTCTTTTCCTGAAACAAGACAAATCACTTCTGCCCTGCAGTCCTTTAGTAGGTTGGTTAATTTTTTTTCTTTTTCTGTCCATTTGCTCCTCAGACTGTTCTTGTTCTCTCTGCATATCCGAAATACTACCTAAAAGGCAGTGAAATTAATTATATATTTGCTCATTTTGAAAGTGCTGTGGGAGCAATGGAGAGGCAAATACAATTCTGACCTCACTGTGTCAGAAATAATGCACAGGCATGAGCAGAAGGGACACTTGTAATTAGGAGACTGACTTAAGATTTGACTGAACTTTCAGGAAAGGAAAAATGCTGAATTTTTAAGGATTAGCCATGAAATGGTATAAAAAAGAAAGATCATGACTTTATGCCCCTGTTTTTTGTAATACAAAAATAGGAGAGCTGTCAGTGTTTGAAAAGGAAAACTTGAAATTGTTAAAAGAAGAAAGTGCTGGATACAGTAATCATATGGAGCTTGTTACAAGAAGAGATTGAATCTAGAAGCATAGCAGGATTTTAAGAAGGATGATAAGAATATCCAGTTTTACGATAAAAACTGAAAAAATACACCAGCAACTGTAAACAGCTTCTGTTCTTCCTGAGTCTGTAGTTTAAATAACATTTTACTGATGTGAGGTTGGAAGAAATCTTGCCCATGGCTGTAATGTTTTTAATTGCCTACTTTAGAATCTTCTCCATTTGTGTCTGGAGCAGCTGGAACCTGGTCATGGTAGAGGATAATCCATTCAGTCCAAAAGCCTATGGAGAGCTCCTCTGTCCTTAGTCTTGCTAAAACATATTGGTAACTGTTTTCACCTTCAGACTCAAATGAGACTACATTTTAGCAACAGTCAGGGCTAAACTTTGCTTCTTTAAAACCCAACTTTTGTGAAACTAATGTTTCTCAGAGTTGAGAGGTCTATAGCATCCTCTGTGTTGAGTAATCTTGTATCTTCATGTACAACTCCCAATAGCAAGAATGATTTTATGGCAGGAGAGAAGATTTAATTATGCTATAAAGTTTCTGTTCAGGTTTGGGTACTCACCCTATTTACAAGCTCTTGAGGATAGATTTAAATGGTAATGTGTTTTTACTCTTTCCTTTGGTGACATACATCTATTTGTTCCCTATGATTAGGGTTTTTGTTACCACATTTAAATCATTTGACTCAATTACCTAATCCCTATGTAAGCTGTACAGACACAATGTGTCTTTGTGCTTCCATAATAGCCAGAACACACCCATGGTTTCAAGTCTGCTGTTGCTGGTCCAGCTAATAGGTCCAACATTTAGGGTTATCCGATGTAGGTTCTCATTGTAACATCCGAAGTTTCTGGGGATCGTTCCCTCAGAAAAATTGGCCAGGAGGATGTGTTAAATTTTCTGTCTCCTTTTGGAATCACTCTTTATGCATTCAACTTTCATTAGGCCGTGAATTTTCATTGTTACTCACAGATTCTCAGATATTTATGTAGGCCTTCTGTGTTTTGTGGAAATTGCTTTTTTGCAAGATGAATAACAAGAGTTGAGTCCTATTCTTCAGAAAATCTTCTTGTCTTTGTTCCATAATTGTGTTTATTACAGCATTATTTGCTAGCAGTAATATCTTTAGACATGGCAACTAAGATCACACAGCTTGTATTGCATGTTTTTCCCCAGCAATCTGTTATGGGGCAATCTGTTCTTTGTTTCTATTTAATAGGTAAAATTACTGTTCTTTCCACCCATGCTCTGGGATGGCTTGTGGCCTGGGCCTAGTGTTGCTCGTCTTTTCTTCTTACAGCTTTATAAATAGAAGACTTCGCTGTGCTGCTATGGCACCGGCATCACTTTTCCCCTTGTCAAGGTGGGACAGGACAATAGATCATGGGGAAGAAGTCATCCTTGGCTGAAGAGTAATGTCTTGCAGAAGTATCTCTGTTTGCTATAGGAGATAAACTAACCTTTTGAGGTTTTTTTTTCATACATCCACTTACTGTGGAACAAGGTAGAGAAATGAGAGTGAAGTATTTACCAGGTGAGCTCTTTTCTTGGAGCACAAAATCTATAGCATATTTATTGTGTTGACTTGTGAAGTGTGCTGCTATGTTTTTTTGGGTTTGGGGATTTTTTGGGCCTGAGGAATGAGTAGCAACGTGGAGTAAAATGACTGCATTGCTCTGTTTAGGTTCTTCCTTTGTGAACATTTACTTCTTATATTATAAAGTGGGATTTTTTTTCCCCAACTTTTCTTCCTTCTTTATTTTTTTGGGTTAACTTGTCTTCCTCACCTTACTGTGTGACAGGATTTGGGATCAGGAGGAGAATGCTGTAGTCAACTCACGGTGACCACTAAAGTGTGTTCCTTATAGTCGTTCACATTATGTGTATTCCATAGAGGAAAAGAATTTAGTTATTTTTGATACATTAAAGGTTTATGTTAACTTCAGAATTAAGTTAAATTTCTAATGTGATACATGAAGTAAGATGTGGAAGTTTACAGTAAGGACTACTAAACAGTCTTTACATTGTCCAATAGTGAGCATTTATACGAAATATAATATCTGGTCAGGCATGATGGTGTTTCTGATTTAAAACAGAGGAGTTTTTAAGACGACATTGAATTTTAAGAGTCAATTTCTCATTATGTCTCTGTAGCATAGAAAATATTTGGAGGTGTATATGCTTTCAGTGTGTATTTCCAGATGTAGGATAGAAGATTTTTGCAATACATTCTCTCTTATATCTCTTCATCTATTTCAAAAACACAAAAAAGCTTTCAGATATATGAACAGCTCTTGTTCTTTGCTTGAAATCATGTGTAGGTTTTCCAGATTTACGACTCATGTCTTTTCGGAAGTCTTTTTTTATCTTTGAAGATCCTTCTAACAACATTTTAAAACATTTGCTTGTAGTTGTATATTCCAAACCTTTAGGTTTTATTGTGACTTGGTATTTGGGGTTTTATTTAAATTGTTCTCAGTAATGGATTGAATACAGACATAAAACCAGATATTGCTAGCTATAGTGTTTGGAGCAATTTTTCTTGGTTTGGACAGATGTTTCCTTGTGACTGTTAGATAACTTCATAATTAAATTAGCTACAGTTAGTTTTGACTACTAGGATGTTTAACTTTAGACTGCTTTTCTATGCCTGCTGCATTGGGGTTAGCTTTTAGGTAGATGTCTTGTAGGGAAATGAGGAAGGGCACAAAAATAAAACTATGATTTAAATATGTCGTTTAAGTAGAGGTTGTTTAAAACTGCTATTAGCTATATCCTCAAACCTCAAACATTCATATTGTGTATGTATGGGTTACACGTGCTGTTTCCTTTTCCTGCCCTAGTTCCTTTCCTAAAAATGTTTACATTTTTATATTGCTTGTGGGTACAATTTTTAAAAAACTTCATTTAAAGAAATAATTAAACAGTCTGTATTTTCTGTAGGGTTCCAAATATATACATATATATATGGGTGATTGGCATGATTTTCCTACACATTTGGCTTATGTAAAAGGATCCTTTGAATTCTGTATTAAGTGTTTAGCCATTAGAGGGTGTTGCCTATGTGTGATAACCTGGAAGCACGCTTTGTTCATATCCTCAAAAGGTATCATGGTAAGGTCAATTTTGACCTTGGAACATTCACATACCATTGATTTAGTAGAAGTCAGTGAATTCATCTACCATTGTTAAAGCTTTCCTGTGGAGCCCCCTGTGGAGATAGAGCAGGGGGCTTGATGTTGGTCTCTTGTGCCACTCTTCTCTGTGCCTGGTAATTGCTTCAGGGAAATGGTGCAGCCGTGTGTAGTAGTTCTCAGGGAGGGTGTTACAAACATGGCATTGCCATTTCCTCATTAAAAAGTGTTCTGCAAAGCTAGTTTTGCTGCATTTGAATTTGGTCACTGCAAAGTATATAAAACTAGGTCTTACATTTGTTAGACAAAAGGCAATAAAGCTGTGTGTAAAAATGCTTTAGATTTATCTTTCTCGGATAAGAGTATGAATTTATCAGGCTATACTTACATTTTTTTTTAAATGTGTGTAGTGCATAGAACCATTTACATGAACAGCACATGCCTGGAAGACTTGTGATAACTCTACTATTACTGTCTAAATTCAGTTGTCTCCTGTTGCTAGGAACCCAAGTTAATTTTAGAATTGCTGAAAAGTAGTAGGTAGCAGCTCTTAAACACAACTCTCTAAAACTGTGTCTAACTAAAACTTTTAATGATGGTTTTCAAAAATATAAGTTACCAGTTAGATTTAATCTAAGTATGCCTCTTGATCAGTTTTTTCCTTTTGTCTTTTTTTTTTTAATTGGATCTTGTTTAGCAACATTGGATCTGATTTTGACTCTTGAAAGGTAAATGAGGGATTTTGTTGCTTTGAGGACTTGAATGTGGTAGTAGAGTTTTTTATTTTGCTTTATTCAAATAAATATGCTTTCACAGTAGCTTAGTTTTTATTTAGTGGCAGTTCTTGTTCCATCAGGCATAAGCTGCTTTTGGGTTTCCCAGGCTTGTAAAGTTGCTGGATTTTTTGCCACTGATGTAACACCAGCATGGTGTAAAACTAATTGGCCAATCCCAGTCAGTAACAAAGTAACTTGTGGATAACAAGAAGTCTTTTACTTTGTTTTCATTTTTAGGAGTATGTGGTAATTCTGTTCACCTACTGGTATGTTGTTTACTTTCAAGTTATCAAAAATTTTATTGAAGCTTTGCCAAATTTTCTAAGTTTGGTGTTCTCTTGTATCTCATCAGCCACTCACAGATTTGTGTAATCCCAGGTATCAGAGGTGTGTTTTTAGTCTTTTTTGTTAATTACAGAACTTCTGTTAATTACAGAATTATTTAGGAATTGCCTTCAGTGGACAGTACACTGGATGTGTGGGTGGAGGGAGGTGGACTGTGGGCTTTCTCTAAAACTTTCTCTTTAGAAGCACGATGTCCTGCATACTTATGCCCTTGCAGTTTGGCTCTAGAAATTTTGTTGCATAGGGCTGCACATTTTACAGTCATTAAAATGTATTACTTTTATTCTCTGACTAAACTACATGTGGAGTTTGAGGAGTATTTCCAGTTGATCTGTAGAAATGTTTGTACAACTGATCTGTATAAGTGTTTCATCTGTAGAGATGCAGGAATGCATAGTGATGTGCTAATGAGGATCTCTGGCTCTAGGAAGAGGGCTGTGGAAGTAAATTCAGCTTGAAAAGCACAGGAACACTTAGCTTTTTGAACACTCAACATTTCTAATTCTACTGTGGGTTATGTTTTCTTCTGTATTTTTATGATTTGAACTTCAATGTAAATTTTGGCATTTTAGTACAGTAGGAATTCAGGTGGTGATGAATAATGTCAATATTTTGATGACAACCAGATGATTTTTAAGTTATGATAAGCTTTCATCTAAGAAGAATTAAAATACTACTTAAAGTTTTCTTGTTGGTTTGAATTTTCAGAACCTTATTAATCTAAAATACACGTTTTAAACTTGTGTGAGGATGAAGTCTTCTCACTTTTAAACTGGAGCAATAGTTGTCAGCTCTATAATGAGTTACCTAACAGTATATGTTCTTACTAGATATAATTTTGTGAAGTAAAGGGGAAAAAAAAGTCCAACAAACAACTGTTTGATGGGATGGGTGATGAAAAGCAAAGAGTACCATTTGAAAATATCTGTTGAAAGTGCTGTTAAAAATTTTCCATGTGATGCAAGAAGCTATTGTTTTTAGGCAGGTATGGTCAGCTTCAGAGAAAGTAGAGAAAATCATCAAAAGGAGATCTCTGCCATTTATTCAAACAACAAACTAAATGAAAAAGAAGGAGAGAGGGAAAACTGGACAAGTCATATCTATCCTTTGCAGATGATGCCAAACTATTTTAATCCACCACAATCTTAAATCCTGTTACTAAACAAATTTCAACAACCACTGAACCCAAATGCTATTTGAACGACTGTCTAGATTTAATACCGGCCAGCAACTATGTACCACTGAGCTGTTTGCTCTGTCCACACACCTCCACCCTTGGGATGAGGACAGTTAGGCGGAAAAAAAAATCAAGACCTGTAGGTTGAAGAAAGTACAGTTTAATGATTGAAGAACAATAGTAGTAGTAGTAGTGGTAAAAACAGTAACATAATTGTAATGAAGAGGGAGACAACAAAAGGAGAGAGAGAAATAAATGCCGAAAAAGGCAAGTGATGCACAGAACAAGGTCTCACCACCTGCTGACCAATATCCAGCCTGTCCCCATGCAGTGGATTGAACCCTCCCAGGCAGCTTGCTCCAGTTTATATACTGGGCGTGACATTTTAGGTACGGAGTGACGGGATCATAGAATGATTTGGGTTGAAAAGGACCCAAAAAATTATCCACAACCACCACCTCATCACTCCTGCTATGGATCTTTCATTAGATCTGGTTGCTCAGAGGCCTTTCCAGTCTGCCCTTGAAAGCTTCCAAAGATGGGGCATTCATGGCTTCTCTCAACAGCCATTTGCAGTGCCCACCCTCACAACAAAGAATTTTTTCTGAATGTCCAGTCTAAACCTACTCTCTATGAGCTGGAGGCTGTTACCCTAGTCCTATCCCTACATGCTATTATAAAAATATAAGCTATCCCTTTAGCTAGTTGAGGTCAACTCTCCTGGTTATGCTTCCTCCCAGGTTCTTGTGCGCCTACTCACTGGCAGAGCATGGAGCACTAAAATATCCTTTTTTTGGGATAAACACTAACTAGCAACTACCAAAGCATAAGTGTATTATTAACATTTTTCTCTTACTGTGTCAAAAATGCAGCAACACTGGCTGCTAGGAAGAAAGATAACTATCCCAGTCAGTGCTGTACCAGGATGTATTCGAGCTGAATTCGAGTTTGTGTACACATCAGAAATGTAATGAAATTTATACTGAACACAGAGGACCTGGATCTGCAAAAGTATATGAAGAAATATTCTGTGAGTAACTTTGAGAAGCAGTTTTAGAAGTTTACAGAAGCTGCCTGCAAAATTGTTCTAATGGTCTCCAAAGAACTGCTGACTAAATGCAGAAAAATATGTCAAATTATATTCAGTTTTACAAAACTATATATATATATATATATATATATATAAAAGGATAGTAAACTATTCCTGCAATGTGTTTACAAGTTATGAACTCATGGGACGGGTCGAAGTGCTGTTATCAGGAATTGAATGGAAACCTTCACGCATTGTCAGTAAAAGAAAAATTTGCTAGAGGAGAGCAAATATGATCCTGTTATACATTGATGTCCTCATTTGAATAAAGTTTGCATCTCTAACTGCTTAATCTTTCGTAAACTTGAGAACTGGAGGGAGTTGGTATGGGCTGTGGAGGGGACCAGCAGGTGCTGGAAAACCTCCCAGGAATTTTGAAAATGGGTAGATTGTTATTGTTTATTTTTTGGTTTTTTTTACGCTTTAGAGCGGACATTCCTGTGCGAATATATGAGAAAATTTTTACTTTATGAAAGGTGAATGAAAACTTTTTTCTTCTCTCCTTATAAGACTTAGTAAAATTTGAGAAAGTTGGGGTTTTTTTAAAAATCTTCTGAAGTATTTTTGCTTTTTTAGGGGGATTCATCAGTCTCCTTACTACTTGCGATATTTCCAGTAAGCTCCCCACTTCTATATGAAGTACACGAGTGAATCAAATGTGGTTCATCTAGCCCAGCAACTAGAGGCTATTTAGGGGAAGCAAATCAGCCTTGTCTCTTTCCAAAATCTTCGTCTTCCCCTGCTATCCAGAATTATGTCTAGAATGTTAAAAGTACAACTTTGCCTGGTCCTAGCTGTTTATAGACATGTTGCCTGTGAATTTATTGAGTACCTTTGTGACCAGACCTACACTGCCTGCCTCTTGCAGACACAAGATCGAGAAGTTCCCTGCTTTCTTCATACAGAAGTACATTGCTGCTTTCATCTGTCTGTAACCTACGCCTTAAGAGACCACTCCTAGATTTAGTGTTGTAGAATTTTGTCAATAATAGTTTTCACTCATTTTGTCCTTTATGCTTGCAAAGTGCAACCATATCCACCCTCAGTGCTCTCCTTAAAAGTGAGCAGTCTTTACCTGCTTAATATTCTCGTTCTCTGTTTTCTTAGTTGTCCTTCTCTTAACCTCCTCTAATTCCACTACATCTTTTTTGAGGGGTATGATAATACTTGAGATGTGGATGTACCAAAGTTTTATTTATAGTTTGAAAAGGATACTTGCTTCTACGTTTCAACAGCTTTTTTTTGTCATTGGAGGTGCATTTTTAGCAATAATATTTTGAGATAGCTGTGTCGACTAAGGGATCTGTAGAGCTGTAACTTCTAGCTCATGATTCAGCATTATAAAGTTGTAATTAAGATTTGTTTTCTCTGGATATGTTATCTTTCCTTGAACGTTTGTCTAGGATTGAAAGACAGGTGTCTGCTAAGGAAAGCAGGAACCTTCCTTGGAATGCAGAATATGGGCCCCTTCCCTCCGAATTATTGCACGTTTGAAATGAAGGTCTTTCAGGCGCAGAGCTGCGGAAAGCAGTCCCAGTTCCTCACGTGTGTGTGGGTACCGGGGCGGACACACGAGCCCCGCGCTGTCCCGCCCGGCAGCAGCGCGGCCGCGGCTCCGCCTGCTCCGGGCCCGGCGCCTCCCCGGCTGCAGTTCTGCTCCCGGCCGGCGGGGGCGCTGCCGGCTCCCGGCCAGGCGGGGCTG
>JAODKT010001744.1:19177386-19228692 GCA_027576195.1 Cossypha heuglini
GGCGGGGGCGCTGCCGTGACTCCCGGCCGGCAGGGGGCGCTGTGCGCGGCCCGCCCGCTCCCTCACGGCTCACGGCGGGTGCGGGGGCGGCGCGGAGGGGAAGGGAAAGGGGCTTCCTTCACAAACCCCCGGTGCCGGCCGGACCGGTGCCCCTCCGATAGCGAAAGGAGCTGCAGCAGGAACGTCGGAGCGGCGGCTGGAACCGCAGGGCGGGCTCGCCCGGGGCAGCGAGCAAGAGGCAGCCGAAACTCCCCGGCTTAGCTGGAACCACAGGGCATCCTGGCAGGCGAGGGGCGTGTGGCTGCAGGGCACTGAAAAACCCGGAGCAGTGGCGGGGGAACTGGACAGAGGCAGCCCGGCTCCGAACACGGCACAGAGAGGCTCCCTGGCAGGGGAGAGGGGCTCGGGGATCCCGGGATTTGCCCTGAGGCACCCCAGCAGATGGCAAAGGATCCTTTTTTTTAGTGCGGCAGGGTGCCAGTAAGGTCCCAGTTCAGTGGCTGCTCTCACCAGCAAAGGCTCACACACACAAGAAGCAGGGCAGGGCTGGGCTCCGGTGGCGGCAGCAGCAGCGAGTTCCCCCCAAGCAGCAGCTCAACCATCCTGGTCCAGGGCCAAGAGAGGAGGAAATCGATCTAGGAGCTGTGCCTGGCCCCTTTTCCCCAGCCCAATTCTCGTGTATCTCTGCCCCTTTGAGAGAAACCCCTCAGCCCCCACAGTAAAGCCAGCTGCACTCCTCCTGCTTCTGAGTAGTTTCTTTTGTCTCTCTTAAGTACCGATCATTATTGTTTCCTAACAACAAAAATGGGAGAAAATTCCCTAAGAGAAAGAAAACAAAAAGAAGAAACCCCAACAATGTTGAAGCTGATCTGCCACTTTTTTCTGTACTCCCATATTTTTGGGATGACTCTCTAGCTACCCAAAAAGCTGTCTTGTCAAAGGATCAGGTGGCAAATTTAGTGTAACATAGTGTTACTAAACACCTGGCTCAAAATGTTCTGTAAGTTTGTAGCTAATGTTTTGAAAGGCCTGTATAATAAAAGAAAACATGCTTTTCTTTCCCTAAACCCTACTTCATTAGTACTTGCTTGCATGCAATCTTCTTGTACAGAGGATTAAAATATTTCACAATTTGCAGTGTTTTGACTGTGAGTTTATCTTGCATCTCATTTTAGTCTAGTGTCCTGGTACCATGATAATTCTCAGTGCTCATGTGCTAGTTCACTTCCAGGCTCCCATCTGGAGCGAACCAGATGATCTGCCTCCTACAAAAAGCCTGAACTCCTGTGTCTGGTTCTTGAGGAGAGAATGCATCATTTTGTCTGTCACTGCTTGGATAGTCCTTTATTTTAGTAATCATCATACTTTCATATTCTTGTGTGTGTAGGTGGGCATGCAGCATGTGTACCTGTTCATTCTCTTAAAGGTGTCATAGTGGGAGATTGCAATGCAGTTTTCTCATTTTTGTGTAGATTAAGGTGAATTAAGGTCTTGATACTGTAGATGTGCCATTTGGGACCACATGTGCATCTATAACAAGAATTCAGTTCATATAGACAATGGACTTTGTACACACATCTTCTGATCATCATTTACTTCCTTTTGCTGTGCTTAAGTTGATGCAAAATTCGTTTTGGATGAAGTGTGACTGGAGAGTACATTCAAGATAGGTGCATGATGCACTCTGGCAGAGCGTATCCAGACTGTGGTGCTAGATCCAGTCGTGTACAAATGGCTGATGCCAAGCGCCACCAGCTTTGCTCTGCAGAGCTCTCTGTGCCTGTTGCAGCAGCGTGCTACTTGCTACCACAGGCACAGCTGAGGGACCTGAGCTGAGCACTAAAGTGATGTACATCTGAGCAATATGACATGAAATATGACATTCCAGGGCAGTTGTGAACATGATCCAACCCCATACCAGCCTTGTTTTAAGGTTTCTGTCCATAGCACGGTCTGAAAGAAAGGCACAGAATGGATTCTTAGGACATTTTCTCTTACATCCTGGTACTGTCTGATGCTTGAGAATGAAGATGTTGGTCATGGGTTATGCCATGGTTCAGTAAGACCATGACACACTCTACCTTTACAGCAAATGCTGGATCCTCGTCTGAGTTCTTCCCTTCTCCATCACAAAGAGAAAGACTGTTGTGGTATTCCAATGACAAAACCAGCATAAGTGAATAAATATATTTTAGGTCATAGAGCAACTGGCCATCGCATTAATATCAGTTTCAGAGGAAATTACAGCTCATCCTGCTTGATCTTGCACTAGAATAAATGGAAAAATTACAAATCTAATAGAATCATTCTAGGAATGTACAGTACCTTAACTAAAAATAGTAGTAAACAGTGGAGGACAGAATACTGAAGTGGTTTTAGTCTCTGTGTCCCAAACTAGTGTGATAGAGATGAAGCAGGTTAACATGATGTTGAATCCTGAACCTGTGTGTGGTGTGACCTGATATTGGCCCTGCCAGGGCACTAGGGTAGGAGAGGTTTTGTGCAGCACTGCCTGTTGACCATTTTGTGAACGTAAGCCATAAGTTTCTCTGATCTAATAAACTGTTTAGTAGAGTATGAAAAATTTTTCAGATGAAGTTTTAACACAAGAAAGGTAATGTGCTTAGGACAGGTGATGATGGTATACCTAGTAATTTTAAACTAATTTTTGGGATTGGCTGGCTAGTTTTTCCTATCCATTAAAGTTATTAATTCCTGATCATAACAGAAAGTAACACTGCTTTTGGGAAGCTTCATTACTCCATTAGAATGTGATTATTATCTATCTGGAGACGTACGTTGTGATGCAAGATTAAGAGGTGTGGAGCAAACAACTGGGGTAAAAGTGGCACAAAGTGAACATGGTATTGCTATAGATTAGGAAATCATAAACTGTAAATGACAGGCATAAACCCTTCATATTCTAGCTAGTCACAAGGTAAGTGTGGATAGGGTGAAGTGCCAAGAGGAAGAATAAGTGTCGTTTCAGAATTACTGTTATTTGACAATGAGAGCTCCTGTAGAAGGTGATCTGGAGTTTCTCTGGGATATTTCATCTCTTGATTGATGGTGTTGGAAAAGTGGATACTCTTAAAAGACTGAAACAGGCAGAGATAGTGCTTGTACCAGGTGTGTTTATACAATCCATAAAAGAGAGCATAGAGTACTAAATGACTGTGAACACATGAAATCTTTAAAAAAGTTTGTATATATTGACATCAAAGTGCTAGCTTTCAAACATTTGAAAGTGAAATATTTTCAGTTTATTGAAAATTTTCTCAGGGACTTAGGACAGCATGTATTATATATGACTTGAAGCTGCTTCCTTCCAAATACCTTTCTCTGGGGATAAGTTAGTAAATTGAGAGTGCACCCACTCTTAAGAATGATAGGATGGCTGGCATGGTACAGCTGAGACAACTTAATGGTAAATATCAGGATACCGGTGCATCTGTTGGCATCATAATGGGACACTTTGTTATGAATTCAGCTGCTTTAGTAACATGTATCCTCTTCCTCTCTTGCCACTGGCACCTCCAGAGGCAATATGTAGTGTAAACTTCCTAATGCTACCATGGTGAGATGCTATTGAAGACCTTTTGTGAAGCCAGTAGTATGACTGCTATTGATTTCACTGGCAGTTGAAGTTCTGAAAGCAAATAAAGATGAGATGTTTTAAGCAGAGCTTTTTAATGAACAATAATGCCCTTTGAAATGTGTTTAAAAGGATATTAACACTCCACCCCCAAAAGGGACTAGACCTGCTATGAAATGAAATAAAAAGCAATGTTCCTCTTACTAGGGAAACCACAGAAAATTTGTTTTGAATGTAAAGGGACATTTTAGAGATCAGCCTGCAAAATGAAACATCAGCAGAAAAACCCACCAAATCACAACGTGACAAAACTGGAGATGGAAAATTATTAGAGAAGCCATTAGAAAACCATGACAGGAATGTGGGGATGAAGGTGCTTCAGTATGGACAGCTAACAAGTTCTGCTAGGCTGAGCACAGTGAGTTGTGATTTAGTGGTTCAGAGTGGAGGGGCTTGTTGGTATTGGTTGGATGGGGAACCAAAAAGTCACTTACATCCTGTTTGCTGTATGAGAAACTTTAAATCTATTGTTTGTATTTTGAAGCTAAATGTTATACACAGCTCAGTGACATGTCTGTGTGTTGTTTATTTTTCTCCTTCTCATTTCTTTGTGGACTGTCAGTAATATCTGTGAACTCTGTTTTTCTGAAGAGCTATGTTTGATTGATACTTGCACAGAAATTACCTACATATCTAGCTTGGGACATTTCTGAGTTTGGTAGCTTTTTATGTAAAGGCAGGAGCAGATTAAGTTGGATGTTAATTTAAAGCTAGAACATACAGGCAAAAGTGGGAAACTTGATTTGGATAATATTACTTTCTGTTCTAAAAATCCCTGTCTATTACATTGTAGATGTTTACAGAAATTATAAGATGTGATTGTAGCATGTGTGTTGTATGAAGGACTTGAGTACTGCTGTGATGATTTAGGTAATACAACAAAATGAGTTGGTAGCAGCTAGGCATCATTCATAAAAATAGATATTAAAATGTATATTTAATTAGATTATATTTTATGTCCATTTGATATTGTGTAACACTGTAACTAAGCTAGGCTGGCAAAGCCTTCTCTATTGAAATAAATTTGTATGATTAAGTAAAACAAAAGTGGTGTAAAAGTAGCAGATAAAATGAAAGTAAAATTCTGTATCTACTGGTTTGTGAATAAATTAAACTTTGAAACAAAACAAAATCAAATGCATCTGGTATTCTGGAGAAAGTAACATCAGTCAGCAGTAACTGCTAGTTTTTCCTTGAAGGATGATCATCAGGACTGTCTGTAGTGCAGGGAGGGCTACACAATTTGTGTGAGTAGGGACGTCCCCATAGTTGAATAGGGGTGTCTCCCCAAGGACACTGATGGAGACACCAAGCCAGGAATTCTCTTTTTCCTTGGGCGTCTTTCATTAAAGTTTGCTACAAGCATTATTTGGTATTTTTTTTTTTTTCCTCCTTGAGCTCTGTGAGAGCAGGAAAGCTCTTCCACCAGAGTTGCCAGGACTGGAACTTGTAGCACAGAAGATAATTATCTGAACTGCAGTCATTCTGTCTGGTATGTGCTGCTTCTGTATTTGCAGCTTCTTGCTTCTCCTAAATGTATTTTTTTAAAATATATATCTGTAAATTGGAGTTTGTATTACTTAAAAGAGGATGAAGAAAATTGTACTTTTCACAATTTAAATTTTTTACTGTCAGTTGACAGAGGGTGAAGGTCAGTCTTGTTCAGGTGTCTCTAGATGAGGTAACATTCACATTAGTCAACTCATGAACATGAATAGGAAAATCATGGCTATTTCACAAATATGTATTATAATCATTTGAGGCATGAGTAGCTTCTGTTGCAGTGGTCATCCTCAGCAAGGCTGTAGTAGGTGTGAAATTGTAGTATATTTTTATATTCACCTAATCTGCTGATGCCCTTAAAAAAGCTAAGTGCTTGGCTGGTGGTCCACTGCCAGAGCTAATGTAACACATTTGTGCTCCTGAAGATGTGGCAAGTACAAGGGATGTAATGTGAGCAAGCCATGAGCCAATGTTAACACTGCCACAGCCCGGTCCTGCTGAAAATAATTGCCTGTGTTTGGGCTTCCAAGACTTAAACTGTATGATGGTCATAATGTAACACTGCGGGGTAGGGTCGTCCTGTTGTTTTGGGGGTGGAATGAGAGGATCATAGAAATTATGAGCCTCTCTTCTCTGTAGCTCAATGCAGAGCCTGAGTGTAAATTTTTAATTAGTATGGCTCAAAGCTATTCCTAAGATTTCATAAAGCTTGTGGATGAGATGTGTGAGTACAATGTTTTTTGGGGCAGATACTCTTCAATTATGTGGAAGGGTGGGGAAGAATGTAGTCCAGCTCTATTTCTTGAGTCACTTGGAAAAATACAGAGGAGTTTGTCACATGTCAGCCACTGCTGTAGTCCAGACTGTAATTTAAATAGCAACTCATATTTCACACTGATAACTTATGTTTCTGGAAAGTAGTAGGAAGATGAAAGGGCCATGGGTTTATTGCACTGATTGATCTCTGCTTCAAAATCGTGGTGGTTTGGAGAAGCTTGGAAGGTGGAAAATATTCTCTTTGCTTAGAGGTGAAGATCTAAGTACACTTGGTATTTGCAGTGAGTCACCACCACTACCTAGGCTAAGGGTTAATTAAAATGTTCGATTTAGCCCCGGTTATTTGCTTTCACTGCTCTTCCTGAACCTTTTTGTGCACCACTAACTGCCTTAAAAACTTTTTACAATAGATGATATTTATATTGTATGTCTGCAGATCAGATCAGTATGCTTGCTTCCGTTTGTCAAATGTTTATCAGATGACTAGGAAGAATGGGAATGGGGAGCTGATGTTTTTCACTTGATTGGAGTGAGAATATTGTGCTGTCCGTGTATTTAATGTAATGATGGAGTGTTGGCATCACACATTTTTCTGTTGTACTGCTGTACTGGCAGCAGTATTTTTCAACACCAGCAGTATTTTTGGGTCGCTAGAGATTAGCCAGATGTCACGTGCTGTATAACAGAACATACTTACTGAAATAATTGCTTTTTCAAATAACTTCTCCATTGGTTTTGAGCCCCATAGAATTATAAATATTCTGAGTTAGAAGGGACCTGTCAGGATTATCAGTCCAACTTCTGGCCCTGAACAGGACAAGAGTCATAGCATATGCCTGAGAGTGTTGTCCAGACACATCTTAAACTCCGACAGGCTTGGTGCTGTGATGGGGAGCCCTACAGAAATGGAACAGCTTCTCAGAAAAAGAAAATGTTGCTTGTGATCTGAATTCTAATCATGTGAGGAGAGGGACTAGAAATTAAGGAAATGCCAAGTGAAGAGTTGCTGTATCAGCTCTACTTCTCTTGGTTTTAAGATGTGTATCTTGAATTACTTATTGTTCTTAAGCTTATTATGCTAGTTTATGGTTTATGGACATGCTTACATTTCAAATTTTGATACCAGCTCTAGAAAGTGCACCAGAAATTAGGGTCGTTGCATTGAAGCACTCTCTGCAGATTGGCTCTTACGTTTTGGCGTTTGCAGCTTGGTCTTGCTTTATATGCTAGACGAGGTTTATGCCAGCCTAATTGGTTGCTGGCATTCCTGAATTTCCCAGCTGCTGTATTCAGCTGTGTACTAGAAAAATATAATGGAATACTGTTTCCAAAGAGCAAGAGGCAATTGTAAAGATGTAAATGCTTTATCTGGCACTTCAATAACATGTAAACTTTTAGTAACACAGAATTTTTAGGAACAGATTGTATGAGTACATTGTCAGTTCAAACACTGTAATGAACATTTTATGTTTAAGCTCAGAGTATTTGGAAGATGGACATAACATTTATTTTTGTTAGGATGTGGGTTTTTGTGGTTTTTTTTCAGCTCTGACTTTCTTGGCCAGGGAAGGGATGAAATCTGGCACAGAGAAGGAAGATTTACTGTGATTCTTTTGTTACGACATGCTGGCTTACTGTGTTTGTTAGAGTGTGGGGTATTTTCTGTTCATTCATCATCCTGCTTTGATCTCTTTTCACTTGTTATGGCAAAAATAAAACCTTTTTTAAATATTACTTGTTCTCTGTCAAAAGCAACAGAGCACAGAAACAAGTAGTAGGAGTTATATGATGGCTCTGTGACTATTTGCAGCTGCATCCTGTGACACTCTCACCGGTTGCAGCTGCAAGTAGTGGCTTTCTTCAAAATTTTCCAATTTGGTAATGTACTAGGTATTATTTTAATATTGTATAGAATGTGTTTTACTAAACAGTTATTTTTCATGCATTGTTTTTTCTCTTGATTCGGAATTGGCAGCTGGGCTATGCCTTAAAAAAGCAGCAGAAGATGATACCGATATAAGCTTAAATTCCTAATTCCCAGAGTTTTTGTGTCCTTGCAACCTGGTCTCAGCACACTCTTTGCAGAAGAGGTAAGAGTGGCATTACTACTGGAGGACAGCAGCTTCTGTTGCTACTTTGTTGAAGGACCACATAGCTCATTGAAACAATCCGACGACAGTATTCTTGCACAAAATTAAGTCCCTGGAGGGTTATTAAAAACTGAAATATTTATGGAGAGGTGTATTCAGGATGGTGAGAATGGTGCTCGGGAAGGAAAAATAGAAGGGTTTGTTCACAAAAAGCATGGGTCGGAGAAATAAAAAGAAGAGAATGCCAGGGGGCAGAAACCAAGTGAAGCAAAAGAGGGAGGCTTTTTATTTAGAATGTTAAAAAACTACCTAACTTGCTTTAGCGTGGGAGTGACTGTTATGCTTTGGGCCACGAGAAGTGTGGAGGTTGTAAATACGTGTGTAATGTGTGTTGCGGGTGAGGTGAGTGCTGCAGATGTGAAAGCTGTGCTGCCCAGGGCTGCTGGCTGCCCTGCGAGTTCCCTGAGAGCTACATTTCTCCTGAGCTGCAGCTAGGCTCTTCCTCCACATACTGTGTGACAGGACAGGGATTTGCTTTTACCTTTGGTGATCTTCCCTATATTCTCCCTTCTTAATGAATCTTAACTAGATGTGAATGTTTAGGCAGCCTTTGTAATAAAAGAAATATTAAAGGTATGTGTTTGGTACTCTGACTATTAGCTGAGGTAATTTGGGATATCATTCAAGGTTCTTTCTGTCCCTCTGCAGGCCCTAGAAGGCTTAGACTGTAAAAACCCTTTTTTTCTTGTTTTTGGAAAACTGTCAAATTGTGACTGAAGTGGCTAAAACAAAAAGTTGAAACCGTCAATGGAGCAGAAAACTAAAGAGGATTTATGGGGCCAATAGCTTTAGGAAGGAAGAGGAAATGCAAGGCAGAGAAGGCCCAGACTGAGGCATGTGTGCTGATTATGCACCTAAGCAGGTGCACAAGTGCTCCAGAACGATCACTCATGCTTTGGGGGCTGCACATAGTCCTAGGGGGTGGCTCATGGCATGTGGAGCGAGGGATTGCTTCTTCATGGTATGCACCCTCGTTACAAGAGGGTGTGCAAGGAGCACTTGCTTTGGATTCATGTTCTTTAGAAACCTCAGTTCTTGGTACTTTAAAGCAAAGTGTGGATGTGAAATCAATGTGACTCTTGGGTCTTGATACTTTCGTGTCGGTGCATGGCTGTCCTGCTCTCCCAGTTGCTCTTCTATACTGTGCATAGGAAAGAGGACATAAAAAAATTGCAGTGTACTATATAGTTTAGGAAAAAAATCCTTATTCCTACTGAAAATTTACTTATTTTATCTTACTCTATGGGGCTTGCTTCCTTTGGGTCTTGCACTGAAGCAGTCAGTGCAAAAGCACCTTAAATCAAGCTCAGCAGTCTGTGTAAGTAGCTCTTTCTAAAATAATGTTTTGTGTTGTTCCAGGCAGTTTATTTTAGTTGAACTACCAGCTGAATGATTGGTGCCTATAAAAAATGAGTCTCTGAACACTTTCAAAGGGCTTAATTTCAGTGTTGAAACTGAAACTTCACTAAGAAGCCTTTGTGAAGTGCACCTAAGGGGCCTTTGGCATCTGTGGGAATCTTCTGGGACTGGAGTTTTCTGTTCTCAAGGAGAGAGAGTCTAAGTGGCGTGGCTTACCTGAGAGGTTCTGTTTACTTACCATTCAATTTTCTGTTCATTGTGCTTTTCACTTGGATGCTAATTGTCCCATTAGAGCCTCCAGTGGTGGGTCAGGTCAGAGCCACTTCACACTGTGTGGCCTGCAATCACCTTCTATTTATCACCTCAATTTTTTCAACCATCTTTTTCTTACCTCTCTCTTTATGGCTCAGTACAGGGATGGAAATATATTCTGGAATTTTTTTCTGCCAGTTAATAATTAGTGATCACTTGTGTTTGTTTTCTAGGCCGAATTCATCAAGCCATGGTAACATCCCTAAATGAAGATAATGAAAGTGTAACTGTTGAATGGATTGAAAATGGAGATACTAAAGGGAAAGAGGTGAGCTTGTTTATTTGGAACCTAAAAAAAACCATATGTAATCCATGTGAATATTACTTGGAATTTGCGCTGGAAACAAAAATGAGACATAAATCTTAATTTACTTCATGATTCTTTGGTTACAAACTGTTTTGTACAGAAAGTGTTGAGCAAATTCTGTTTTCTGTTGTAAATTCGAATTCTTGAGCTCTGTGTCGTGGCTTTTAGGCAGCTGTTTGCATCTATTGATTTTGAATGAGATTACAAAGGCTGACTTTGTTATCCAATTTTTGCAAGTAGAAAAATCAAATTTTTAAGAAGGGGAGTGACATACAGTTCAGGCAGGAAATTAGTAGAACACATAAACTAGAAATTTTCTTGTGTTTATGTTCTTGAGGAATTTAACTGCCAGTTTGTTTGCTTATTTACTTATTCTTGGCAGCAATTTTCCAGCCTTGCTTTCCTCATGAAACTGTGTCTTTTTGTGTATCACTTTCCTACTACATATTTCTTTAAGTTTTGGACCATGTTAGCCAGTTTCAGTTTGGATAAGCATATCAGAAATAACTGCACTTTAAACTTCACTGGTTTTGTGAAAACACTGGAAAAAGAAAAAAAAAAGCCATGAGAAACTCCTGGAGATTTCATCAGCTGAAGACATACAGAATTTATACAGCACTAAGGTCTTTGAAATCTTCAGCTAAGAGAAATAGAAGTATATAGAGACCAAAGATCTTCAACATTTTTACAAAATCATATTTTTAAGATCCTGCCCCTCTTCCCTTATATTTACAGCAGTTTGAATGATACTCAGTAATACTTTAAAAGGAAAAAATGATAAATTCAACATTGTTTCAGCTATGATTTGATTTTTTTGAGTCTTGGCAATTTGGATTTTTTGCACTGTGTGGGAAATTTAAGATAACTGAGATCTCCTTCTTATTATTCTACAGAATGTCTTACATATTTTGCAGTAATTGTCAAATTACCATAATAATACTAGGTACTTTTCTTTAAGTTTGATCACCTTACAAAGTTATGCTATCTATTGGTCGTTTTTAATTCATCCCTTTACTGAATGATGTGTTTTTAAATAATACAAAGACTAAAGATTAGTCGATTTTTAGTGAACAGAAAATGATTCGGGTCTTAGAATGAACAAATGTGTTCAAAAAACCACTAAATATATTTGCTGTTTATTGTCAAACATAACAGAAGATAAAGAGAGGATTTATGTCAAGTGTCATTAATGTGTTTTATGCTCTTTTTCACAGATTGATTTAGAGAGCATATTTTCACTTAACCCAGATCTTGGACCTGATGAAGATATTGAACCTAACCCAGAGGCACTACCACCACCTACTTCATCAGCCAAAGTAAACAAAATTGTGAAGGTTGGTAATTTCTGTGCAACATGTTCATAGTAACTTTACAGCAGCTTTATATACATGATGTTATGCTAGAATTTTTAACTAGACTTTTGTGTCTGTGGTGCTATTTCGTAACTCTGTTATTTTCTCTTTCCTGTGGTGAATAGGGATTTCTAAATTTTTTTAAGAAGAGATTTGGGAGAGAGGGAGTTGGGAATTAGTATTTGTATAACTAAATGTTAATGAAGGATAAAGAAAAGGTTTTGAAGTTTTCTGAAGCATTACATACAGTTCAATCAGTCTTCACCCCGTCACTTTTCATGGTGGGATTTGGCAGCAATAAGATCTCTTTCGTTCATGTATTGTTATTTTCATTCACTGGAGAGAAGCAGAGGTGGGGCTGCAGTTTATGCTTCCAATAGTATGGTGATCAAATAAGAGAGACTTCTTTCTTCATAGACTCGACGAACTGTGGTGCCTTCTAAGAATGAGAATCCTGCCAGAGATAATAGAGGTAAATGTTATCTCTTTCCATTTTGATGAAGTAAAAAATATGGTAGCATTTTAACCTCCTGTTTATCTAGTATTCCTTAATATGCGTTTCTCGTTTGGTGTGTATGCCTGTGACATGTAAAAGATATGATATATAATTCCTAGAATTATTCTTATGTATACTTAGGAATTCATACTGTGCAAATAATATTTATATGCAAGTTTAAGCAATATATTGTTGCAAAAGTTAAGCTGAATTAAATGATGGTGAAAAATTTGAAGATAATTAATTATGCGATGTTAAATCATGCATGGACTTTTCATATAAAAGTGTCCTCAGCTTATTTGAATGTTTCAATATACGCTAAGTGATGCGCTTTAAATTCTTAACATTTTCAATTTTAAAACTTTTTTGTTAACAGTCTGTTGTTTTGTAACAGTCTGTGTGTTAACTGTCGTAAGAATATAAGAATACTTGAGTCCTACAGGTTTTTTTATCACTCTACGCTTAACAGTGAAAAAACCAGAAAAAAGTTACTGAAATACCACAGGAGAATAGGTGAAAAGTATGTATTGGATGAATACAGATGTAATGCATCTATAACGTGTGAAAGAATAGTTACTGCTTATTGTTTTCACTTCCTCTCCTATGTTCAACTTAATTAACTTGTGCCAATGATTGTGATGATGATGAACATTAATCTATGAACATTTCTTCAGATTACATTCCAGTCCAAACTTGGAAAATGACTGGGCTTGCTTATCTTTGCAAGTGATCAGATTAGGACCACTTTTGCCCTTGGCTCTGGGGGTATTAAGCGGATTGAAAATACTAGAGTGTTATGAGGTTCTTCCTACCTACTATGGTTTAAATATGAGATGTCTTAATGATGGACTATCCTCACATCCATACATTTTGTCATTTGTAGCAAATTATCTGTTTCGTATGAAATAACCCTGTAACTTGTATTTTAATGAGTGCCATGCCTCTTACAATTTACTGTTGGCCTAAGTATTTTGCTTTTTGGCCTTATAATTCAGCTTTTCTCAGCACAGTTGTTTTATTTTGTGTAGTCAATTTATACCGTAAGCTAGATCTCATATGATATGTGGAATGATCTCGGCATTTATCTTGTCTGTCCTATTCAAAACCTGTTTCTGTAGTTGTTCCCATGTTGTAAAGTGAGCTGGCCTTCGTTTGGAGTCTCATCTCTGGCTAGTGATCAAAACTGATACCTTCACTTTAGTACTCTTCTGACACACTCTGTTAGAAGTGTGTGCAGGAAATGGGTCAGCTGAAGCAGAGCTGATCGAAGCAACTATTTGAAAAACAATTTAAAGCATTCAGCTCAATCACACAGGCTTGCATGCTCACCACTCCCACTGCATTCACTGGAAAAGGACATCACAGCATCTTCAGAAACTGGCATTCTTTGCACGTATAGAATCAATGCATAAGTTTAGACATATTGATTGTATCTGTATCTGTATCTGTATCTGTATCCCTTCTGGTATGGAGGCAAAAAGGCTTGTTTCTTCCACTTATGCGCTTAACTGGCTTTAATTTCTATTGCTTTGCTCCTCCAATGATCATATACTCAGTGAGGTTGGGGCATTTTATGCAATCTAGAGAATGTGAAACAGTGGGGCTTCTTTTCTTACTAATTTTTTGGATATAATTACAATATAAATAAAATTGAAGCACTTTATGCTTCAGGACTGTGTATCTCTGAGTAAACACTTCATTCTGTGCTCACAGTAAGTTGTACTAATTCTGCAGTATTTAAAAATATGCACATGCAGCATTGGGATTTAATAATCATGTTGTGTTAGTATACAGCACTAGGATAAAAAAGTCTGCATACCAGATGTTTTTATTAATAGACTTTCCATGAGTAGACTTTCCTCATCCAGTAAATTGTTGTCTTTAGAATGGGGCCTCATCTCATCTTAACATAGCATTTCAGAAATGGGTAGAAAGATTATTCCTTCATGTCCAGATGAGCTTTTTGCTTTTCCTTTGCAGTGGTTGGTTCTGCACGTGCACGACCTACTCAGCTTCCTGAGCAGTCTCCCTCCTCTCAACAGAATGGTAGTGTTTCAGATATATCTCCAGTTCAAGCTGCAAAAAAGGAATTTGGACCCCCTTGTATGTAAACCGTGTATCAAGGACTCATTCATTCTGGGCATTACATGTACATTCTCTTGGATTAAGTTGTTATCCATAAATTACAAATGGTCTACATGCTCAGTTGTCTGTGAGCTTCCTTGAGGAGCTTTTCAGAAAGCCATGGCTAAATGTATGTTCATTTTTGTCATAATCGTACTAGTATTTGGAATTTGTTTTTCCTTTATTTTCTTTTAACCATGGTGGTGTTGTTCAGCTTCTTTTTTTCCAATTTTTTTTTTATTTGTCTGGGCTTGCTTTTAATTCAAACCAAGAGATCACATGTATCTGTCCAAATATTTTTTCAAGATCATGTATTTTTTGTTTGTGTAATTATTGTCCCATTCCCATGGCATTTTTCTAATAAATTTTATGCATTTTAGAAATTTAAATGCCATGATGATTGAATACTAATCAGATTTGCTTGAAAATATACTTGATAGTTGAAGCATTCTAATTATTGATGCATTAATTGAAGTTTACAGTGTAAATGTGGAAAGTATTTTAAAATTGCTTCTTTTTCATTAAGCACGTAGAAAATCTAACTGTGTAAAAGAGGTTGAAAAATTGCAAGAGAAGCGTGAAAAAAGAAGGTTACAGCAGCAGGAACTTAGAGAAAAGAGAGCTCAGGTTAGTATTTTTAGCTCAACTCATCTGTCAGCAAGAGTTTTGCAAAATTGTCCTTTTTTTAGTCTTTAATAATTTTATGAATTGTGATAATCTTGAAATGAAGTGTTTTCATTCTGTATACAGATTAGAGAAATATATTGGCGTTTGGTAGGATTGCTTTCATAACTGCTGCTTTAGATGGTTTTCCTCCTCTTTTTCTATCTACAGAAATCATTGCTTTCAATTGCTGTCTTGTTCTGGATGTTCTTCAGAGAACAATACTGATGATAGCTACTTCTTAGGGAAAATGTATTTTTTGATAATAACCAACTTTTGACTTTTAGAGAGGTCTGTTATTCTACAGGAGGTAATATAACATTATGATAAATAGTTCATTATGATTTTTGATGCATTATAGATCTGTTTGAGGCTCAAGTTTTAACAGGGACTTCTAATGTATCTTTCTTTAAACTACTCTGTACATTTGTAATGTCATCATGCAAGCAGCTTGGCAACCAGTTGTTAAAAAGCTTGTGTGAAAGAAATGAAGTTGCTAATCCTTTGAGAAAAATCTCTTAATATTAAGTGACTTCCTGTCACAATGGGGTAAAAGCTTTAGCAAAGCGAGGAGTGTAATCTTGTTGGCAGCCATGTGTGTATGTGTTAGTCTCTAAAGAGATAGTATCAGTCTGCTGCTGACATGAGAATTACCACTATCAAATAAATCATTCATACAGTTTACTTTTCATGGTTTAGTGATGTTTCCAAGTTGACCTAAAATCACCTGTGTTAAATTTGTCTTTTATAATTTACATTGGTTTAGACAAAACATTAATATGTCTTTATGTGTGAGGAATTACCATTTTGGGCTTTATATTTTAAAATATTTTGAAGTGGTGTTACTTGTAAAATTTTATTTTTATTTTTCCTTTTTTTTTTCCTTTTCTTGCATCTGAGTCTTAAACTTCTGTATGAGGAAATTGTGAAATGCAGCAATAATTTACCAAGCACTGACTTCTAGTATGCAAGACCTTTAAACAGGGCTTGGAGTATATTAGGTAAATGCTTTCTCCATGATAAACAATACTTTTTTCTGAATATTATAAAGAAAGTCGTTTGTGAAGACTTACTGTCAGCAATTTTTAGTTCAGTGTAGTCAGAGTGAATGACATCAAGATACAGTCAGCTTCCTATCACCAGGACACAGTTTCTTCTGAGGCGAGGATTGGTTCCCTTTCAGCTTAGTAACCCCAACCCAGTGCTTTCTGAGAGTGCCTACACTGTGTCCACAGCCAGCTGTGATTCAGAAATTTTATGTGGTATGGGGGTAGCCTGGCAAACCTTAGTAGGTAGGGTCTGAGCACCAAAGCTGGCTATGTTTGGCATCAGCAGCATGTCCTGAAGTGTTGTAAAACAAGTATTTGCAGGAAGAAGTGACAGGGAGTTGTTTAATCAGTTTTGCAGAAAACAGGGTAGGCTCAGGCTTAGCTTATTGGTGCTCCATGCATGGCCTCTTACATGAGCATTCACTCTGGTACTGACGACTCCAGGTTTAAGGATGAGTTATCTTCTATGTCTGTGTTACGGGGTCAACTGTCCTGATTGTGCTGACCGTCTTGCTGATGGGGTGGGGTGGGGACCAAAAAAGGACTTTGCTGTGTAAATGCTTCTCAGGAGTAGCTAAAACATCCACTTAGTATCAACCCTGTCTCTAGCACAAATCCAAAACAGAGCTGCATACCACATTCTTCTATGGAGAAAATGAACTATCCCAGCCAAAACCGTCACAGCCTGATGTAGCCTATTGAGTATCCTTGCTTTACTGGGGGTCTGGAACACTTGGAAGAGTTTGCATTGCATCCAAATATGTGTATAAATTAACACAGAACCAGTACTTAGGACCAAGCTACTTTAACTGGCTTGTATCCAGCAGGATTGTGTATAGAGCAGCTGGGGTTCCTGCACTGTCCTCTGTGGTGTATGTATGTGCTCTGTGGTGTATGTGTAGTGGAGTATCTGGGCATCTGTCAGAGTGCCATACCTGAGATAAGGAAGTGTTGAGTATATGTTTCTTCAGTGTGAGGGTGCTGGCAAAGGCAGGAGTTCTCTTTCTTGAGTAGACTATTAATGAGTCCTCAATTAATATATATTTTCTATTATATGCAAACCAAAATGACCTGGGAAGCATATAACTGTTTCCTTTATGGTCAGTAAGTTAGCTACATCAGAGTAAAAAAAGGCATTAAACATACAATAAACTTTCAAGAGACATTTCTGGTGTTTTGCAGAAAAAATGAGACTTCAGTTAATGTGTATTTTTTTAATAGATAATTAATTTAGGCCTTTTCTGGAAACAAAAAATATAACAGAAATTCTGTTGCATACTTTTCCTAGGATGTTGATGCTACAAACCCAAATTATGAAATTATGTGTATGATAAGAGATTTCAGGGGAAGTTTGGATTATAGACCACTGACAACTGCAGATCCGGTAAGTATGCAAGCAACATGGAAATGTGTTGTCCTTCTATGTTTTTCTGTGTGTTTTCATTTTTTTTTCAATGTATACTTCTGCCTGTTAACGCAAAAAATAGGTATTTTAATATATATTAGTATTCAATATAACATGGGTTTATTTTTCCAGTAATTTGTTAATACTGAAATGAGTAGATTTTGGAAGTCCTAGTTTACTAAACTATTATTAAGTCATTTAAATATCTTTTCAGCATTAAATAATGTCAGTATATATTAAGTAGTCACTCAGTCTCTGTATGGTAAATCTTCCTGGGATGCTAAGGGATGTGCACACAAAACCATGAAAATTAGTTGAAAAATTATCTTCAGCATAATGATTACTGTTTGATCTTTGAAGGTGATGTGGTCTTTTGGTTTGCAGACAAGTCAGAGGAGTGGAATCCTTAAATGATCAAGACAGATGCTGTGGGAATCAGAGAATTTGACCATTTCTGTCAATAGCATATATACCCTGTTAAAGCTGGATTTCTTTGCCTAGTCCAACAGTACCTGTTGCTCTGTTGGATTAGATCACTGTCTGCAGGGAGTTTTGTTAATGTATGGTTCTCCCTTTTGGGTTCTTGCCTACTGTGCAGGCACAAGGGGTTTTTTCATGTCCAGATGACTCACTGTCTTGGAAATTTCTCTTTGTTTAAATGGTTGATTATTTAATTCGAAAAGAGAAGTCAAATAAAGTTAAATATTTTGTAACTGGAACTGGGGTATAGTTCACTGAGAAACTTTCCTTTGCAGATTGATGAGCACAGGATTTGTGTTTGTGTACGAAAACGACCACTCAATAAAAAAGGTAATTGTTGAAGATTTTGTTCATTTGTTTATCTGAAAATCTGCTTCTGATAATAACATTGTTTGTGTTAAACTATTCTAGAAATACTGATCAGAGGAGAAACTCTTATATTAGACAATATGTGTGATGAACCTATAAAATTTATAGACTTGTCATAACACAGGGAGGAAGTAGTTTACCTGCCACAATTTATGCATTAGGACCTGAGGCACAGGATGAGTGCAGTTTTTTCCCAAGGCCATCTAGGATGTATTTAGTTGACCTGGGAATGAATTCTACTGTAATCACTTCAGTATTCTTACATTGTATTAGGATCACTGTTATTTTAAAGTATCCTTGAAGTGATCTCCTGAGCAGAGACTTACACAATGAAAACTTTCATACATGTTTTTGTACATATATTTTTATACTTCCAAGTGGTCTTGGATCAGACTTCAAGGAAGTATCATATGACACGGTTGGTGCCTAAATATGTCCAAAACATCCTCACAGGACTAGTGGATTACAGGCAAACAGAAGACTTGTATACGCCCTTGAGCTGTTGCTCAGGACTGGCAAAGTTACCCTAGAAGTATATCAAATGCCACTAAAGAACTATTAGGTACTAAAAGAATTCCCTAACAACTTTTTATTTTATGTGATGAGTGTTTGAACTGGCTTTTTGCTGCCTGCTTGTCAGACTAGAGTCTGTATTAAAAGAGTAACAAAACCAAACAACAAAAAACTGCTGAGCTTTCAATTCCAGTTAAATCCAAATATTCCTAGGAAGTTCTTTTGCTTTCACTGGGAATTTAGGAACACAAATGCCTACTGCATTGCAGCCTGTCTGAATCCAGTACTCCAAGATGTTTCTTTCCTTCTCTTTCTGTTATATTCTGTTCAGCTGAAGGACTCAAAAGATGATCTCTCTGATGCTAAAGCAACATGAGATGCCATTTATTGATTTTGTAATGTTAGAAGCACACATTTAGGATTATCTGAAGCATAGCCAGAGGAAAATGGGAGAAATATTTTCCCTTTTCCATACATACGTTGATACCAGCATATAGTTAGGTTTTATCTTATTTTTCTCCTTCACATTGCTGCTTCTATTCTTTCTTTTAATTTTTACTTTTACTGTGGGGAAAAATATCGCTTTCTGTGCTGAAGGTGGACAAAGTTAAATTGCAGTAAATGAAAACAATTTATTATGGGACATGAGTTGGGATTCAGAAGTGGGATTCAGTTTTGTGAAAGTTGTGCATCTTTGGTATTAGTGGTTGGGAGCTATTAAAAAAGTAGATCAGAGGTGTTTGTAGAAAGATGAATGTCTGAGTGAAAATGGGGTTGATACTTAAAGCTGTTTTACATTTTTAAGAATAAACTGTAGTATAAAAGGTGTTAACTAAATGATCTATGTGGGGGATGATAATCTTGTATGCACATGATACAATCTCCTGAAAACACTCAATTCATAAGAGACAGTATTTTTCATGAAATCATAGAAAAGTATAAAGTAAGTAAAGATGCTAGACTCTGATCCTATGATTAGAAAAAATAAAATTGATTTGTTTTGTCATCTCAAAAATGCAGAATTATCACCAAAAACATTAGGTATTCTCAGCATCAATTGCTCTGTGGATTGACTTTGCAGGAAGTAGGTGTTCACAGTGACACTTTGAGATTTTAGTTCAGTGACATGTATTTATAATTGTATAATGGATTTCAGAGACATTATTCCTAATTCTCATCAGCAGAGAATGCAGGTTCTCATACCAAACAGCTGGGATGAAGTAAACATCTTACTCCAAATTCTTTTTAAAGACAAATCCTCTTTTGACTGGTTAAACTAAAAAATTTTTGCTGCAAAGAATTTTCCATCGTAATTTCTTTTTGTTACTGTTCCTTACTTTTTATCTGTGATTACTGCAGAATAATTGCATTTCATTTTTATTGCAGTTGAAAAATTGATTGTACTTTGACTGGAATGTATATTTCCATTGGTGTGTAATGTAATGCAATGGTAGCCATTGTACTGTTTGATCAGGATGTTAATCATGAAAAGGTTTCTATCTTGTTGTATAAAATCACATCAAATTCTTGAACTGCATGCCTTAAGAAATTTTACATAGAAATGCAAGTAGGACACATTAGTGAATCCTGACTGTACACACAAAGGGTCTTTATTTTTGTGCGTATCACTGGGTTCTCTATTTTGCTGACTCATATACCATACAACAATTAGCAGTAAATTGCAGTGCTGTATAGTAATTATAATCTAGGATCTCTCTGTTGAAGTCACTGTGATAGGAAGAATCATTATAATTTTCAGCTTATTCTGCTTATAAGATAATATTTAGAAAGGATTTTACTTTGGAGGAATTATATATTAAAGATATGTACTATAGGTTCCAGAAGGAATGAATACACAAATGAAAATGTCTGTGAGGAGTGAAAGCAAAATTTAAAGAAAATATCAAGATAAAGTTTTAAAATGAAATATATTATCATAAGGAAGTTAATTTCTTTGTATTTTCAAGTTTGACAGTCTAAGCAATATAGTACTAGCGGTATAGTACCTAGTTTCTCCACTGGAGAAGATATTTATAAAAACTCAAAGGATATGGAAGTGAGCTGTAGAAGATTATATAATCGCTGAGAAATAAGACCTCACATCCAAGAGAAGTGTTATAGAGGACATAACAAGTTACAATGATAGTGCTGTAATTAACAATTGTAGTATTTCTAAGCAATTTTGTATGTCTCTTTTAATTTCCAGCAATTGGTTGGATACGATGACTAGACTTCCAAAATGAAATCTCGTGCTTAACAGATTACTGTCTAGGCATCAGAAGCCCAAATCCATTGCAGTGTTGTTACTTGGAGGAGCTGTGTTATCTGAGATGTTATAAGAGTGTAAACAATGGGAAAATGTAAAAAATAATGATGTGTTGTTAGTTAAATATATATTTCACTTATTTTATAGAAACTTTAATGAAAGACCTTGATGTAATAACAATTCCTAGTAAAGATGTTGTGATGGTACATGAACCAAAACAAAAGGTGGATTTAACAAGGTACCTAGAAAACCAAACTTTTCGTTTTGATTATGCCTTTGATGACACGGCTCCTAATGAAATGGTTTACAGGTATGTGTATATGCTTTTTTTTGGTGAATCTTTTTTCTCATGTCTTTTCCATACTAATAACTGTTACACTTATGTTGGTCTTAGACTTTATTGCTATTCTTTATTGCTATTCTTTATTGCTTATTCTTTATTGCTATTGCAGATGGTATATTGCTACCTCCATTCTTTTACCTGTTTACTTTTGTTTTAAATCTTTATCCCTAATTCTTCACTTACAATGTCATTTCCACCTCTGTTGACCTGAGTCCTACTCCCAGTCCTCCTCCAAGTCCTGCTGCATTTCAGGCTCTAGCAAGTATCGCTTGCCTCCTCAGCTGCTGATTACTTGAGCCACGTAATCAGTTCTCCATTTGCTTCCAGGTTATTGTCTTATTATTAGTGAGAAACCTGAGTCATGGCTTTTGGTCATCAGGAAACCTTGAGGAAAAGGAAAGCCCTAGCACCAAAGAGCTTGCAGTCTGAAAATAGGATAATTAAGAGATGGAAACAAATCAGGAGAGGGTGAGAAAAGAGTACAAATAAAGTGAGGGTATTGCCACGATACCTGAGCTGACTTTTCTTTGGGAAGTAATCTGGCTGATGTAATGTGGAAGTGTATGGAGCTGTTATCTTGCTGAAAATGCTAAATCTTTCTAATTTAAAAACAAAAAGCAACAAAGACATCCTCTTTTAGGTCCAAGGTATTTGTATCTCCGTTTTTTTCTTTGCTCTTCTGTTTCAGTTCCACTGTTCATACAGAACAAATTCACACACAACTTTTAAAAGCATGTTTAGAAGTAGCTATTTCCCTTGAACAAGTTACTGAATGAAGTACATACAGTAGTGGGCAGGGTTAGACATTGTGACATAATCTTAGTCAGAATCTTAGTATGCATCTAAATACTGTGAAGGTTTTTGCAGGAAATGCTGATATTAAAAAGGATTTTGGTGAAGATAATTTTTGTTATGCTTGGGAAGTGTTTCCCATAGTCATAAAGAGTATTGACAGAGAAATATCTTATTTCTTATTTATAATCCGCAACTAGGAAGTAAAAGTTAGGACCACGCCCTAATTGACAGTGGATAACAAAAAAATCATAGTAAAAGAATTCTTTAAAGGTTGTGAAACGAAAAACTTCTGTCTTATGCTTGTTATAATTAGAGAAGAGGATGAAAGGAAAATCTTATAAAACTAATATTAACAAAAGAGTTGTAAACAGCAAAGCTGTGTCCTTTGAGATTTCTGTCTTTGCTGCTTGTCTGCTGGTAGCATTTTTCCTTTCCTTGATACTGAGGAGTTGTGGGACAACCAGCTGGTTGATGGTGCATGAAATAATTCTCTTGCTTAGCAATCCATTCTTCTTATCTCCCTCCTTCCTTTATTTATCTGTGTGAACATAGTGTTTAACGTAAGGGGTGGTTTTGGTATACAGTGTTGTTGTGTTTTTGTACTAAGCTTTTTCAGAGTTTTTATTAGTTTTGTAATACATTACAATGTATTACAATGTATTACAATGTATTACAAGGCAATACAGAATAAATTTTAAGATTATTGTATTAATACTGAAACGGTAGATCTCTCCTTCTCCCTCATATGGCACAATAATGATCATTACTTGAAGGGCAATCTGTTTTAAGGTCTTCTGTAATAACAGAAGTAAGAGCAAGATAGGTGTCATCATGTACTCTCATCAGAGCCTCCGGGTCATACTGAGGAAAAAAATATTGTGTCTAGATGCTCCTGTTTGCTCCAATATGCTAAATTTACTGTATATCTACTGAAAAAATGTTCAGTCCAAGCTGGAAAAGTACCTATTCTATTATTATTACGACTACTATCATTATTATTACCATTATTAGTACTGTTAGTATTTTGCTTAATCTGTATTTTAAGTATTTTTAATCCACATGCCACAACACAAAGATTAACAAATCTTTGTTAATATTAAAAAACCATTCATTGGTTGGCATATGCCTTAAGAGTTTTAAAGGAAAACCAGTTTCCATTTCTGAAAGACTAAGATTGCAAATAAAAGTTCTAGTAAAAGTGAAGTTGGACTTTTTTAACACAGTATCATTTGGACTTGTGTAATCCTTTATGAAAACGTTTTAAGATACGTTTGTATTTTGTCTTACTTTAAAACAGATATATTTAAGTCCCTTTTTCATAAATCAGAAAAATAAACAGTTTCAAGTTCAATCAAACAGAAGTAATTGAGTGCTTCTAAAGTGGATAGACTTAATGAATTTTTCAATTTTTATGTATAGAAAGAACAAACATCAAAATATGGGAGTATCCTCTTGAGAAGACAGAAGGTATATACTTAGAAGAAGCAAAGAACGAAAAACTAAGGCTGTTCAGGAATCGTCTGGTGTATTCTTGATGAAAATTCATTAGATATATTAGATATATTCATTTGATTCATCTAGATATAGATTCTTTACATAACTCTGGGTTGCTGCTGAATGGCTCAGTCTTGCCTCATTATTTTTGTAAGTGATTTTGTGTTTGAAAGCTGAAGGAAAGGAAGTTATATCATCTCAGTATTTCTGTAATTAGTTTTTTCCTTTATTGGTCACATAGATTATTTATGTGTAAACAACTGAAAAAAGTTTAGAAAGTTTTGCAGAGAGAATCATCTCAATATGTAACTCTCCATGAGTTTACCCTTTGCTTTTGGAATTTACAGTGAAATAGTGGTGATAAGCAGCTGAAGTAGGAACAATTGCTCTGTGTTTCTTAAAATAGAATTATAATCTAAAAAAAGAAATGATACTTCAGAGAATACTGATACAGCAAATAGTACTTCAGGGATTAGTAGATTTTTTTCATTCTTAAGAGCTTGGGTAGCCATTATCTTGAGCCTTTTCTTAATGTATGCATGTTCTCAAAAATTGAGGTGTGCAATGTTGTTTTGGCCTCTTGTCTTTCAAATTTAATCTTGGAAGTTGATTTGGGGAGGAAAAAAAACTACAGCAGAATTTTAGCATTGACAAAACTCCTATCTGCTACGTTATCCTACTTCATCATCTTATTTTGGCATTTTGAGGGAGCTCCAGATTCTGTTTATTAAAGTGTCAGATGTTGGATCATTAAAACAAGGAAATCATTGTTTTAGGGTTTATAGGAGGATAATATTGTTGTAAAACAGATGAGACAGACCTCGTAGCTTGTGATGGTTTGGAAAATTTTAGTACCTTAGAGCTGATAGTCTCCTTACTTCAGAAACTGATGTATAAATGTCCTTTGATCTGTCAAAGTACAGGACCAATTTTGTCACTTCTGGCCTTAACATTTTAATTTTCCTTGTGGTAGTGACATCTTAAAGTACTTTAGTGTTTTAAGTACAGGTTTTTTTCATTTAAGGTTTACAGCTCGACCGTTAGTGGAGACCATATTTGAAAGGGGAATGGCTACTTGTTTTGCTTACGGACAAACAGGCAGTGGGAAAACCCATGTAAGTAGTTCTTCTACAAGTAAGCAATACTATTTTTTTTATGTGACACACTTAGATGAGTTCTAATAAATAACGAATATGTAAACTACAGTTCTGTGATTTTTATGGTGCTTTTCTTTTTTTCTTAGCTATTTTTTTTCTTTTTTTAAAATTTAGACTATGGGTGGCGACTTCTCGGGAAAGAACCAAGATTGTTCTAAAGGCATATATGCACTTGCAGGTGAGACTTCGTTGATCAATTGACTTCGGGTAGATCAGTTGAGATCAATAAATTTTCTACTCTTTGTCATACAAATACAACAGTTTACAGACATTGCATTGCAGTGGAGCTTTGGTAATATCAAAAGATGTCCCTAGATGTGTATACTTTACACAGTAATGTGAATATAGATTACTTAACAAAAATGCAATAACAGATTATTTAAGTTTACCATTTTGGTGTCTTCTGCATCTTCCAGTGTAGTGTGGCAGTTTAGATTGCATTGTTTCAGGCTTGGTTGACTGACCATATCTGTCATTCTACAAAATATGAGATGCTGTAAAATAGATTGTTACACATGAATGAATCTTCACTAAATGAAAACACATCATGAGATTTCTTTTTATTCTGGAAATGTATTCACAGCTCGAGATGTCTTTTTAATGCTAAAGAAGCCAAACTATAAGAAGTTAGAACTTCAAGTATATGCAACATTTTTTGAGATCTACAGTGGTAAGGTAAGTACTTGGTGATTTTCTGAGAAAGGAGGAGTTTCTCATACACAAAACTGTGAGCTTGTCACGTAGAAGATTTTTTCCCGCTTTGCATTAAAAGCTGTATTTAAAAAAATTCCTTACATTTCCATTCCAATCATGTATTTCCATGAAATGTTCTGCATTATTTGAAATGGAATTTGAAACAGGAAATTTTTTTTAAAGCTGCTCTTTTGACTGTTCTGTTTTCCTCCTTTCCTAAGGTTTTTGACTTGTTGAACAGGAAGACAAAATTAAGAGTGTTAGAAGATGGTAAACAACAAGTCCAGGTGGTGGGATTACAGGAGCGGGAAGTCAAATGTGTTGAAGATGTTCTTAAGCTTATTGAAGTAGGCAACAGCTGCAGGTATCTTGCATGGCTTGCACTACTTTTTCATTGTACTTTAAAAATCAGAACATTTTTGGGGATATCTTTGTAGTGAAGCCTTTTAATATGCAAGGGATTTTTGATGATGTTTTCTGCAAGTAAGGAATCTACCTGCGTTTTAAATAGAGACGTTTAGACTTTCTCTGTCTCCTAGAGAGAAATAACTGCTTTTTCAAGATGTGAATTGCGTGTATTATATAAGGAGTTGCTGACTTAAATTCACATAATTTAAAAACTGGAATGCTGCCAGGTTCTTCATCTCTAAAAGGCCTTGATGCATACTGGCAGAGGTTAAACACAATTTTTTTAAATTTTTTTTTTAAGACTTCAGCTTCATTGTTTTTAAAATTAGCCTTGAGCATGGACTTCTGCATGATCAGATAAAATTGTCAGCAGCATTTTTTGTATGAGCTCTCTGATAAACTGAGATATGTGAAGATGTGATTTTAAACGGGAGGCAAAATATTACTAATCTTCCATTTCCATTCAAAGAGATGGAAAAATAGGTGTAATTGTACTATGTATATCCAGTTATTAGTGTTCTATGTCTAGTGTCCAAAAGAGTGTTATCTTACATGCTATCAACATGTAAGAAAATACAGGAATCTGCCCTGAAAACCTATCATCATGAGGTTAGTGTTTAACACGTATGGTCCTCCACCGGTTAATGTCTTTCTCTGCTTGTCACCTGTTTAAAGGACATCTGGCCAGACATCTGCAAATGCACACTCATCTCGAAGCCATGCAGTGTTTCAGATTATTCTCAGAAGGAAAGGGAAATTGCATGGTAAATTTTCTCTGATTGATTTGGCTGGCAATGAAAGAGGAGCAGATACTTCGAGTGCAGATAGGCAGACTCGACTGGAAGGTGCGGAAATTAACAAGAGCCTTTTAGCACTCAAGGTAACTGATATGTTTCTATTGCCTTGGAGTAGGTGGAAGCCTACATATAATAGCAGTGACAAGTAAAATTAGTGTTTTTTGCGGGCTTTGGTTGTCTACTTTATATATTGGTATGACAGGTAGAGCAATGCATTGATTTTTCCTCTATATGCCTGAGGGAACACTTAGTAAGTCCCAACTAGAAACAATGCAGAAACATTGTGCTATCAACTTACATGTAGTTTTTGTAAAATAAAATCAAAACACTCTAGTAAAACCAACCAACCTACTAGCTGAAAAACAAAACAAAACCCCCAAACAAAGAAGAAAACGCTCCAAAAAACAAGTTCACAAAAAGTCCCCAGTGGCTGAATTTGCAGACATTTCTGATCTATATCTAAAAAAGGAAGAGAAATTACTTACTTTGGTACTAAAGATATGAAATATAAACAGGAAGTATTCTTACTGATCTCACTACTTATCTCTTCTTTTAAATAAAAGATAAAACTACACTGGCAACATAATTACTGCTGTGAATATATTGATTAAAGCAAAACAACAACAGCATGTCCAGAAAAAAATAGCAAATAGTTAAAATAAACCTTGAAAGGTGAAATCCATTTTTGTCAACTCCTCTTCATAGCAAATTGTCTGATACAGTCACTTTACAGATTCTCATACAATACATCCAATCCATGACATATAAACAGAGCTAAGAAATACTCCTTAAGTATTCGTCTGTCTTTTAGTTTGATGGTGATTAAAAGAGGTTCAGTTTAAATAGGGGAAGTAATTTTTTAATTTCAAACTGGAGAAACAGTAGTTTCTTAGAATTTATCTCTGTTTTTGGTTAGTTTTGCTTAGGTTTACTTCTCTCAGCACCCACACTGGTTTTATATAAAAAATCTGAACCCCAAAATCTGTGTGGCTACTTTTTTATTCCCAGTATAAACTTGGGAGAAGACTGGCATCTGGCTAGACAGATCTCACAACACACCATAAAATTGTGATGTATAATATGTTATTACAAAATTCTATAGCATGTTGAAAAATTGGAAGCAGCAGTTCCAAAACTTTGGCCTATTCTGATTTAACATCAAAGTAAGCAATGAAGGGAGCATTGGGTTGATGTTACTCCTCATTTCCAAATGTAATTAAATAAAGCTGTTTTGTTTTGGGGTTTTGTTTTGGGGGTTTGGTTTGAGGGGTTTTTTTTTCAGTTTATTTATTTTGTACTGGATAGTTCTCATACAACATATTTGGTTAATTTTTGTGCAACTTGTCTTTTTAATTATAGCAAGAAGTTCTGCTGATGCTGTACTAGTGATTTTCATTCAAATTATATGGGGAAGGGGGAAATAAAAAATAAATTGAGGTCTTGCAGAGGTCTATAATGTGGTACAAAAAGATAGAAGTTTCTCAATGACATATTTGCTATTTTTCATCTATCCCAAAAATAGTCTACAGCCTTTTCCATTTGTATTCAGAAGCCATGAAGTTATTTTCAAGTTCCGGTTGAACAAGTGCATTCTGACAAAGTGGTCTTTGTTGCAAATCCAAGATTTGCTCTTTCCATCTGAATATCAGTCCTATCTTAACCTGTTCAGAATTTTGGCACAAGAAGTTATTCCTGTAATATCTCAGCATGGAAGTAGTGTTGTCATTTTGTTTTCTGTTTTTCAGAGATGTAATGAAAACCAAATGTAGTTTAAAACTCTGTTACAGATTTGGAAGCTGGTGGTGTCATTCTAGAATCTTTTACTAAAAAGGAGATAATCTGATTCTAATTTTTCAGGAGCAAGGAAACTAAAAATCATTATAATAAATTAAAATATAAATTAAAAACTTGCTGATTGCCATATCAGTAATTCAAGATAGGATATGTCTGCAGCTGGGGGATTAAGTGAACTTCTGTAGAATTATTCAGGTAATACAAAGGCTATTCCATTTATTAGTGCAGCTAAAAGCAAAGCTCTAATTTGAAATACATTTGAAGTATGCTTGTTTGTAGAAGTTCAGATACTTTAAAAGTGCACCAAGGAAGCTTTTCATCTGAAGAGGCAAAGGCAGAGTCTGGAATTAACAGTCAAAATATTATGACAACAATGCAAAAATTAAAAATTAAAATTTCTTTGCGTAAGAATAACTTATTAGACAATACTAGAGTGCTGAGTGAACAGAAGTGATAGTTAGATAATGGTGTCTCGGTGTCACTGTTGTGCTTAGTTGCTGCTGTAACTTCTGTAATGATTTAGTAATATTTACATCTACACAGTATTGCTCACTGGAACCCAGTCTGTTGCAAATATTAGCGTAGCCCCTTGACTCTGGGAATGTAGGAAGAGAAGATCTTATCCCTGTTTCTTTACATAAAGAGTATTTTAAAATGGGGAGTGACGTAACATTTTCAAGTGTCTTCCAGTGCTAAGTAGAGAGCTTGCTTCCACTAGAGAGCTATGCCTACTTGGTTTGTGACCGGTGGAAGCTTTCAGAAAGTTTGTTTTCTTCAAAGCTGTGAACAAACACAGTGGTAAAATCAGAATCAAAGCCACTGCTTTTAACTGATACAGTTAACCCATGTCCCTGCCCACACTGCTGCTTCTGGTAGAGGTTGTAGCTCGTTCAGGTTTTTGTAGCTGATAATCAGGAACAATTGTTAGTCTGAATATTTCACATCAACATTGTTTAGTTTTGTTGTTGGATACAATAGCTGTATACAATTTGGATGACATTGAGACAGTTCCTAGACTTCTTATCCTTTTAAAATTCTTTCCTCTCTACTGAGCTTAATGAGAAGTAGAAGCCTAATGCTTTTTGAATCCAAGATTTAACAGTAAATTTTAAGGATATTTTTGGGGGAGTGCATCAAATATAAGGCATTTCAGATTCTGAATTGCATTTTTATTATGTTTATTTAACCCATAATAAAGAATCTCTATGTTCTTTCAGGAGTGCATTAGAGCCTTAGGCCGAAATAAACCTCACACACCCTTCAGAGCAAGTAAACTTACTCAGGTGCTAAGAGATTCATTCATTGGAGAAAATTCACGTACCTGTATGGTAAGTCAATTTGGTTAACTGCTCTAACAATTAGAAAGAGAAAAGACACAGCAAATTTAGGATTTTATGTTTAAAATTCATTGCTTGCTACTGGTAGTGTGTTGGACTTGAATTTATTCACTAATTGCCATAATATGAGGAGGGGGATTTCAAAAGAGACATTTCTCAATGGTTTAGATTGATTAGGAGAAATTTATTCATCAAAGGGGTTGTCAAGCATTGGAACTCGCTGCTCAGGGAAGTGGTCTGGTTACAATCCTTAGAGATCTGTAAAGGATGTGTAGATTTGGTAGTTAGGGACATGGTGGTGGGGTTGGCTGGATTAATGGTTGGACTAAATTATTTTAGAGGTCTTTTCCAACCCAAATGGTTCTGAGATTCTGCGATTTTAGATATCCTGTTCCCTTCTCACTTTTTTTATTGACCTTTCCTATTGCTTGTTCTAGTTTTCTAGCTAGGCTGGCAGCTAGAAACACTTCTAGCTTGAGAAGTTTGTTTGTTTGTTTGTTTTTAGCAGTGTATTAATGATAAAAGAGTCTTGTTTGTTTTACAGAATTCTGGAAAATAGGGTGTAGACTGGAAATACAGTGATGAGTTATATTTTTAAATGACAAAGATTAAACTAAAAGTTGGTATCAAGGTCATCAGAATATGCTTCAGGCTGTTGAGTGGGAAGTTGGGATAGATGAGATGAATAGCTGTTGTAAATACATAAAATATATATAAGAATATATAAATATATAAAATAGAACATAAATAAAAATTATTGTAAATACTATAAATTAACTGTTATAAATATACCAGTATCTGTAGATGTATAAATATATAAATAATTGTTGAATAGCTGTAAATGTGCATTTCCACCAGTCTGAAAAACAGAATTCTTCTGACATATGAGTGAAAGGACAGATAAAAGTCCTAATGTCCAGTTGTTTTATTTGTGCATCCTTGGCATTTCATTTATGAGAATGTGAACTCTCTGCAGTGCATACTGATAACTAGGCTTGTTTGTGTGGGTTACTGTTCACAGGCTCCTTTTAATTAATTAGTCTAGAGGCCAGAGGAGTCTGCACACTACAATGTGAAAACTATGGTCTTAGGACAGCATAGTCTTCCCTTTAGTTGTTAGGTATGGTTCTAATTTGAAAATGGTGGTAAAATAACATTTTTATTAACCTTATTTTCCTTCAAATTAGTTTTCTAATGAAATAAGAGGATAGTTTTCTTTCCCTCTGAGACATACCTGACCAAGCTGAAGACGCCCCTGCTCACTGCATGGGGATTGAACTAAATGACCTTTAGAGGTCTCTTCCAACTCAAATCATTGTATGACTCTGTAACTTCATGAAATCTGTGCAGGATAAGATAGATGGTGCAATTCTAGCAGGTGTATCCACACTGCTGAAGGAGGTTTGAAAAATTAGCCGGCTGGAAGTTACTCTCTGCACACCAAGTAATTAGTGTTTGTGAATATTTCATGGAAGTTTTTAATTAATAAGAATCCCCACTGAAAATGGAAATATGCTTGAATTATTTTTTAAATTTTCTCATTCATATAACTACAGTCTCTTCACAATTAAGCTTAAGAAACCTCTTTGAGGATAAGATACTGCTTTCAAATTCATTCTTCTGCCATTTTTCTTAGTGTAGGACCACTTGTGACATTCTGGTTTTAGTGTTTGTTTACCTGAATTTTTAAATTAAGAATGTAATCAGCAGAGTTTCATCTTCAGATACTGTCATGGTTTAACCCCAGCCAGCAATGGGGGTTATCACTAAGGACTTTCTCAACAAGACAGATTTGATCCACTGTTCAAATGGAACAAACGTGCTGTTGGAATAAGACATTTTGCAACTATGTGGTACTTTTCAATATGGAATGCGTATAAAATGATGTAGTAAAATACTGTGATTTTTAACTTGCTAAAAAATTCTTGAAGTAATAAAATACCTGCTATATGTTTTCCACTTGCTTTCTGATATATGAATCTGTAAGGAGGATATTTGAGCAAAACTCACTGGGTCGTTTCTACACTTCATTTTTATTAACTTTTTGTTTATGGATATGTTGCAGTTGAAGAAGTTACACCTTTAGGGATGGAGTGTTCTCTCTGTATATAACATTAAACTATGATTTAGAAACTCTTTGGTTTTTCAAATTTCAGAAAAATATTTTGAAAATAACTTCATAACGTGGACAGTTATGACTAGGATTTGCTTCCTTCAAAAGAAATTCAGAGACTTATAGTCAGCACAATTTTTTTTTTAATTTTTTCTGTTCTTGCCTTTAAATAGTCTGAGAAACCATTTAAAGTTTTTGAAGAGTTGCATTGTAGGATAATGGATCGTCATTTGAAAGTTGCAGTGCAACTACATAGAATAGTCTCATTTTTTAACTAGTGCTGCTTCTTGACATGTTGCATCTTTCATGTGATGCAGTCATAGCTGAAGTGGTCAGACCCCTCAGCCCTCCAGGGTGGGAGTAGGAACCTGCAGATTTCCATGTCCCAACAGGGCCGTGATGGCTTACCAGCAGTGTAGATAGATTCAAAATAGGAAGAATGATTATTGCAGATTTTAAAGATACTCCTGTCCATAAGCAGTGCAGCTTTTGCCATCCTCATTTGGAATTAGGATCAAGAAAGTGAGCAACGGAGAGGTCTGAGTCCTCCTGTTCTGCCTGGAGTGGGCTTTTTGAGGCCTGAGGAGAGGTTATACACCAAGACTTGTGCACAAGTTCATGTGTCCTGAGCAGGGTATTCACACAGACCAAGGGAACTGCAATGGCACTTCCCTAGAGCAGCTGTGCCTTATGCTCCTTAAAATGTTGGAGCAGTCTCCTAGTGTTACAGGAGTCATAGTAAATAGGTAAAGCAAAAGCCACACACACAAAGCAAAGGAAAACATGGAATTCATTCACCACTTCCAATTGTCAGGATAGTGCAGCTGTCCCCAGGCTCTATCACATGTAACAATGCCTTGGGAAGACAAATGCCGTCAATCTAAACATCACTGTCTGTGGCATGCTCTGAACATTAAACTAGTGGAAGAGATGTATGCATTTTTGATATTACTTGAGTTTGGAAGGACTTTAGGAACTTTCAGATTTTTGTTAATTAGCACCCAGAACAAGAGACATGCAAGTTGTGTGATCTCAAATATAAGCTTGTTGTTTTCTTTAGTAATTGATGTGTACCAGTATTAGAGATTCAAACTTAGGTCTGTATGGTCACTTCCACCACATATTTTTCCTTTGTCCCCAGAAGGAGAAATTCCTCTTGGGATGACTACCTCTGTTTTTATACAGGAATGTCAGCAGCAGGATGAAAGAGAAGACCGGGATTATATAATCTCCATCAGTTTCAGTCTCCTGAGTCTGTGATGCCACGAAAATGTTAGTGTGTAGGTTCATAAAGGTGCTTGTTCTGCACAGAGCCTTTATGACTGTTTAGGAAAGAGCACAGGCAGAAAAATTGGACTGCTGAGAGAAACTAGGACAAATAATGATCTCACTTTTTCCAGTCATAATTTTAATCTTTGCTAGTTTTGGGAAAGGTGGTACTATCTTCAGAGTAATTAATTTAACTGGAAAAAGAAAGACCTTTAGATTCCAGATTGGTCTTGTGGAAGGTTTGCCATCAAGTATTGTTTACAGATAATTTCTAATTGAAAAAAAAATGTATCTCTACTTAGGAAAATAGTTAAGCTTATCTTTACTACTATTAAGTTCAGTTTCTGATGTGGTCAAAATGAGCATAGAATCTCCTTGAATAGAGAGTCTCAAAGGATACATAAAAAAATAATGTGGTAATTGTCTGTAGGATGTATTAGACTTAGGGTCTACAGAGTTGCACGTTTGCTTTTTTGAGAAGTGTATTTTTTACGTTACAATTTCATATTTTCACAGTGTGTTACCAAGATGGTTGGGGAAATTGAATTTCTATGAATTCTTGATGTTCCTTGTAGGGTTAAAAAAATTACATTGGAGCTTTGACTGGACATCTGTGTCCCTGAGATGCTGTACATACCAGACATTTTTTGTAGAAGATCAGAAATGAAACTGGAGATTAAAAAATGTATACATTTAAATTTATCTACCCTTTCATCTGTATAAAGTCATTTACCAACGTGTGGCTTATTTTCTCCAGATTGCTACAATTTCTCCGGGGATGGCATCATGTGAAAACACTCTAAATACACTGAGATATGCAAATAGGTATGAAAAATGTTATTTCTTAAAGCTATACTGGCTGTTGATTACTGACATTTGAAATAGTGTTGTTCCATGATGTGTGATTATTTTAGCTACTTGAATAATTCAATGGTAGTTGTGTTTCTTAATAAGATTAAAACCGAATTACTGATCCAGGTTTACTTTTCATTTAAATTATCACTTTGTACAACCATTACAAAAGAATCTATTAAAATGGCATCTATGCCATTATCCAGAGATGGATAATGTGGATTGCAAGGTATGTGGGACATACGACTATTAGTTTTGCCCTTGCTTTGAAAGGACCATCTCTTGCTTTAGGGATAGTTGGTGTTCATGACAATTCCCTGGGGTGTTGGCTAAAATACCTTTCTGTGATGTGATTTTTTTTTCTATTCCTTTGGTGGAGTTGTGTGTAGTTGCCAGTGCGTATTATATGCCCATATAAAATTTCATGCTTCCCAAATTCAAGCAAATATTTGAGAACCCTAAGTAAAGGCTTAAAAAGGCAGAAAATCGAACAGGCTTTATGATCGCTCTAGAGAAATTAGCACCTCCAAGGGGCAGATGCATCACTTGAGACCTGTACTGCTCTAAGAAAGTGTTCAGCACTCTCCAATAAGTGAAAGGAGCCCTCACCTGCTGCAGTTCTCCTGTGTTTAAAGTCTGTGGAGACGGTGCAGTCTGGTCCTGTGTGTCCCTGCAGTCAAACCTGTGACTCAGAGACGCCCCATGCTTTGCTGCAAAGGACAAAGGTGGCAGACAGCCTCTGGGCCATCAGAAGCCCTGGCTTTGCTAGAAAGGGCCACCATCTTGGGGTCTGTTTGCCTCAGTGAGAGGTCAGGCAGAACCGCAACTGCTCTGCTTGGCTTGGAACAAACGCCTTCTAGGAAGGCTTACTGCCTGCTTCTCTCAATCTCCAAATATTCCTGTATCTGGGTTAATGGAGCCAGTAGTAAACCTGCCTAGCTTGGACCAGTCTGTCTCATTTCCTCCCTGAAGAGAATGAGGCATCTACTCCTGTGCTTAGAATAACATGATGCAGGACCTTACACATTCAAGACATGTTGGAACTTCTACCCCTTATACAACTTAGGTTGCTGAAGTGACTCCACAAAATGTCACTACAAAACAAATTAAGCACCTCTTTCTAGTGTCCTAAGTAGTTGTGCTGAAACTGTTTCCTCCTCCTAGTGTTAAAATTGTATGTTGTTATGGAGTATATACCTGTCACTGTAATGTTGCTTCATGTGTTTTGTATTATTTTCTATCTTTTCCCAACAATACATCATTTTCGTAGTAGTTAGTTTTAGGTGCTGGACACTAGTGTGTGGGCAGTGACAACAGGAGGTGAAATAGAAATTACACTTTTGTAGCTATAGTGATTTGATATTTTAAAAGGAGTCATTTAGTGGAATATTGAATGTAGACCAAATCATATTAACTATACAAACCAAAATCTGGAATTATTCTTCTCAAAACACTGCTGTTATAGTCCCCTACAAATTAGCTGCACTGGTTTTGTTCAGCTTTGTTAATGATCTGAACTGTTTGCAGAGAGTTTAAATATGTTGAAATACTTGTGTTATAAAAATAATTTTGTAGTTAAACTATAAAAGAATATGTTAAACAAAGAGTTGTCAGTTTGACTGTGTTTATGAGAACATTTTCTTTTAATTTGCCACTGTATTTTGCTGCTGCAGAGTAAAGGAATTTGGAATTAGTCCTTCGGACATTCCCTTCTCACAGGGTAGTGGCAGTCGCTCTGATCTCTCTCCTTCCTATGAGTATGACGACTTTTCTCCTTCAAACACCAGGTCTACTTCATTCTATACATGGAACTTTATTTTTAAGTTTTCCTTTTGGCTATGTAATTTTACAGACCAACCTTTCATTAGTCCCCTTGCCTTGAGTCACACATACTTTTTTTTATTTTGGTTTGGCAGGTGATGGTTCTGCATGATATGCAATCATCTTCCCAGTATTTTGTTTACCCTCCTTAAACATCCATATTTTGTATCCAGGCTTGCTAGTTTCCTTCATACATTTTAAAAAAAAAAAAAAAAGAAATGGTGATGTCACCTTTGTACATTTAGTGGACCAAATCTAACAATTGTGTGTTTAGGGCAATTTGAATATCTCTGAAAGGGAAAATTTTCTTACATATGTATATATATATATGTTATCAAAGCTGTTGAGCGCTCTGAAGATAAATGAAAATTATTTTCCATTGTAGTAAATAAGTGTTACTTGAAGGAACATTTTTCCAATTAAAGAAACTAAGAATATGTTCTACAACTTGCTTTCAGACTTCCGTGGATCTTTCATAAACTTGCTTTTAAATAGGCTTTTTTTTACAGAATCATGATCAAACTACTTATGTGCTGTGAGAGCCTACCATTTTATTAAAATATTTTCACCTTTGAAATTAATGAAAGACTCTGTTTTTTTCTCTGAAATACTCAGTTGCAAGTTATTATTTTCTTCAGAATTTCTTGGTTGATTTGCTTATAACATCTAGTGCAGAGCTGATTGACTAACTTTTTTGAAGCACAACTGTGTATGCAGGAGAAGAAAGGTTGTCAGGTCTAGGGTGCTAAATGACCTTTTCTTTGAAATATCACCCATTGTCAAAGAGTTAATGTTGAGGGGTTTGAAATTTTTGCCCTCCTAACTGTTAACAAGTGGTAAGATTTCAATCAGAAAATGCTCCTTACTAGATTTACTTTAATCCACATGCAAGTAGTAAAAATGCAAGAGTCCATGCTTTTTAGGAACTGAACAAACATATTTTTACTGGAAGTACACTAAATCTGTGAAGCTGACATCATCATTTTCCTTATTAAATGAATTGGTTGCACATAAACCCATAGAGCTTTATTTTTGGTTGTGACACTTTTGCATAGGAGGTTACTAATTTTCAAAGGAAACATTTTCTGCCCATAGAGTGAAGGAGCTGACGGTTGATCCTAGTGCCGCAGGAGATATCCGTTCCATTATACACCATACTCCCAATCAGATGGATGACTTGGAGACACAGTGGGGTGTGGGAAGCTCTCCTCAGAGAGATGATCTCAAACTGCTTTGTGAACAAAACGTGAGTGGTTTACAGAATTACATGGAAAGAGATGATGACATACAGCGGGCAGAACAAATCCAGATCAATAGCCTGTTAGTAAGATCTTAAATACATACAGCAAACCTCTTCACCTTTTCTCTTAATGGTATTAAGCTCTTTTCCTTACAAAACAAAAACAGAACCCAAAACCTTTATCTTTCTTGCTGATTAAGGCTTTTAATATCTAGGCAGGCTGTGATGATGATCTATGGTATGCATTTTTTCCACAATAGCATCACATTTTTTTAGGCAGTTGGAAGTATTCTAAAACTCATCTCTTTTACCTAACACCCTTTGTGGTTTTGAGCATTATTTTCCCTGCATGCAAACCCCATTTCAATTGAGTTGGCCTTTCCCTGCATGTAGAAATATGGCTACCAATCATTCCTCCTCCTAGCATCCTGGTTTTCCTAGGGTGAAACCCCACTGCAATGTTTGGGAAGACAGCCACATGTCTCCCTGGGCTGGAGGAGTAGGGAGCTGAAAGAAGTCTTCTGAAGGCCATTCTCCCTCATTGCTCTTACTAGCCTTAGTCCTGGTCCTTAAATATTCAAAAGGGATTAAAGCTCTATTTGTGAAAGTGCCCATGAAAAATAGAAAGGAAAAATTCTTACAATTCTAACATTTTTCACAAGACTCTCAGTCTTATCAGACATCTCTTTGTGACATCTGCAGTATATCTCACTTTAGTAAATGACTATTTTTCCAGGACTCTGTTTCATAAGAAGATGGTAGTGATTCCTAGAGCTTTCCATTGGATGTTCCTTCCAACCAGATATCCTTTCATATCACTTGTTCATTACTCCTGTTGAATAAATATAAGACTTAATTAATGTTTTAAAAAATATTTCAAAGGCATTGTGTAAGGAACTATACTATTTTGCTAAACATTCATTACAGCCTATAGTACTTTCCTCTTCTTTTGTTTACTATTCATTTCTAAAGAAGCCTTCTTTGTCCCAGTTTGTAAATCCATGTGTGCATTCTTCTAATTTATCAATCACTATGTACATTTTCGATTTCTCCCTTTGCATTTATTTAACTTTTTTTCCAAAGGTTTAATTTAATATTGATTTCTTGGAATTTATTGAATGTAATTGCTCTTCTCTTTTTTGGAAAATCTTTTCCTGTCTGTTGCAGCATGCACACCAAAAAGTCCTGCCCAAAGTTTTCTGTGGGCATTAAAATCCATTAGAAATTATTAGAAATTATAATTTTTCCCTTGAGACTTCCTCGTCTCATTATTTTAACCTGTTATTTTAATGTGGAATATTCTGATTTCCAGTACTTGCTAGGATTAGTGACTGGAATTTTTTTTTGTGAATATTAATTAAATTTAATTTTGTAAATATTTTTAATTTATTGCCCCTTCTATTCATTCCTGGAGATTTTCTTAATACTTCTCAGAAGTATTCAGTTCTATTTTTGACAGGTTTTTCCTTCTGCCTGTTTTTTTCCATGTTCTATGACTAAATGGGTCACACTCAACATTTTTCTGTAGCCACAGTTCTTTCCAGGCTAACAAAGTTAACTATTGTTTTTAGGAAGAAGAAGTTTCTCCGCAGTTGTTTAGTTTCCATGAAGCCGTGTCACAAATGGTGGAAATGGAAGAGCAAGTAGTAGAAGACCACAGGACTGTCTTCCAGGTAAAAGATGGAGCTCTACTTTGTTTTATCCTAATTCAGGAATTCAGGTGTTCCCAATGAAAGTGCATACTCTTGAAGATGGTGGAGCATCTGGTCTGTAGCCATTCTGTCTGTCAGAGAATCCTAAACTGATTTATTATGTTAAGCTGATTGTATCAAACAAATAGGAACAGATTACATAATACCTGATCTTTGTCCCCATGATTAAAGAGTACATTTCTGTGTTATTCCAGAAATTTAGTAAAATTTTCCTTTGCTGGGCTGGTAATTAACAGTTATGTCTCTGTCACTGCCATTTCTGTTTGGTCATCTCCCTTCAAGTATTGTGTCTAAGTCTGAGTATTCTTTTGTGACATCTCCCTCTGAGATCCAGAAGAGACACATGTATTTCAAACTGCCTGTTAGCTTCCATGTCACAGCTACTTAAAGATTTCACTCGCTGTTAGTCAGGGCTTTTGGAAGGAATACTGCCCATGTAGTGCTGGTCAGTCCTATGGAACTTTTCACACTCAAAAAATAGTGGCGATAAGTTACTTGTTTTCAGAAGGAAATGTGGATTGCTTCTGTTCATAACCTTAAAGCCCTTACACAAGCTGTCTGTTTGGCACATCTGTTCCTAGAGAACAGCAGACCATCAAACCTGTAGGGAATACACATTATCTCCTCAGCTTAGGTGTCTAACTTAGTGGAACATTGATATGTGTTCATAATAAAGCAAGATGCTAAATAAAACATCTTACAGTGGATGTAGAGATCTAATTATTATGGAACATTAACCCTGAAGTAAAACATACAGAAGTGTGAAAGTCATGTGCCATATGCTGTGGCTACGTCCTAATGCAGCTTCTGGAGAGACAAGCTGCATTAGTTTAAGATGTAATTGGCTCTGTGTGTCCATCTGGCCTTCTGCTGGAGATCACTGCTCCTTCTGGCAGTCCCTGGGAGGAGATGTGTCCGAGTCTCAGGCCCCTCATTCACAGCATGGCTTGTTAGTTTATGCTGTATATGTAGGTGAGCTGCACCGATACAAAATCCGACAGCTGTGCTAGTCTTCATCTGTCAGCATTCTCCTGAAAGCAGCTGATACACAACATCCTTTCCTAACGGAAGTGGCTAAAATACACCAATGCAACTAACTGTGCTCTTAGATGTTCAGGAGTCTTTGTCTTTGATGTACAAGGTTATGTTAGATGAGATCAATCTTACCCAGTGTAAGCTCCATCTCTCCTGAGAGCCAAAAAATAGACAAGGGGTTTGGACTACATTTTCAGTTTTGCTTGGGCGATAGAGCACAGAGGTAAATACTTCATCTTGACATGTCAAACTGAGCTTTCTAGTATGCCTAGAACTGTCAGCTGCTTTCTTTTTTTTTTTTAACCAAAGCATTTCCAAGGGGCTCAGTTCTTCTGATCACAATTCTGTGTGGTTCTGTAACATTTAAACTTTTGGCTGCGTTCTTCTTTGCTATAAGCTTTTTTTTTTCCCTCTTATTTTTTGTAATGCTCAGAGTGCAAAGATGAGCTTCTTTAACCAACCTTTATTGTAATCCTTTGTGTGGATTTAGATCATATAATAGTGAGTTTAAAATAGATACCCTTTTATACAGCTTCTCTCAAAACTGGGCAGAATTATCTTGGCTCCTTAAATGTAATAATGACTTCGTGACATAAAGCCTGACTTCAAAGTTTGACTCTTGTCAAGCAGATACAAGATGACAAAATTCTGTTCCCTAAATTTCTCAGCTTTACGACCATCTGATGTTGTGAATTTGAAGAGAACTGTGTACCTGGGGTTTGCCTGTGATGATATGACCACTGAAATTAAAAAATCATGTAGAAAAATGCAGTTTTGCTGAATTAGGAATAAGGTTTCATTTTTTGATTGAAATCTGTTCTACTGAGGTGACTTTAATGTGTGGTCATTGTGTGAAAAAGTCTTAATCAGCTCTTTGTCTTGACACTTTCCTGATGTATTTTATTGTATTTTTAAACTTTTATCTAGGAATCCATTAGATGGTTGGAAGTTGAAAAACTACTTCTTGAGATGACAGAAGAAGTAGACTATGATGTGGATTCTTACGCTACCCAACTTGAAGCAATTCTAGAGCAAAAAATTGATATTCTGACCGAACTTAGAGGTAAGTTGCTTTTAATCACTTGTCTCTGCATTATTAGCATATGCCATGGAGACTTGCAGTAAAAACAAGGAGGAAAAAGGAAGTGGTTATATTCTAGGATCTTTTTTCCTTGCTTATGCTGGCCTTCAGTGGAAGGAACATTTATTCTGCAGTCTAAGAACAAGCTCACATCTATGATCAGTTCATCCTAATGTAAAGGAAGACTCTGTGCTTACCTCCAGAAAGTACAAACTCAGTCTTGCAACTTTTCTTTTTTTCCAAAACACTCAAGTAAGGTAAGAAAATACAAACCAACTGTATGAAAAGGAATGGAAGGCCATGCAATGAGGAAAAAGTAGTAGGTACTCCCAGTCCCTGCTGTTGTGTTGTGTAGTGTAGCTGGGAGTGTGCTGTTATTTTTAAGACTGTGCTTAAGAGTACCATCAAGCTCTTATTTAGTTCTTAGTATTTTAGTTCTTAGTTTACTTTTTTTTTTTTCAACAGCCTTTGTTTGAATTTTGTCAGCCTGTCTTTGAAAAACAAACCGCAGCTAATTCTTAGTGCCCAAAATTAGCTCTTCCACTTGTCTTCTAAAATCAGCTGGTCAGTTGGGTACATAAATTTTCCTTTTCACTAACTGTTTAGATTCCAGGAGACATACTGCTATGCTGGCAAAAGCTCAAGGGTGGGTTTGGGGGCTGATGGAACAGTTTTCTTGATCTGTGTTAAAAAACTCACTTTTAAGTTAAAATCTCATCTTTTACCCAGTCTGAGGATCTACTTGGGATACAGCAAACAGATCAGATGTGGCCTGCTTGCCTCCTGAGCATGCCAGTTACCCTTCTACTAGGAGTTGGAGTTTCCTTTTGTTTCTATGGATGATGGCTTTCTCTTCAGAAGATGACAATTTGAGATACCAGCAGTGAAAAATTGTAGTTTAGGTGACTGCTTGTTCTTAAAAAACTTAGAGGATACTGATTGTGAAAAGGCTACTGAAGATAAAATGCTGAGCGATCTCGCATCTTTACAGCCAGCTTAATGTAACTGTAGTTTTACAGGAGGTAACACATATAAAGTAAAAAAATGCTGTCTTGGTATCGTGTGTGTTCTGCACGTGGCATGTAATGGTCACTGAATCGTTCAGCCTTTACTTCTGTCACTGTGGGACTGACATATTTTTGCTGTCATTTTAGTTTCCTTCTTCCCATTCTTGGGCATATTACTGGGGAATGAAAGGGACAGGAATAAAAAAATGAGGATGCCACACTTCCTTCCGTAGGTTTCTCCCATTCTTACTGAATTACAATGAAATCAGTGAATGATGCATTTAAATATTTACAGTGAGTAAGTTCCAAAACTTACTCACAAATGTTTTGTCATTCATAAGAAAACAAGAGGAGACTAGAATTTGGTCTTCTGGATTTTAGAATGTACAGAAATGGCAGACTGTACACTAAATACACTAAAACACACTAAATACATAAATAAATCTTGTATGTCCCTAAGAGTGCTTTGGAAAGTGCTGGGAAGGAAAAGGATATTGGTGGTGTATATCTCCTGAGATTCTCTAAGATAGAACGAGAATGGAAGTGTGAACATGCTGGGCATACAATTGTGCGGTTTACAAACCTATCCTGCCTAGAGACAGGGGTAGTATCCAAGAAGAGACTAAGTTGCTAAGCAACTTGTTTGTATGGTGTGAATGCAAGCTTAGTTCAATCCTCTTGTAGTTTGTAGTGTCAGCTGTTTTTGTAGAGGAATGTTCTTTGTTGTTTGTTAGGGCTGGGATGTGGAGGATCAGGGCTTAGTTTCAAGATCTGTCGAGCATAGGCACATCAGTACTCATTCTTTTGTTTTTACCTTAAAGACAAAGTGAAATCTTTCCGGGCAGCTCTACAAGAAGAGGAGCAGGCCAGTAAACAGATCAACCCGAAAAGACCACGTGCCCTTTGAAAAGAGCCTCTGCTGCTAAAGGAATTCACGAACCCGTACTGCTGTAGCACACATTTGTTACAAAACCTAGTGACCGAGAGAACTCAACTACTTGAAAGTGTAAAAATGTTAGAAATGTTTGTGGAAATGTCCTGTTTCTTATTCACCTGAATGACATTTTCAGTTTTATGTGAAATGCTCCTATGATGTCTACAAAATGCTTCTAGACCAGACAGCACAACCATGCAGGGTTCAGATCTGTGAAGCACTTTGTTTTAAGTATTTCATTTATTCAAATAGTGAAATGTTTGGAAATACTTGCCATATTTTCAATAAAGTAAAACTGTGGCCATTAAAAAGTCACAGCACTTCCTTTTGACCATGTTCAGTTTTATGACAAAGACCAGCTGTGCAGTTTTGTGGCATGCATGCACACTTCACTAGTGGTTTTACGTAACTTCTCTTCCACAGACAGCTGTGCTTAACTCTTCCTATTCTGTGCCTTGATGAAGGCTACTTAACCCTAAATATCCTTGTTCTGAAGCACAGCCTAAAGAATACATTCCTTATTTGTCAATATAAATTACTTTATTGTGTGTGTACATTCTTGATGTGTTTTCAGAAGACTTATTTTTTGGTGGCTAGTTTCATTTCACAGGATGTGCCATATCATTTAAAGAGGAACTGCAGGCTTTTAAGAGTGGATGAACAGCTGGACATTCCATTTTTCTTGTAAAAACCTGGAATCTTGATTTATTTGAATACCATAAAGAATGGTTATATGATTTTAGCATTTTATCTGTAACAATTAAAAAAAACCAAAAAAAACCAACAAATCAACAAAAACCCACAAAAATATAAATTAGTTGATGTATATTAAAGGGTAATGTTTTAAGTACTGAGGAGAGTTGTATCTTAGGATAATGCAGATAATATGATATGTGGTATGGTGTGATAATGCTATGTATGGATAAGTTAACTATCAAACTTTGGGGATAAATATGTCCATACTAGCCTTTCACATGCTGTTTTAAAAACTTGGATTTTGATGCATGACAAAGTTACATGTACATTAACCGTAGTTTGCAGTAGCTTGAGTAGTTCTGTTGCTTTAAGAAGTAGCTAATACTTTTCCCTTTGTATAGTGCCAGCAGCTGAAAAGTGGGGTAAAATTGCATCATTTGACGATTTTGCACAATACCTCTGCCTAGTGCTAATAGAAATCCCACAAATACCTGAATTCTCACAAATGGCGCCATGTGTATCAGCACTTTTTAGGTGGTGGCACTCAAGTTATTTTTGCAAGTCAGTATCAAAAAAAGATTGACCTTTCATGTAAGAACTTCTTGTCAAATGAAGAACTGTAGACCTCTCTAGTTCTCCCTCTTTCCAGGAGTTTGTATCAGGAGAGTTTCCTTGGAAATGTTTAAAGATTACTTTTGGAATACAAGCCTGTTTGTTTGTGCTAGGCCTGGAAGGGGGGAATAAAGGGAAGGCAATGAAAAGAGAGTTAAATGAGCCAGAACTTCTTGTAGTGTTTAATGTTTGTATCTCCCATAGAAAGGTAGACTATGGGAAGCTCTTGTCGCATCATGGTTAAAAACAAATCCTCCTGTGTGTAAACATGAAAACTGAAACAATGTAGATTTTACATAATGTGTTTAATAAATAAAGCTATTAAATGAATTACATCTGAGAATTTCTGTTATGCTTTGGGAAGGGTTTCAATTTGTAAGCACATCAGTTACGTTTTTGAAAAAGCTTCTCATTTCAAAATAAAGCAAACTCTTCTGTACAAATTTGTTATATAGAAAGAAGTCTCCAGACCACTGTCCTGACTTTAGTTTTGCAGCAGATTTTTAAAGAAAATAACATCTTTCTGAGCATTTTTTAAGATCATCACCCATCACAGCGAAAAGAAAAAAACAATGGAATGGAAGGCAATAGCTTCTGTTAGCAGGTGATAGTACAGGTTATCATACAATATCAGAGGTTTTCTCGGAAGCTGGTCTAGACAATTCTTACTTTCTAAAAAGCTTCTGAAGACAAGCATCCTACAGGAGTACCAGTAAAATTCCATACTATTCGTCTATGCAAGCCTAGCACCTCAACCAGGCTGTCGCTTACTGTGGGTCCAGAAAGGACAGTCTGCTTTCAGCACCTTTTTACAAAGCCCTGTAAATTACACCTGACCTGTCAAGTAGCACATGCAAGCTGAAACTGTGTCTATTGCCAGTCCTTGTGCTAGAGCCTGCCTGAAGTCAGATCCACACTGATACTGAAGCAGTTAAAATCAAGCAAAATTGATAGGGCTGGTTGTGGCACTTGAATTTCTGCAGCCCCACTGCCATAACGGACTGAAATTACTTGAACAGGATTCAAATAAGCTTATCCTCTATTCCTCTCCAGTAAAACAAAAGTATTAAGGAAGTGTGACACCTATCTTCAGCACTTGTTCCTTCTGTATTAGTCCAACCATATTCCTTGTGGCTATTTACCTAACTCATTATTTGATTCTGCATGAAGTGAAGCAGCACTAGAATTACTGATCTATTAAACTGTGAAATAAATGTGCAATTCAGTTTTTGAAGTCAGTGCTTCAGGATGCCTGTAAATTTGAGTGCCTATTTCTGTTCTTCTGAATCAATGACTTTTAAAAAACCAATGGCATGTCATGACTGCTAGCTGGGCTCAGGACATCTTTTCCAACCTTAATGATTCAATAATGTGTATAAATAAAGTTTTTCTTAGAGGAGGTTTTGCTAATTTGCATGCATTGCTCTAAATCTCACTGAAAGCTATGGTATGTACTAAAACTTTTCCCTGCCTTAATGAAGTAGTTACCTTAAAAAACAGCTGCTTGAATTCAGTTAACAAAAAACCCAACCCTGCTGTCTGTGTTTATGAGCCCTGGCCCACTGGTAGTTTTTTTTCAGTTCCTACAGTGGACGAGAGGGTAAAGGCAACTCTCTAAATGATAATCAAGTCCACACGGTAAATTCTTTTGTTTTCTGAGAAACACTCACTGGGATTCTCTAAGCGAAGCAGATTACTAACAGGCTTGGAGTAGTGGCAGTTACCAGAGGGATGTGAGAGGCATTTAAAATCAAAAGGAAGTGTTTAAATACTTTAAAACAAACACACAAACGACTGATACCAAAAAAAGGGAATTACTTCAACTTCCTTGTTGCTGTCCAGACCCCTTGGCGGTTGTACTGTTGAGTACAGTGCATGAATATACTGAGGTGAAGTCCATCATTGGAGAACACAGATTTCAATTACTGTCAATCTGTGTTTTGGATATATATAGGAAAACACAGTCATGAGGTAGTCCAGCACCTAACTTCAGCTTTGAAAGAATTTACTGCTTTTAAAATGCTGAGCAGCAGCTTCTTGCCTATTTGTCTGTGATAAAACCGCATCTAACATTTTATCTTGAGTCCAAGTGTATATGCCGTATTCTGTTCATTGATTTTATGAGGAGCTTGTCCCATTGCACTCACTCTGGCTTGGGTAAAACTTTGGTGAAAAAATACAGCATCTTTCCAGCAGTATCTATGAAAAATGGATGCCTTCTGAATTGAAGCCATGTAGCAATCTGAAAGAGTGAAATAAGTATATTACAATTCTAGCAACTCAAACTTCAGCCTGAGGCACTTTTAAGGTGTGCAAAGAAAATAGCATGAAAGCAGCCATCACTGATGAACTGCAAAGAAAGAATTTTTACAAATCTGGCACTTGAAGTTATTAGCAAATTTGCCATTTTAGAGATGCAGGTTTATTTTCAAAGCAGTTATGTTGCATCCTACCAGGTTCACTGTGTTTCTTCAGAGAGCACTACCTGTCTTAGTTCTCCAAAAGTGAAACAGCTAGGAAATTTTACCTTGAATTACGAGGGCATTCATGATGCCACAGGAAGTAGGAGTGGAATGTAGCAGTTAATCATTCATATTTAAAATTATGCTATAGACTACAGCCTAATCCTCAAGGCAGAGAAAGGCTGTGTAAGACTCTGGGGAAATTTGAATAACCAGTTTACACTATGGCCATTTTTGAAGGAGATACAGAAGGGTCTAGTACACAAACACCTGAAATAGGAATACTTAGCTACTTGCTCCTCAATACTATAAACTATATAAATAGGCCTTAAGTGTTGGCTCATGTTCAGGACTGGAAGCAAGGAGTGTCTGGTGCTGAGAAGGAAACCCTGCTATTCCTTTGCAACCCAATAGTAATCTGCTATGCAGGTACAGATGCAGATAGAATTTAAAGAAGCTTAAAAGGAAGAGAAAGAGAAAAAAAAAGAATACCGAATGAAATCATCTATATCCATTGAGCGGGCTCGTTTTTCAGAGTAACCTGTATCTTTAAGAACTGTCTGTATTTTCTCTGCAATTTTGAAGTTTTCAGGGATTTCCTGTCAATGAAAAATGGGATAGAAATCATTTTTCTACTCAAAACACTAGAAAAAGGTTCATTAAAATAATCTAATTCTTTCCTGCTCTTAGAACAGTTCTTGTTTCAAGTGACAGAAATTAAGTTACACTTTTTCTATTACGTATTATTGTATTATTCTATTGTAGCTGAATTTTTGTATCTCAGTTCCTTCATTACATATATATCACAACAGTATTGAAAAGCAGACATGCAATGTTTTATTGAATTAGTAAAAGATCTTGAGAACATACATATACGGGCAATATTGTAATAATATACTTCATTTCAAGCTTTTTCACTAAGATTTAATAACCATTTTAAATTTTTCTCTAAGAAAAGAGGCAAGTTCCTCCACCTTAAAACTCTCTGGTAAACCTTTGATACGTTAAGCTTTTCAATGTTGATTTCTTACTCTTACAAACGTCAGTACATAGGTCACAGTAAACAGAAACAGAATGTAATAGATTAAGAAGAAACTTACTGTATTATGTAAGGAACAATGAATTCGGTAATTATGATCCAGCAATTGCTCTACAGCACTTGATCTGAAACAAATACATGTTTAGCATGAAAACTGAGTTGTAACCTAATATTCACTTGATTGGTTAATGTCTACTACAAAAAACTGTAATGATTACATAGAATTGTTCTTTTTAAACAGCTGCCTAGTTTTCTTCTAAAAGAAAAAGCTTGTGACATCAGTATATATATATATCTTCGTGCGTGGTTTATCACTGACCGTGTAACACTGCTATGCATTTGCACAAAACAAACGGTTAACTGGATAGGCTTTCAAACTTCAAAAAGATTTCCTTTGATAGAAGTTACTTACTTAAATGCTGCAGAGAGTGTCTTGTTTTTCCTAACAAAGGCTATCCTTACCAGACCATCCCACTCCTGAAATGAGTAATTTCAGAATTTTAAAAAACATACAGCTACTACAAACAAAAACAGTCACTACTGACAACTTCAGAATAATACTGAATGCAGGGGAAAATCCTTCATGAAAATGTCTTTCCAAACAACACAAAACCAGCTGTGTCTTGGACAAAGCAATACAAGTGGAGGAGAAAATACTTCACGCCCAAAACCCTCTGAACTGTACTTTTTTGTGCCTAGGTGCAGAGAAGGGAGATACGTGAAGAAAGTCTGTCTAACCTTGGGCAAGGCTGAAATGGTCTTGAAGTGTTCTAAAAATTAAGAATACTTTTCTTTAACTTTTGTCTTCTGAGATTACACATGCTCATCTGAAGATAAATCTCATATATTCCTTTGATCAAAACCTGGAAAGTCATCAGCCAGAAACACCTCTGGGAGATGTGAACCATTATGAAAGGGACATTACTACTAGCAGTTCTCCATCTGATCATAATCTTATGAGAAATACTGTACACAAAGCTGCACCCAGTTGATGGTGGAATTGTCTGTTATTGTCCTAACACAAACCTGATCAACCGAGAAATAAGCGTTTTGGAAACTCCAATGAATAGCTAGTAGTTTGTACTAGTATCAGCACATGGAATTGAGTAGTAAGTGGAAAGAAAAATGAAATTAAGTACTATCACTAGCATGTTATGTTGAGTTATACACGGCTCACCTGGAAGTTGATGGGTGGTGGTGGGTTTTTTGGCTCTATTCTGACAACACTGGATTCAACTTTGGGAGGAGGCCTGAAGTTGTTCTTTCCAACCTATTAGTTAAGAGCAGTCAAGCAGCTGTGTGAATAAGCAGCAAATTCCTCACATCCCTTGCAACACTCTTCTTCTGTGTTTGATAGCAGTTATCTAAATGCAGAATGACATACCTTCATCAGATGGTCCACTCGAGCCAATAACTGGGTATTAATAGACAGTCTGCAGTACAGCTTACTTCCTGGTTTTGCAACCAAACGAAGTGCAAATTCCCTTTGGAACATAAGGATTGCACACCTGAGAGTAACAGAAATGAGAAAATCAATTCTAAGTAATCAATTTTTATGTCAGAAGCCAACTAACACACTTGGAAAACACACAATTCGCCTCAGCACTTAGAAGAATAAATGTTTATAATGAACAACTCTGCCTTGATTAGTATGTTGAAAAGAACCGAAAACCCATCATAGAACTTGGTTGAAGCCATCTAAGTCTCCTTAAAGCTGTTACATAATTTGATTATTTATACTGCTAAATGGATCAGGATCAAGACAGTCTAGTCTCAGAGTTGTCTGACTGTAATAAATAATTTTGATTAACTCTATGCTGAGTCCTTCAAATCCAAAGTTTCCAAAAATTGACCAGTAACATTACGAATGTCTGTCTGGGAGAAATCAAAAGCTGCTGATGTACTGATGTCTGACAGACAGATAGGGCAGTTACATTTTTAAATCAGACAACAAGAAGATGACTTGGCATTGATTCTACCCTTTCCAGCCTAATTTAGGTAGGAAGGTATTTGAAATTATATGATGCCCTGTGTATCCCTGGAATAATACTTAGTTAAAGAGGTGTAACTCCTGTTTTTATCTGCTGGGCACTCACTGTTGCTAAGTTTAAATTTTCTCCTCATGCTCAATATATCAACATGAACCTAATTTCCAGGCCCTGTCAGGCTATGTATTTATGTACATAAAGAAAAATTTTAGTGCAGATCTGATCCATCAAACTGCTGTTTTAGGAACTAAAAAAAATACTGGATTTGCAAATATTTTTAAAGCTATTTTCCCTCCTCCCAGGTAATACAGAGCTCTATTCTTCCACATACCTGAAAAAAGGTCTATGAAGCAATAACTTGAAAACAAAAGGCGAAGAAATCTGAGAAAAAAATCAATAATGTTAGTATAATTTCTGGGAAATTAGCATTTAAAAATAATTTTTAAAGCGTTGTTGTATGCTATGTTGTTCGGCCCATACCTGGTAAGGCAAGTTAGCCACACATGCATCAAAGAATGGTAAGTCTGTTTTCAAGACATCTCCAACCTTGATTTCAAGCTTGTTTGCTAGACACCTGGGGGAGAACATACATTGTGGTTATCCTCAGATAAGCAGGTTGCCAAAATTTGTACCAAAGTAGCTCCACTGCTTTAAGTACTCCCTGTTTCCATAATTGATACTTACGTGCCCTGGACTCTCTTCTGAAGCTCACCAACAAGTCTAGGGTCAATTTCGCATGCAATAACCTGAAAAATAATGTGTATATTTGCAACTCCACGCAACTCCAAACTGGAATTTAATCATAAACCCCCCAACCCTGTACCTGTTGCTATGGTTTTAAAAAATCCCTGTTGGGCTATGCACCTTCCTCCCTCTCCAAATACATGCAAGCTTTACCACAAAAATGGATAATGGCAATGTAGTTTGATAAAACCACACAAAATTTAAATGATCAGCTAAAAACCCATTGGGATTATTCATATGTTGAGAAAAATATCAATGGAGTAATTCTACTTACCTGCATCATGCCTATGAAGACCCTTCTGTCTGCCAGAGTCTAAGCCACAGTGTCCTCAGAACCCGGGAAGAGCGTGAATGTGAGAGAGTTTGCACTTACTTTTTTGACTTTCTCCAGCATTTTTACGGTCAGGTTTCCAGTTCCCGGGCCCACTTCCAGAACGACATCTGTGCGGCGCAGGGCAGCCTAAGGACAAACAGCATTTCGAGTGTTTGACTAGCACCGCTTTCGTGCAATCATTTAACTCTTGAAATGGAAGCGAGCACTTTTTTACACAGTAAAAAGCTGGAACTGGGTATCAAGGGCCCGTGAGAGTCGTTTAGAAAGGAACGAGTGGGAAACAGGGAGAACAAGAATGTCCTGGCGCTCGTTTATGGGGCATCGCTGGCTACGCGTGAGGAACCAGCGAGCTGCCACGTTAGGAGGAAAGCAAACGCAAAGGGCACCACGCACAGCGACAGCGGCACGGGGCCCCGCCGCCGCCCGGCAGCGGCTCCCCGCGCCCCGGCCCGCCCGGCTCCCACCTTATCCACGATGCTGTTCACCACGAGCGGGTTCTTCAGGATGTGCTGCCCGGCCCCGGTGTTGAACAGGATGCCTAGGGCAGACACCGGCGTGTTACCGCGGGCAGCCGCGATGTGCCGGCACCCCGCCGGCCCGCCCTCGGTTCCGGGATCCTGCCCGCCCGGCCGGCCCGCTCCGCTCCATACTCACCACCGGCGCGGCCCTCCCGGCGCTCCGGCCGCTTTCCGGCCCGCACCTTGGGCATAGTGGTAATTAGGGAATAATAATGACACCATTAATACAGTTTATTATACTTGTCAGCAGA
>JAODKT010001744.1:19238520-19261550 GCA_027576195.1 Cossypha heuglini
GCTGTTCTCAGTCCCTCTGTGGGTCACAGCTCACTCAGGCTGTTCTCAGTCCCTCTGGTGTTGGGAAATGCCGCTGCCCCCGCCAGGCCTGGTGGGTTGCAGGTGTGAACTTCTGGTAGTCCTCTGGGTGTTCAGTCCAGAGTAGTTTCGAACAATTCCATGGAGAAGGGAAAAAACACTTTCCAGGTGATCCCTTTCAGCTCAGCTAGCTAGAAAATCTAACTAAAAGCAAAAAGAAGCACTCTCCCACTGTCCACTGCAGGCAGCACAGTCTGTATGAAGGATGCAGGGCGACAAGTGCAGTCTCTGATAACAACTCTACACCTCTTTCTCTTCCTGCTCACTTCTGGAAGCAGTCTTAAAACTGCAGAGCTCAGTATTCAACACCAACAGGCAGTCTGGGGATACAGGCATCATGAAGTCACACTAAGACACATGGCAGTAACAGTCATGCTTGCATTTGCAGCTGATGGCATTGGACATTTTCTAGTGAAAGGGATTTCTTTTCCTTCTTCTGAAATGTTTGTGTTCGATTTGGTTGTTATAGCAATGGATGTGGACCACAGAAGAGCAGGAGAAAGCAACATACATTCCTGATACTGCTCAATGTTTATTGTGAAGACACAGACTGGTATTAGTAAGTGAAAAAGGGAAATGACACCCTTACTCAGTAATCAAACCTGGAAATTCTGGGTGTTGTGACACAAATGCAGGCCTTACCTTCCTTCTAAGAATGTGTTGCTTATAAGGTTGACAGACTGTGCCAGAATTTCTATATGTGCCTCATGTCTTTGAAAGTACCCAAAAGACAATAGCTATTTAATGCTCACCTCCTGAGTTTCATCTCTAGTACAGTCTTGTAGAAATACAAGTAGTGAGTAAAGCTGTAGAAGTCCCATGAACTATGGAGAAAGTCCTTGTCCCTGTGATTTAACCAATCCATGGCGTAACCTATGTCCCTTTTTCCTTTCCCATGCAACAGTGAGGTTGGTGCATGTATGTATGTAAGAGGTGAAGGTTGTCTCTATCCTACAGTATTAGAGCCAATATTCATAGCCTTTGTAGTTCTGTGGGGTAAGGAGCATCTGTATATCCTCTGTGTAAATTAGGGTCTGAAGAGCCCTGGTTCATCAATTTAAAAAGAAAAAAAAAAAAGAGGGCAACAAACTAAGATTGGAGAGATCTGGGTTGAAACTCCTGAAGTACAGCTGTGTCTGTCTTCAAGAATAACTTTCACATGTGCATCTGTACATGGCAGTAATTAAAATTGTATTTTGAGCATATCCCACTAAGATAGGAGCTGATATCCTCCTTGAGTCAAATGTCTTTACAGGAGGCATGCAGAGAATAAGTTTCCTATAGAAATCCTGTTGATGGGAAGGTGAGGACTTTGTCAGAGTTGAAATTACATGCTAAGTCCTGAGCCTGTAATGGCTTGACATTGTTGGAAGTCAGGTATTCCTCCTTGCTCCTGTAGTGTCCTCTGGTGTCTGTGGAGCAGTGTGCTTAGATGGCTCGACTTTTTGGCTCGTTTGGGTTTTTTTGTTGTGTGTGCCCCCAGTGTCCCATCCCTGCCTTTTGGCGGGCAGTTATGGCTTAGTCACAATTTGTAAGTTTGCTCTAAGTTTACATCACATTTTGACAAGAGCATGTATCAAGTTTTATCCCCTTTTTGCCAGGGTCAGGATTAAATGGGCGAGATGGTATTTCTTGTTCAGACTCAGATGTTTATTAGTTCTTATCTATATTACAGTCTCACAAACTGTGAGTTCTACAGCACTTCAAGCTAATAAAAAATGGAGCTCTATCTCTCTCTACAAAGCCTTTTGAGGATAAACTGTCCAATCAAGAAATGACACCTAAATTATTTTTAGTTTTAAGCCAATAACCAGCCACCTGTGGTCTGCAATGCGGACTTTTTTATCCAATAATACAGTATCACCCAAACCCATGGAGAAGAAGTTGAAGAGGAAGGACTAAGCCTCCCCCCTAAAACCTCCATCTTGCTTTATATGTATCACCATATTCTAAAATCATAAACTCTAAGTTTTCCACCATGTGATATTACACACTTCTATTCAAACTACACACCCATAATCCCAGTTCCGTCTTTCAGTTTTGGAAGCCTTCTCCACGGCCTCAGGTCAAATGCAGTGTTCTCTGGGGGTCAGTGCCTGTCAGCGCAGAAAGTTAAAATTCTCAGTGACCAGGGTTTCAACAAGTGTGAAATAAAAGCTGCCTGCTGTTCTGTCTGCTTTTTTATGCCTAGCACACTTGTGTAGCAGTGTGGTGTGAAAATGATTGTAAAACTTGACCCAGACCAAGACCTATATTTTTCCCTCTCCTTCCATCTTTGGGTATTTAAGGGGTTCAGGGAGAAGCACAGGGTTACACTGTTTATTTTGGTGACCATAGCTTTTTGTTTTAGCTTAACTTACTTGTAGCTAGCTTAAACTGCACATTTAAGTTTTGTGCAGTAAGGATTGATTCAAAATAGTTTGTTAAATTTTTAAAATTTCTTTTCATTTTCTTTCTGTTTTTTTAAAAATTGAAATTAATACAAGTAAGACTTGTGACTTACAAGAAGAAAACAAACTGTTCAGAGGAAGTTTTGAAAAGTAGTAGCAGTAGACAGGTTTTTTTTGCATCTCTGCTATTTGTATTTGCTACACATTTATTAGATATTTTTCCAGTTAATTTTTTGCCATCCAAATCATACAAAATATACCACTTCCTAAAATATTTTAAAGTATTTATAAATCTTATCTAAAAGTTGAGTTTTCAGGGAGATTCTTATTTTCTAATTCAGTTTTGCTATTTGGCTTGTGACAGGCTCATCCAGTATTGTGTGAGGACTGTTCTTTACATGGGATCAAAAACCCACTGTGCAAATTTATTGAAGATTGAATCTTGAGGGTTGTTAAATTCTCTGCCTCTTAATAGAAAATCCTTGAACCAGAGTTTTCTGGATGACAGGCCAGCATTATGTAGAAATGTCCTGACAGGGTATCTGCTGTGCTTTTGGCAGAGAAAGAACATTGGGTTAAATAAATTTTTGTTTGACCCACTAAGCTTATTCTGATTTTTTTTTTTTTTTTTTAGCAGTAGCTCAAACAGTAGCTGCTCCAGTTTTTAAATGGAAATACAAACCTTTTCAAGAATGAGAAACATTATTAAAAAAGATATAAATCTTTCACTTTGATTTCTATTGTCATTCTTTGTTGTTGTCTTTAGAACTGACTAATTGTTAAGCTAATTGTTTTAAAATAAGAAACTGAAAAAAAAAAGATTTTTATGCTTGCATTTTACTTACTTAAATAAGTATGTCTTCTAATGAGAACTGTTCTATGTGAAGTATATAAAGTTCCAGTAGAAGCAAAAACCTGCAGGTTTTTCCTCCCCCTTTTTAAACATGTTATCCTAGAGGTGCTAGCACTGGCACTGCCTCTGTAGGCATGGGGAAGGATTCTTGCACCTTTTCATGGAAGACACCCCTGCAGTAACCCCCTCTGGCTACCTGGAGGGTAGCACAGCTGGTTAAAACAGAAAGATTGGAAGATTCTTCACTACACTTGGAAGTATAAAGCAGAGATGGGGTTGCCTGTTCAATTATTGCTGTAAGAGAGATGTGATTTTGTTTCATTGGTTTGAAAGTAGACTTTCTTTAATCTTAGGACTTTCAAATTTTCATCAGCTTTTGTTAAGGATGATTGGAGATTTGGAAATGAAGAACTTTTTTTAGGGGTGAAATTTTTTTTTCCAATTGTGCAAATGTTATTACTGGTATAAAAGGTCTTCAGTATTGTGGCTAGCTTTGTTGTTAAGGTGATTTTTCTAAAAATAATCAAAGTTTTAAACCTATGTCAGAATAAATTTCGTTTCTCCCACTTTTTTACTGTGGCTGCAACAATTTTAATCTTGATTTTTTTCCCCGAAGGTGGAAAAATAAGCCTTTTTTCCTAGTAAAAGAAAGTCAGAGTCGTTACAGTTGGAAAAGACCTCCAAGATTGAGTCCAGCCTTTGGCTGATCGCTGTCTTGTCAGCTGCGCCACTGCACTATGTGCCACATCCAGTCATTTCTTGACCACCTCCAGCGATGACAGCTCCATGACTTCCCTGGGCAGCCCTTTCCAATGCTTAACAATCCTTTCCATGAAGAAATTCCTGCTGATGCCCACCTGAACCTCCTTCTCTCTCCTCTATGAAGAGAAGCTGTTCTTTGTTGTTTGTTTAGAAACCCTAAGTATACGAATACTTAACTGTGTACGTGTTATTAAAAGTTAACATACACTTTAAACAGTCTTTTTTATAAGGAAACAGACTTCATAGTTTCTTTCACATATGTGTCTTTTTCTTACTGTAGCATTGTTTCTGTGGTCATTATAAATGTAGTCTCTGTCATCTGGAGAGCAATATTTTGTTTTCCCTTTATAGGGTACAAGGGTGCCTGAGGATGTGTATGCATTGGAAATTTGGCAATATGCATTCATAGTTCAACTGGTTAGCATTTGTATGCTAAATAAGAAGGAAACCGAATATATTGAGGAAGATTGTTTCATAGAGTACTGATTGTGAGACTTAATGCTTTCTTTTTTAATTAATGTGAATTGTTTTGATGAATTTGAATTATGGAATTTTAACTATGTGAGTAACTTTCTCTCCTGCAGGAAAAATAAAATGCAAAAATCTTAATAATCTTTGTCTTGCCTCTTTCAGACAACCCCATGGTTTACTCTGCTTACACCTGAGTAATCATCTCTAGTAAGCATCTCTTAGCCACTGTACTTCACAAGAGAGGTAACTGTTTTAAAATCAAAATATTTCCTGAAGTTCCTCAAATCTAGCAGATGTTCTTGTAATGATAGATTTAATGCTTGCTCCTTCTGCTGAGAGATTTCTGAAAGGAAATAGTTCTATCCCTGTACCTTAACTGCCTGTGAGTGGGTGTCATGTTATCTTTACACTGTGTAGTCTAATGAAAAATGAGTGTGGGGTGTTTGGATAATATGAAGGGAAAATACCTGTCTATATTTGCTATCTTTTTCTCTTCAAGTGTTTTTTCTCCTTTTTAAATGTTTTCAGATTTTCATGGATCTCAACAGTGCTAGCACTGTTGTTTTGCAAGTCTTGACACAAGCTACTAGTCAAGACACTGCAGTGTTGAAGCCAGCTGAGGAGCAACTGAAGCAGTGGGAGACACAGCCAGGTTTTTATTCAGTCTTGTTGGTAAGATACAGTGGAAAAGTGCTACTAAGTAACTCTGAATAATTTTGAGTACTGGTCTCTAGAACACAGTTGAGCCATGACCTGTGGCTGAGAGAAGCCCTGAGTTGTCATGGTCCAGCCACTAGAATCCTTATGCTGAAGAATATGGTAGGTAGGATATTACAGTGATAGGCATTGTGATCATTTTGTCTCAAAGTAAGCTCTTTTCCCAGGCATTCAGAACGTGGAAATGCAGCCTCTAGCAGTGTGAGTGGACAGTAGTGCTAAGTCTTTTATTGATTTGTTATGTATTGTAGATGGTAGAAGGCCAAGAGGGCCCTTGTCAAAGAAATTGCCTTTACTACCTCAAGAGGCAGGGACCCTTTCATATACCAAGGCAGTAATAACCTTTTCTTTTTTTTGTGGAGGTGATGCTTTATGAACATTTTAATAGAAGTTCCCTCATGCTTTCCATTGCGTTGTGTGATACTTCTCTGGGATTGCTTTCCTTTTTGTTAGTGGCAGGAGACTCCCACAGAGGTTAGCTGACCTAGCTGTGGTAGTAAGATCCTGAAATGGGGAAGTTGAATACTTCTAAAAGTACCGTGACCATTGGTGAAATGGATGCATTAATATGGTCAAAGTGATGACAAAAGGGAAATGAAACTGTTTCAGCAAAGACAAAGTTAACTCTGTTGTTATTCTCCAATATCTATGCATATTTATAATAGTCTTAAAAACGCAGGTAAAATGCTTTTTCTACAAGCATCTGTCCTCAGTGCATAGATTGGATGATTCAGATTTGTAGGGTGACATGTTCTTTTCTCTGTAGACCCTCTCATTCGTTTGGAAAGGCAAGCCCGAGAATTTAGGGAAAGGGGTAGAAAAAGATGCTTTGAGCTGTCAAATCTCCCTTTATGCACTGCCTTTGCTGTAGTGTAGCTGTGGTAGTAAATAATCTTCATAGTAAACAGCAGAGATTGCCACTAGTGACATTTTTTTCCTCTGGATGTTTGCTTTGAGACCTTACACCTCAGGGTGTAGACAAGTTGAGCACTCACAGGTGTAACTGGAAGAGATCTGAGTTAATTTTAAATATAAGGGCTAAAAATTCAGGGGTTTAGATGCTTATCAAAGAGGATCAAATGCTCAAAATTCCTTTTACATAGTTAGGTGGATTTGTTTGGGTCATATCAGCCTTTCTTTAAGTGTGAAATATCAATACAGTCTTCCAAACTAAACAAGTAAAGTGTCTACTTCTTTGTTTAACATGGTCATGGCAAGTGGGCTGTCTGGGAGAGAAAACAGTTGGTGCCTTCATGGTGGAGTAGGAAAGGGTGCAGGGAAGCACCCTTAAACATAAATGTAAATGCAGAGTGGGTAAGACAGCTGATATCTGTGGAATGTGGCAAGTAATATAATTATTTACTATGCGATACACTTGCTTCTGGGACAATCAGAGCACAGAAAATCATAAGGAAATATGAGACATGCATCTTTGATCCTACAATTTTTAGTACCTAGTGGTGTTGCTATCATTACTTTTCTGTGTTTCACTTTTGAAGGTATTACATATATCTCTTTGATTCAGAGATAAATCGGATGGTTTTGAAAAGAACTTCTGCACAAGTAACATCAGTTTGTATATTGGCTTCATTCCTGTTATTTTTATGACAGCATTACTGTGCTATATTAAATACTTAATGTTTTAGGAAGTTCATATGAAGATACAGAGTATAAAGAGAAGTTCTACTTGTTTTTGTGTAGATTCTTTGGTCTTTTATTTTTTTTATCTAGGCCTGGTCTAGTTTCAAGGTGTTTTTATCAGTGGAAGTTTTAATTCTGCTAAATATTTTAGCAAGGAGAGGAATAGTTGTTTGTGAGATCAATGGAAGTTGCAGTATGAGTAGTTTGGGTTTTCCATGTTTCATTTATTTTGAAATGTTTTTTTATGATATGAAAGTGGTGTTTGAAGTTACCTGTTTGTATTTTAATATGCTTAAGTTGCATTTGGGAAGGTCAAGTCCTTTAGAGATTAGTCTGTGTTCCTAAATGAGCTTTGGGGAAGGAGGACATATTACAGATGGGTCGTTTTCATGTCGTGTTGTATTTATTGGTGGGTTACCACTTTTCTGATTTTTTTTCTACAGTTTGCTAGTTTTGAGGTCGATATTGTTGTTGGCATGTAAGTCTGTTTACTTTCTAGTGATTGGAGTGCGTTAGGGTTTTTTTTTTTTTGGTTGGCCGTAACCTCTAGAAGGATGCTACTATTAATGGAAATAGATTTTGAGAGAAAGTTAGGTTTTGAATTCGTAGTGAAAATGAGGTCCTGGGTTTCTACAGTGCTGAGTCATTTGAAAGATTTATTTATATGTCTGCAGGCATGGTGCCCAAAAGTAGCAGATGCTTTTGATCAGAAACCCTGCATTTTCTGGTCCCTTCATACTGGACTTCTAAAAGCAATGTATACAAGTGGTGCACTCTTTCTGCAGTGCACTGTATAGCAAGAACACGGATCTCACAGCTTGCTTTCTAAAGGAGGGAGTAATGATGTCTCACCCCTTGAGAAGAATCCATCTGATGCAGTAGAAAACAGGAGGAGAGCTGCTGTTCAGAGTAGTACCCATGTTGAGATTCAATAGCCTACCTTTATTTTAATTTCTCTTGGTTGGTTAACTTTACAACATTACGGCACAAAATAACTCCTCTGTGTTTGTCTGTATGTACATACAGATTTATAAAAGCATATATAGATAGATACATATGTATACGTGTATCTATATTTATTGGTAGAAACTAATTTCCTAGAATAAGCATAGTTGAATTTGAGAATTGCAGGCCTACAATGTTTTACAAACAGTATTGGTAGAGAGGGTGGTTCTTGGCATATGAGAACATAACAAATAAATAACCTGAAGCCTGGATTCTGACTAGAATAAGGAATTATCCTGTATTCTGCAGTGGTACAAACTTCTGAGAGCTGTGTTATTAAAGAATGTAAAAATTGTCTGATTCTAGTAATTTTTACCTTTATGTTTCCTTCTCTGCCAGACAAGATTAGCAATACATTTGCCCTATATGTTGTTTTTTGTAAGTAAATCCAGATTTGGGCTACTGATAAACATTTTTTTTAAATCTCTAAAAATTTATGCTTAGCTCAGTGTTTTCACTTTTCTGTCAAATGATGACTAAGGCTTTTTGTTTATGTATACACATATCATGGAAGTGTGTGTATTCCTACATATATGAGGGAATGTGTTGATACAGTTTCTGTCTTGCTTGTGGTGTCTTGAGCAGTTCTTAACTTTTTTTTTTTTTGTTTTGTAAACAGAATATCTTTACAAATCATAGCCTGGATGTGAATGTAAGATGGTTAGCTGTGCTGTACTTTAAAAATGGAATTGATCGCTACTGGAGACGGGTCGCACCACAGTAAGTTTTCATTTCTTCCACTTAATTGTCTTAAAGTTGGTTTTGTTATGGTTGCCAGGCTGGAAAAACAGTAGATCCTTAGTTCGTAGAAGTTACTTTAGAATTTATGCTGAAACTGACAGCATGCTTCAAACTTCAAGACTTGCTGATAAAACATTTTATCTTTATATTGCTTCTATGACTCTGTTCATTATTTACTTTTGAGAACATTATTTACTTTTGAGAAGGCTATTTCACAGATAATAGGTTTTGAAGTCATGCAGTAAGGGTTACAACAGCGAGACCTGGATTTACTGATAGTATCAGAAGTGAAAGGTAGTCAGTCTCTTGGAGAGTGAAAGAGACATTTTATTTAAGCTGACTCATATTGAATGTGTATGTGGGAAAGAGGCAGTAATTACCATCCTGAGAAGTTCTGGTCTTCATTTTTTGTTCTGATAATGCATGACAAAGAGGTCTCCAAAGCAGATGAGAAATATAAGCACTTTTCATGAGTACAATATAATTTACTTAAAAATTACAAAAAATGCCATTTTAATATATAACTAGTGGTATTATCTACTTCCCTGTCTTTTAAGTGAAGTGCTTATTTTTCTTTTAAAAACAGGTGTGATTCCACAAAGAGTTTCAATTCCAGAACTCATAAAGGCTTGCAAGTGTTCAGTCTCTCTTAAATGCTGGTAATAGATGGAACTGTCACTATCAGATGTAGGGTATTAGATGGAATTCTAGGTACAATTTTTCTGGATCACAAATCTAAGTTACTGTTATGATACAAAGTATGATTTTCATCGTTCATTGTCTGAGGTAGTTCAATGTATTTTGCCTTGCATTGTAAGCTTTTCCGAAGATCTACCAAAAGAGAGAAAAATTATAAAATTTTGTATCCACAGCACATTTTAAGTAGTGTAATACTCCTTCATTATTGCATAGAGCACTGGAGTATTTCTCTGTGTGAATAAGTATATAATTGCAAAATACCTGCAAGCATTTGGATTATTTTTTATGTGAAAGGAAAATACCATCTTTTTCATGAAAGGTGGTATATATCTTTGACATTTCTGGTTAACAGGATTCTGCTTGCAATACTGGTGCTTAGCAAGAGCTGTTGGAAGAAGTCAAACATCATTTCAATTTTTTATTTTTAGATACCAGTAGCATTTCTGGTTAAAAGCATAGTTTATTTCTTGCAGAACTAAAGACTAGAATTTTACTGTTTGAGGTAAAAATTAAATAAAAATCTTTCAGTGTAGTTTTCCTGTAGTTTTAAATTAAATGTAATTTTAAAATTAAAGTTTTCTTGGCTACTGAAGTAGGTTAAATCTATGTTAAATTTCCAGTGCAACACTATTTTTCCCTATTTCCAATTTTTCTGCCACTAATTTAATGCAATTAAAGCATAAAATAATTTTTTTAGATTGTTGACTGCTGCTAAGGATTCAGTGGAGTAATGAGTACTAAATCTTTAGTCTATGTCCAACTGTTTTTCTTTTTAAGTTTGTTAGACGTGACTTTTTGTCAGAACTCACCCAGATCACGTTTTTCTTAGAGTATGTTGAGGTCATTTTCAGAAATCCTGATTTAAACTAAGTTCTTAAGTTAATTATTTTGTGAACCAATCGTACTTCGAATGTCATGATTTTTTGAAGGCTTCATTGTAGTGGCTACGTTTTTGTTGTCTTTGCAAAATTCTTGTCTTTCATCCTGTGTGTCACTATAGCAGCTGTCGCCTCTCCATCCATAGTAGTACGTCAAAGCATGTTTTGATGTACAGATCAGGCTAAAAAACACATTTTCCAGTGGGAGTGATTTTGAACATGAGCCTATGAACTTCCTCCCTCCTGCTTTTTCAGGCAGCTTTTCATATAGCTGTGGTTAAGAGTCTAGAGTTGTCATAGACTCTTTTCAGGCACAATTTGGCCTTTTCTTTTGAAATTTGTTGTCAGCCTCTGAAAAGCTGGTCTCACAGGATGATTTTGTATTTGTTTTTATTTTCTTCGAAAGTGTTTGTCTTGAATTCAAGAGTTAAACATGTTTTTGATTTTACAGACAATTACTTTTGTGTCCCGTCTCCTGTGGACTTTGTTCTCTTATTTGAGTACCTTGTTAGCAACTTTAACAATACTTTTTAAATATATGTTTTTACTTGTGTGATGACTTCTCATAAGCCAGAAATCCAAATCTGGAATATCAGACTTTTTAAAAAACAAGCTCGAAAAGAATTTTTTAAGTATTTGGATGTATATTTCTCTATACCACAAACACACAGAGAAAGATCAAAGTAATGTTGAACTTGCAACTTGCGAAGGACTACAGGATTGTAGATAGTACTTAGAAATTCACGCGTAGATGAAGTTGTTTTAATTTTTGGGCACGCATAGTTCAATTCTGAAGGGAAATAACTGGCTGAGTGAGGCACATTCTTCCTAATTTCTTCCCTGCTTATGGCTTCTATGGATGGAATTGTGGAATTGCCTTTCTTGCAAGGCATTAAGGGAGGCTGAGGGCAGTGGTGGCGGTCTGTGTCTCCTTCGGGGGCTGAGGGTGTCCCCGTTCTCCTGCAGATGTCACTCTCGTGTTGTTTAAACGCTGAATTCCTCCACCCGCGGTCCAGCAAACCCTTAGGGACTGTCACACAGTGCTGTGTGGCACTTGTGTCGGCACTGACTTCTTAGATTTTTTTTTCATTGCTGTTTTCCAGTTTTGCTTATCAGAAGCTTGTGTGTTTGAGGTGTTCATCCTCATGAATCTGTTTCTTTCTTTTGTTTTGTCTGCAATGGCAAAAACTTGACTACAGCATTTTTATTTACAGTAGGTAATGAACTGAAGCCTTGCTGCTCTTAGACTGTGCATATGATCAGTTTAATATGATTATAATTATGAAAAAGTGTTTAAGGCCAAGGGTCTTATGAGCCCACAAAATAAATGAAGTCGTATATTAAAACAGAGTTTTCTTTCTTTACAAACCAGGTTTTAGGTGTTTTCTATTGTCTCTGAAACTGAGGTATTATACAATCTACATTTAATTGAGAATGGATTTTAAAATTTTGTTAATAGGAGCTTTTAGGTTTTAGAAATGACTTAGGGGATGCCTGTATGTGTGGAAATTATATACTGCATTTTCACATTATAAAAGAAAAACCCAAAAATCCCACAAAAAATTATTTTTCTGGAACGTCACCTTGTGGCTTTAGATTAATAAATTAAGTAATTACATGCAGAAAAGCGTTTACTGTTGCAGAAATCTCTCTATATTTTAACCAAAATGTTTTTAGACGTAATATAATTTTATGTGGAAAAAATCTTAAAGCCTGTGTCTTAATTTAAAAAATAAAATCTGAATGCTGCAATTACCTTGGAAAATAAGACTAAGTGTAGACTTGTGAGTCGCCAGTGAACCAATGAATTGCCCCTCTTTTGTAATATACTTCAAAAGCTAAGTCTGATGTAGGAAATGCTGAGTACTTGTGTTTTGTGCAGGGCTAAAGAGAAAGTGAAAACTAGAATATTTTTGCAAATGTTTGTTCTTATGGCAATTCCTGCCTCGATTCTTTTATTATTTTGAGATTTATATTTGGTATTTGTCTAGATTAGTGTGAAACTTATGCTTTAGGGAGCTTTAGACATAATTTTAAATCTCAGTATATAAAACTAGCTGGTTAATATCTGTGCCTGAGGTCAGACAAGAGGAAGTGGTTGTGTTGGTGTATTTAATCTTCTTAATATCCAGCCATTAATTTTCACTGAGATGTGATGTTTGCGTGTATGCTTCTAAGTCGTTGCAGTGTTAGGTGAAACTTCCATCTGAGCAACCTTGGGTGATAACTTACAGGCTTTTTATGAAGAAGCAGCAGCTTTCTAGGTGCTATCAGTAAATGAAAATGTGTTGGCGTTTTTGGTTTGGTTTGGTTTTGGTTTTCTTTTGCCCTGATAGTGTAAATACCAACAAAACATTTTTTAAAGCAGTGTGTTGTGTTTCCTGCCTGGAAATAATAAGAAAATTGCATGAATCATATAAAGTCTGAAGTAATACAGGAGTGATATTGTACTGTAGCTGGTAGTCTTACACTGATAGAGGTCACTTAAAATGAAACATTAAGATACCACAATGCTGCACTTGAATGAAAATTAACCTTTATGGCTTAGAATTTACCCTGCTCACCATTTTCCCCTGCATTTTATGGAGAACGTATCGACATACTTTTCACACAAAGTATAATTTTCAAGGGATCTGTACTTTTAAGTATAAATATATTACTTGCTTGTAGAAAAGGATTTCTAATAGAAAAGACTGCTTTTACCAAAAGAGCTGTTCTCTGTTATGGTGATTGCCTTATTCTGGACACTTTTTGGCCATTGTCCATTAGTATACATAGGCAAATTCACATTCAAATCCTCAATTCTGGCAGTAATAACTCTATAACAATTGTCTATGAGCAATTCATTTGTATTTTGTACAGTGAGTTTTTTCACTATATATCTGTGTATCTCACTCTGTCAATTCTCATTTGCCATTTGTCTTTGAAAAGGTCCCTTCATGTCTCAAATCATAAGACTAAAATGCCTTATAAGTATTTTTTTCACTGTTCCCTCTCTTCCTAGATACTTGAGATAGTGGAAGAACAAAGAATCTCCTTTTTTTAGTTTTGATAGTGTTTTTGGTAATTACATATTAATTGATAGTAGTTTTTTAATTGAAAATAAATAATATTTTAATAAATATATCCTGGCAGTGCTCTTTCTGAAGAAGAAAAAACTACATTGCGTGCTGGACTTATCACCAACTTTAATGAGCCAGTGAATCAGGTTAGTGGTGATTGTTTATTACTCTCCCAAGAAATGCTTGTATTGATAGATAGCTTGGTTTCTTTCTTTACAAAGTATTTAATTATTATAATAAAGTTGCAGTTTACATATTGCTTTCCAGACAGATCTTTAAGTGAGATCTTTTACCACAGATCATAATTCGTTGAATTATAGAACCACTTTGGTTGGAAACAACATGTTTTGTCTCTGTGGTTTGTTTCTTTTGGTGTTGCAGTGGCAGTTTGTTGTCTCTTGCTGTTTGTCCAACCATTTGGTGAAATGGTTCAGGGAATGGATGTAGCTCAAAAATAAGCTTTCCCTGAGGGATTTTTGGTTTTTTTCAGCTGTGTCTGTTCTCTTACCTGACTCCCAGTGTGGCCATACAAAGAAGTGTGGCAGTGGCATAGCAGGAATGAGCTGTTGAGTTTGCTGCTGTATAAACCCACTGGAGCAGTATTGCTGTCACACGTCTGGTTACAGCATTAGTGAATTTAAATAAGCTTAATAAAGATTCAGTGTGATGGTGTCTTTTCTTACATAAAGTGGCTAATTGTAAGCTGTGATTTTGATTAGAATAAGAATTTATTATTATATTGAGTACAGAACTAACGTTGGGGGCACAGAATATGCCCGTACTACATGGATCAATCTTACTTCTGCTAACTTTTTCACCATATAAATGTAAGATTCTGCAAGGAGGTATTTGCTAGTATTTTGAGCTGGACCTTAAATAACTTTGTCAAGGAAATACAGAAATTATAGGCATAAGGTAAAGATGAAAAAGAAAAGGCATTGGAAATAAACTTCTGTTCTGCAGACAGTTCAGTTCTAACTTTTCAGGATTTTTTGGCAGGATTAATTCTAGGATTAGAGCAATTTATCAAAATTATGGTATTTTAGTCTTTGTAGAAGCCCATTGTGAAATTTTGTGACAGTTTTGACTAGAGTTAAAATTTTTTGTTGCAAATGCCATTTTTTAAATTGCGTATGAGGCATTTCAAGATTTGTTATGCAGATGTAGTTTCAATGTAAACAATATAACCAAATATTACTTGTTTCTGTATTTTAACACAAAAAACCTATAAAGTATGTCAAGGTAAAGCATAGTGTGTGTCATTTACACTTCCACTAGATAGCATATAATTTATCAAATATTTAATTTTGAAGTTTGTATCTTTTTTGCGCATATAAATAGGTAAATTAATTATAAAACTCTAATATTAACTAAATTGTTTGTAAAACAAAACTTTTAATCAATAGTTTTTCTATAAATTCATAAGTATTTCATCAATTTGTCTGCTAAGATAGCATAGCATGTTCTGTAGTTGAAAATGCAACTGCTGATGAACATTTGTGGAGTTCTCTGCCCATAGTTGCAGTTGAGATTTGAACCTTTTTAACTGACATTTTAAAGACTAGTGACGTCATGTTTTGATTTGTGTGTCCTTATGACATTTTTGGGATGCCATTTTTAAGATGTGGAGATTTTTGTTTGTTTTTATGGCAGCAGTCCAAGTAATGGCCTGAACAATTATATGCAATATTGAAATATGTTTACAGAGTCCATATCCTTTTCTTTCCCCTTATTCCCCAGTCTGTGTTGTAGGTATCCAAAGGTGTCCTTTCAGAGGTATCTTTCGTTTAGTTCCCAGCCTGCTTGATATGTCTGAGTTTTGATATCCTGTGTTCCCGATAACTGCACTTCTCCAGTCACAGATAGTTCATAACACAGTTGCTATCTGCTTGTGCTTTTTGCATCACTGAAGGCAGAAAAAATTATGGCTCCTGTATAGAAAGAAAAACAACACAAAAAAAGTGAGAAATAGACATATTACAGAGATATGATGATACAAATTGACTTTCAGGGGAGGTGGAGGAGAAAAAGAGAACATACCATTTGCTAAGAGCATAATTTCCATGCCCCCTGAAGATATTTACCATATGGGGGGGACAGTGAAACAAAATACTTCTTCAAATATATGACAGCAAATTCTTTTTCTTCTTTGTCGCCATTTAAAAAAGCTAGTCCTCAAGATAAAATTACTTTTGGCCATCCTGGGAGGTTCTTCTTGTATTGTATATGGAGAAGAATTTATTTGCTCTCTGTCAATTGACAGGAGGGATAATCAATGATTTGATCTGGTAGTAAATAGGATTCCCAGCTTTTCCTTGCAAATATTGACATCACTTTCCTGAGGCAATTCTTCTCACTGAGCAGCATTGTAGGAATAAATGTAGCAAAAAACGTGGTGAGGTTGTCAAACTGCAGATGAAACAGGTCAGGAAGCAGAAAAGAAGGAGAAGGGCATAGCTCTGTTCTCCTTAGGCCTGTGGATTCCTTGTGGGAGCCTAAGAAGGTGACTTCTTCCCCAGGCTGGAAGTGTGGTTGTTCTAGTGTGTTGAAGGAGGGAGTGTCTGCTTCACTGATCCAGTCAAGGGCCTTTTCAGTTAGAGTGGGATAAGAACAGGGAAAACAAGAATATTAAATTTTAGGATATTTGAGGTAGGGTTCTGAGGGACCATACAAAATACGTTAAGGAATGTTCAGGGGAAGGGAATTTCACAGCAGCTGAGTGTGGAATAGACAGAAAGAGGACGTAAGAAGGGGCAGTCTTGTAAGCCACAGGTGGTCTATACCTGTGTCTGAGCAAACCCTGTACCTGATGACCACTGCCTGTCCTGTGTTCTGATTACATCCCTTACCCATCTTATTGTGTAATCTCACTCCGTTCATCATGCCCATGTGCTACAAAGACCAGGTTACAGCTGCTGGCAAGACTGGTGTGAGTGGGATTTGGGCCCAGCAACCCAAGGCAGATGGTATGAGTGGTGCAGGTGCCCCTGGCATGTGGTTCTGAAGATCTGGAGCAAGAGAAAGCCTCAGTTCCAGTTACTGAGATGGGGCTTAGGCTTGCACATAAGTGTGCCTAAAAGTCAGTTAGAGCAGAATTAAGAGTAATATCTGTTCAGCAGTGTATGTTCATAGAAAGTGATAGAGAAGATCACTAAGTAAAATGTGGTCCCCAAATATTTGTTTCTTCATTTATATGATTTCTAGAATAAATATAGTTACTGGTCTTCATGTAAAATTTAAAGAAGGTATTAAGTTTAGTATTTTATGTAAATAGTTGCTACAAACATAAAATAGAATGCTTTTTCTCCACATTTATTTGCATTCAGCAAACTTAAAAACAGCTTAAGAAAAAGCACACAAAAATCTAGGAATCCATACTAGTCTTTTTTTGGTTCAGGTTTTATTTGGCTGTGGATCTCATCATTATTCATTTTCTAAATGGGCTGTGACTTAATGGTGTCTGTGTTTTTTGTTTTTTTTTTTTCAGATAGCGACTCAGATCTCTGTACTGATTGCTAAAGTTGCCAGAGTGGACTGCCCAAGGCAGTGGCCAGAACTTATACCCACTCTTGTAGAATCTGTGAAGGTGCAGGATGATCTTCAACAACACAGGGCGCTACTTACATTTTACCATGTTACAAAGACCCTGGCATCCAAACGGCTTGCTGCAGATAGGAAGCTTTTCTATGATGTAAGTAATGTGATGCAGTATTGTAGAACATGCAGGCTTTGTATTGTACATACTTGCTTCTTTCTGAGTTTAGCTGGCATTAATAGTATGTCTGTGGGCTTAAATGTCTGCCTTTGGAACAGAAATGCTCTTATGTTGTGGATGTCTGTGTACTATGGAATAACTGGAAGTCAGTTTCTGGGTAAGATGTTTGAGACCTTTATTAATTTTGCATACAGCTTGAACATATCTTAATTTGTGTAAAGAAGCAGAGCTTCATCGACAGAACATAGTATCTGCATATCAGCCTTATGATGTACATAATCTTACTTTTGTAGGAATTTACAGAGTTTTTTTGGAAGTGTGTTCTGAATTCTTATGTCAATATAGTCTTTAAGAAATACTGGGGTTTAGACTTCTGTACTGCCATATTTTAGTTTTTTATCATCAGCAGGAATGTGTTTGAGGTTTTTCCAGGCCATCTCTTCAGGTTAGTTAAAAGGCAAGATGTGAATGCAAATGCCAGATCTTGTGTCATTCAGTTTATATTCTCCACTGTAAAAATCCACTGATTAGAACACAGATGTAACTTTGGCTGCAGGCCATGCATCTCCAAACCCATTTGGAGTTGGGCAACGATGTAGAACAGTTAATTGAATTTAGTCAGTTAAACATTTTTTCCAAACCTGTTACTCTTGAATTTTTGAAATTTTAGTTTATTCCTTCATTTTAAAGGAAAGAATGAGCACTGAAAATGAAGACTGTTTATGGAGATGTACCTATTTATTTATGTAGAAATTTCTGTCTATGTAACCAATAAGATGAAATTTTAACCATCAGGAATCTGAGGCATTGAAGACTGACTTGTCAATAGGACCTCTACTAACCTCAGTCAAAGCAACCAAATAAACAGGTCATGTGCTTTTGACTCCAAGGTGTAGCAGACTAAATACGGAAATCTGCAATTATGAAACTGTTAAGTGCTGTCACAACTGAGTGAGAAAACCTGTATGTTCTGTTTGTAATTCAGATATCTTTATCAGTTATGCGCTGTGTGTGAACTGTAATGTGAATTAAGTTTCAGATTTGTTCAGTTCTACCTGATTATAAACTATTTGTTATTCTGTGTTTTAAAAAATTTGACGGAAAAAGTCAATGTTTGCAGCTAGATCTACAAAGTAAAGTTAGTTTTGGAGTAAGCATTGTTCAATACTATTGCACCTGTAACTGCTAAGTGTGTCCCAAGTAAGATGATTCAGACATTTACTGATTCAGACATTAATTTAACTGTAAAGTGTTGTCTTTGTGGAGGAAGAGGTGATGAGGAAAACTGGTAATTTTTTGGAGAGTCATACTGTATTGTACACCAGTAGCTGTCTTTACTGAAAATCAGTTAAGGAAGAAGCCCTAAATAGTTTTCTTTAAGGTGAAAGTCATAGTAGTCCCCCCAAGTAGTCGGGGAAACCAGTAAGTCTATCATAACATCCTCAAATGAAGGCAAGGTATTTTTCTGGAAAATATTTTTATATTTGTACAACTCATTACAACAAAGAAGAGAATTAAACACTGTGGACATTGTGGCCTGTGATACCCACAAGAAGCTAGATTAAATATTTTAATTGTCTAAACCAGCCTTTAAAATTTAGTGATTTATTATGACATAGCAGAATTCAGGAAACAAAATATATTCTTGATCTTCCTTTTTCAGCTTACATCAAGTATTTATAGCTTTACCTGTTCGTTGTGGAATCATCATACAGATACATTCCTGCAGCTGATTTGTACAGGGGATGAAGCTGCAGCTGCAAATTCACTAGAAAGGACCTTGTTGTCATTGAAAGGTAAATAATATAGATTGATGTTAAGTGTAAGGAATGAAAAAACTTTCTTCACAGGGAATGTGTGGAACTTCTTTGGTAAATAGTTCCCATTCTCTAACAAAACCATGCCCATTGGGAATAACCGTATTCTTGACTTATGCTACCTGTGCTGTTAGCAAGGCAGAAAGAGGATTGCTCATGCAGAAGGGAAAGAGAGTAGTCTTGTTCCTCAGTATGTGAGAAGCTGTGCGTTCCACTGTGTACGTTGTAAGAAGTCAATGTCTAGGAGTTTGGAAAGTGGATGGCAAAACAGGATGCTTTCTTTCGTGTATTGTAATTTAGGCTTGCATGTCTTTAGCACTTAATTGAGGAAGCTGAGCTGCAAGTTTCATTCCATTAAGTTCACCCTGTGTCCAGTAAAAAGCTAGCCTTAGTTAGTTTATGTTTCAGGCTGATGCTCAAAGGCTTATGTGTGGAGTAAATGCATATCCTGACTACTTGGCTGCTTTGAGCAACTGAGATTTTTGTATGCAGTGCTTGCAATGTAGATAATACGTGTCCTGAATTGTTTCAGAAGATGCAATGTGCAGCTTTTCTGGGTTACTGGCCGTGATAAACCTGAGGGAATTTACAAGTGGCTTGTGGGCCTTACTTGACTGTACTTGGCCCTTTTCCTACTGCAGGATCTTTCGGGACTTGAATATTTAGAGTTTTGGCAGAATTCTTCGTGATTGAGTAATTCTTGGAGTTCTCTTCATTATTTTACACAAGGCGTATTTTAAAGTAATTTCAACAGGTGAATGCTAGGTATGGATGAGGCATCCAGGACCTAAAACTACGTGTATTTTTTAAACCGTTGAGTTGAAAGAAAGGCATGGAAAGTGGATTTGCAACTGTGTTCTGAAATTTGTGGAAACAAGAGCTAATAAATAGCTACACAAGTAATTTTTCTTCCCAGTGCTTCGGAAACTAACGGTCCATGGCTTTGTAGAACCTCATTGGAATGCAGAGGTGATGGTAAGTGCGTTTCTAGTTCTAGATTAGAAATCTTTTGTGATGATTTCAGATGTTCTCATAATACAGTGCAGAATAAGCTTTATCTTTCAAAGACACGTTTGTTTTCCAGGGTTTTCTACATGCTGTGTTTGAGCGGCTGAAACAGTTTCTGGAGTGTAGTAAGTGTCTGAGTATTTTTCATTGTTAAACATTAGAAACTGAATGCAAATATACAGGCTAGTGTATCATCAATAAACATTTAGTTGCAAGGTATTTTTGTATAAGTCGAAACTATTTCTTTAAATGCTGCTGAAACTATCAAAGAAGAATTCAGAAAAAGTGTCTTTTTGTATCAATGGGCTAAAATCACGCCAAAATTTTATTTGGTGTCATACTTCAACAAAACATGCTTCACTTTTTTACGAAAACAGATTTTAAACTGAATAGGATGAATTTTTTATAATAAGTTATATGAAATGTTGATATTTTGATGAAGTTCCTGGGTTCAGGAACCTGTACTTCAGTAGGAAGGCTGATCTGGGCTTTGATCCTCATTTTTAGAAGAGATGGAAACTTCTCCGGTTTGCCACTTTCCCTATACTACAGTCAGGCTCCTTCTGGCTCTTTCGTTTTTGACAAGAAAGGTGCAGAGTTTAAATAGAAGAAATTGAAGGCCGTCCTGTACTGAAGTTTGATATTTATTGTAGTCCCCTGGAATATGAGGAGTTTAGGGTTTCTGTGTTCTAAGACAAGAACTGAGCTGAACCTTCCCATTTCCACTTTTCTAATCAGTAAATTGTTTTGCAAAAGCAGGTACAAGTACCTTGTAGGATTAGCGTTTACATTTACTATATCGTGTTTCTGCCTGTGTGACTTCAATATAGCCCTTTGTGGTTTTTCTTTTGCTTTATAAAGGTTTTGTCTGTTTTTTTTCCCAATTTGGAATGTTTCCTAATGTCCATAATAAATTGTTCTTTAAGATGGAGTTTCTAGAAAAGCACATAATAGTATGTGGTAATAGTTTTATCAAAAGAACATCTTTATATTTTCAGTGAATAATTGTTTTTTGTCTGTACTAGCATTTGCTTGCATTATTTTAACTGCCTTTTATTATTGAATTTTCTGTAATGATGTCACAATTGTTATAGCCTGATCAAGTGGAGTGAATTTCACTACAGTTGAGAGAAACAGTTTAAGATTTTTTTATTCCCAGTACTCATTACCTTGAATTTGACTTGGAATCGATTTGGCCGTAGAACTTTCAGGCTTAACCTAATCTTTTAACTACAGTAAAAATAAGTTCTTCTCCAGTGTTAATTATTTAAAACTTAGCTATCCAGAAAGAAAATGAAAGCCTAAAAAATAATAGTTGTGAAATGTCTGATTTACCAGGTAGAAGTATAAGAGCAGAAAGCGTATGCAGAGATCGTCTAGAAAAGACTATAATTCTGTTCACTAAAGTGGTAAGTGAAATCTCCTTTCAGTTACTGTATAGTTTCTGGTTCTGGAGGAGCAGCCTCCATCCAGACACATATGTACCTTAAAGTGAATCTGTTTCAGACCTTTTAAAGAAATGGAAGGAACTGCAACTTAAGACTTTGTTATGAGTTGTATTTTTGAAGAAAAGTCTGTTTACTCACGCTGATGTAAGTTGCAGCAGCAAAGAATACATTTTCTTAGCTCAAACAAAATTAAGTGCATTCCATAAGTAAATTATTTAGCTAGAATTTGTTTAAAGAAGAGTTCTGGAAGCATTGGTAAAACAATGGTAATGGTATTAAGGAATAAAGAAGAGATAGGCTCTTCATCTTATCTTTTAGAGGCAGTTAGATCACTATTTCTATGGCTTTGTTTGTTCTTTGGGATTACTGGCCACTAATTAATCAAAAGAAAATGAACAACCTACTTTATTGCCTTTTGAGGCTTGTAGAGTGTGATACTTGGACTTGTCAGCTGATTCTCTGTAACTGTTAAATGCATATTGTATTGAAGGTAATTTTAACATAGACACTTGGTCTGGTTTTTTGTTTGTTTGTTTGTTTTTGGTTTTTGGGTTTTTTAAAAGTTATAAAATCTACTGAGTTCCCGTTGTTGTCAGATTCTATCTAGAGGCCATGGGTATAATTTAAATATTCAACCTAGTTATCAGAAGTAAAAAGCGCCTATCAGCTTCACCAAAATTGAGCTGAAGATGCTCCGACACATTATTTTTGTCATAGTACTTAGATTGCAGATGTGCCTCATTTTTCACAGACCCTAAGAGAAAGTAAATTTGATTAATAGGAAATCTACCACCTATAGAAACTCGCATGCAGGAATATGCATTTAGGCATTTTGCAATTATAAAGGAGATTAAAGGAATCCACCGGTGTAGATGACTAATTGGAAAAGCCAGGTTGAGGAAGCAAGTGCTTGTACTGCAGTGATGTGTTGAGGGAGCATTTATATATCCTTTTTTGCTTACACTAATTCAAATAGGGATGAATTATCTGCTGAAATACTCAATGTTTTAAGTATGGCTGATATATTTTATTTACTACTAGCAAGCTGGTCCATTTGAAAATGGGTATTGTTCCTCATACTTAAAAGAAATAATTTTGAACCCAAATCAAGAATTTTGCTCTTAAATTATGCTTCATTACCAGTTGATACAGATCTCTTCCTATTTTCCTGTCCATCTTCAGTTTTCTATAATTTTGTGTGAATTGGCATCTGTTTTTGATAACTAGTTTAGTAAAACATTTAATAAGACTTCACTAGAAGTGTTTTGATTTCTCTTTTTGTGCTTCCATTTTTTAAAGCTTTTGGACTTCTTGGATCAACATCCTTTCTCATTCACTGCTTTGATTCAGAGATCACTGGAGTTCTCTGTAAGCTATGTTTTCACAGAAGCTGGTGAAGGAGTTGTATTTGAGCAGTTTATTGTACAATGCATGAATCTCATTAAGATGATTGTAAAAAATTATGCATACAAGCCATCCAAAAACATTGAAGGTAATGTTACTATTTACTAAAATAATTTTTTGTCTTGAGAAACATTTTGCTAACTATTCTCAACAGTTAATACTCCTTTATTAATGTTTTAATAATTGCTGAAATATGTATGGTGCTGCCTCCATATTGATAATTGTTATTTTAACTTTTAAAGTATTAATGTGTATTAATAATGACATTCCAAAGGAATTTTAAATGCAAAATATATTTGCATTTTTGGTTTTTTAGTTTCCATTGAACTAATTTTAAAAAG
>JAODKT010001744.1:19270771-19283219 GCA_027576195.1 Cossypha heuglini
ACCAGTGCTGTGAGGAGCAGCTGAGGGGGCTGGGGGTGTTTATCCTGGAGAAAAAGAGGCTCAGGGGTGACCTTATCATTCTGTACAAGTGCCTGAAAGGAGGCTGTAGCCAGGTGGCATTGATCTCTTCTCCCAGGCAAGCAGTGACACCACAAGAATTGACCTTGAGCTGCACCAAGTGAGGGTCAGGTTGGACATTAGGAAAGATTTCTTTCCTGAAAGAGTTGTCAAGCATTGGAACAGGTGGAGTCGCCTGGAAATGCTTCAGTAATGTGTGGGTAGGGCAGCTGGGGACATGGTTTAGTGATGCTGGTGCTGGTTTCATGGTTGGATTAGATGATCTTAACTGTCTTCTACATCCATAATGATTCTGTGATTCTGTGGTTATTAGGTCATTAAAGTTACCTGCTAACAGCATATGATAAATGTCATTGGTTGCTAAACTGCTTGAGTACAAATCTGTAGTTTTCATCTACAACTTCAGTTTACCAGCACATCTGATGAAGTTAAGATGCTGGTTTTACTATTGTTTATTTTGTTTTTGTTTTTAAACAAACTGGGATAGCAGCCCACAGAAAAAACCAAAGTAGGTACATATTAGTTAGTAATTGCCAGTCATAACAATAATTTTTGTGATTCCAGACAGCTTTAGCAGTGCAGGTTGTGTTTCTGTGTCAACTGTTTCATTTAATGCTTTCTAAGGCATTTCTAAGCATCTACAGGAAGAGCAGTCTAACTTATTGAGTTTATTTATTCTGTGCTTCTTAGTTGACAGCAAGCTGTGACATAATTCCAGGTAAAACGCCTCCTATATTGCAACAATTTTTATCACAGTCTAGGTATATATCTTCTTGTTTAATTATTCCTTGTTCTTGAAGGTTTTGCCTGAGTAGCTTTTTCAATTTCTACCATTTTAGCAAGGACAAATATAATGTAAAGTATACTGAATGGAAAGGAACTAACTACATTTCTTAGAGGATGACAGAACACAGAGAATTATTCAATTGCCAAAACATCAAGTGATATTGTCAGGTACTCTGTGAATAATTAAAATGTTTTATGGATGTATGCATGATGCTTCTTAACTTTTTTCTTTCAGGTTCGTATTGAGACAGCTACGACACTGAAGTTAAATATCCTTGTTCGCAAAGCTGATTAGTTCTTAATTCTGAGTTACTGGAAAACAATTAATTTTAAACATACTACCAAATTCTTTGTGTTTTATTTTTTTAATATCCATGTAATATTTGCTTATTTGAGTCTTGGTATCTGTCTGCAGTCTGTATTATTTTTCCTTAATGTTTATTTACCTGTAGATGACTTTGAGTTCAGAACTGACCAGTTCTTACCGGTAAGAGCATTTATATATTCTGAAGAGTAGATAAATCTGTACAGAAAAGCAGGGAAAAATATTTTCCGATTTAATTTTGAACTACATTATTCAGTAATCAGTGTGTGTGCACATTTGTATTGTATGTTCAGTCTTCACAGACCAAAATATATACTCATACTGCTGCCATTAAGGTTGTTAATGTGTAGATACACAGTTCAAAACATTTTAGTATTATGCTGTTATAGCTTCATAGCAGTGTATTTCGTGCTCTGTATACTGGGTGTTTCCAGATAGTAAGTTACTTTATGATAAGAAAATATTAAAAAACTATATCTAACAAATACATCTCCACATCACTGTGCCTTTCCCACATGCCTGTTTCATGCAGTACTTTCCAACCTGCTGTTTCTTAAAAATGTTACATACAAGTGTGTGGTTACAGTAGTGCCTTAAAAAGGCACTACTTTCTGGTGCTCCTATGTTTGTGTTTTTTGCCATGGTCATTACTGTTGTCATTAAGTAAACAGTGGAAAGTACTGAAATGAAGCCAAAGTTTCATTTTGGTCATTCAAATTTAGCAGATGTTTTTTTCTCATTTCATTTTTACTTCCATGTTTATTTCAACTCACTTGTGAACAAACAAACCAAAAATGCAGAGTACATCTAGACTGTAAACACTGGGTTTTTTAAGTTGTCTTTTTCAGTTCAATATTTAACTCTTATCTACTGGCCCAAAAGCTGGAAGACTGTACCTTTCATTTGACTCTAACAAAGTGTTCCTTCTGAAGAGACAGTCTGTTTTACCTGTGAAATCATATTTACATTTATCAAAATGTGAAAATGGTGTGAATTCAAACCGATCATGTTTGACTGGTATGTAGGAGTAATCCGAATTTTTAACCTTGCTTAGGCAGTAATTGGCTAATCTGCTTTTTTCCAAGTGAAAGAGTAACATTTTGCACACTTTGAGTTTTTCAAAGTTTGTGGATGTCTTAGAGCTTTAAGTGTACAGGAAAATAACCTGTTCCTGTGAGCAGTTGTATTTTTGATGGTCTAATCTGTAGTTCTTTATTTTTCTTTTAGTACCTGGAGTCCATGTTTACACTGCTCTTTCAGCTACTTCAGGAAGTAACACAATGTGACACCAAAATGCATGTTCTTCATGTTCTATCCTGTGTGATTGAAAGAGTCAATATGCAGGTATTTTTAATATATATGTTTTAGTTTTAGCTTTGTCCTAAGAACACAGAGGAGGACTTGTTGTGGAAGGAAAATGTCATCAGTTAATAGACTGGTTGTTGTTGTCAAAGTTGCCTGCACCATTGGCACTACTTGGTCCTCTTTTCAATTCTCGTTTATCTTTTGTGTAAAATGTTAACTTACTTTTCTTAAGTTACTACATATTTTTGTATTGAATCAGCTTTTAGAATACCTAAGGATTTTTACATCCTGTGGCATTTCTTGCAATTTTATTTTTTTATTTGTGATTTATTCTAATAGTCTCATATCTGAGCTAATATTTTAATCTACCATACATATTAAAAAGGCATTTTGGGGGAACAATGCCTTGCACTCATAGGGGGTGTGCAGTTAAGTTTGTTGATATTGTTGATATGTCAGTTTCTTGTTGATGCTGATACGGGTTACAGTTGGCTCTACAGCACTCTCTTCAATTGTGTGACAGGTTTCAAATTGACATTGTGAATTTTCAGAATTTTAGTGTTAAAGTATGTACTTCCACTTTTACATAAAGAATTTGAAGATGGTTTTGCAGAATTAAACAACTAATATTTGACTGCTTTTGTCTCAGGTTCTGTTGTGTTGTGTTTGGTTTGGGGTTTTTTTAGTATTACTGTATTAAGGACAAAGATAATGCATGTTTTTGAGTTTATCTTATCTTTCTACAAGTAATCCTGTCTGAGAGCCAGATGAAGCTTTAATAATTGTCCCTTGCAGAAAAAGTCAACATGACAGCAGATTTCCTTGCAGTTTAGAGATGCAGCATTAAAAACAAGTTGAGAAAGAACCCTTGAATTATGTTGAGGTTAATTCATAATTACTGTCAAAGACAGATTAACCTTTTGGTATTGAAGACCATTAAAAAAAAATACACAGTCTAGGACAAATCTCTGAAAGTTACATAGTCTAACTCCTGCTCAAGGCTAGGTGACTCCAGGGGATATTCAGCTTCCTTTTTTTTAGGGGGGGGGGAGGGGCTGTTTCTGGTTTTAAAGAATGCTGTTGTTTAGGAATTCTGTCTAAGTGAAGAATATACTGATATGAAAATCTCTGCATATCAAGTTTTAAATATTTTTTATGTTGTATTTCTTAAGCTTAATTGCCATGCACAAATGTCACTGTAAGTAATATGTTTTTTTCAAACTACTCTGCAGTCAGAATTTACTTCAGTCACTGAGTAAAGAATACGGTGTTTTAGAAAGATTTAAGCAAACTATGTTTTTACTGAGACAAAAGCAGCTCCAGTATTTTTCAGAAACTGTGCTTGAGATAAATTATTAGTCTTGTTTCATGTATTAAGAAACCAGTTTGTGTTCTGAACTTTAGATACGACCATATGTAGGATGTTTGGTTCAGTATTTACCACTCCTTTGGAAGCAGAGTGAGGAGCACAACATGCTACGATGTGCCATTCTAACCACCCTAATCCATCTCGTCCAGGTAAGGAATCTGAGTCATGGAAACGTTGTCAATACCTCCTACGGTTCTTTCTTGATGATGAAACAATAGATGGTTATATTGCCTGCAGAATCTGTGGTATTAACTACTTCTTTAATACTGACTATATGCCACACTACCTTCTCCTACCCCTGCTACATCTAAAAGAAAATATAGTAGGACTAGCAGAGACCAAGAGAAGTGCTCTTATGACAGTGTCTGTACAGGAACAGACTTAATATGCGGGCAGTCTTGAACTTGTGGAAATGCATGACTTAAAAGGATGGTATTATAGAGGTTAACAGTGGAGAGAAAGTGAAAGGAAAATGACAAATATTATTATAAAAGGAGAAATAAATGTTCTTTCCAAAGTGGTGTGACTGTAAATGAAGAGGAAATTGATTTTTACCATAAGAAATTGTGGAATTTCTTCTTCCTGTCCCCTATGAAGACCAAAATATGAGTATTTTTTTATAAATGTTATATCTCTTGGTGTACGTAGGCACAAAAAGTTGAGACAGATTTGTAGAAGAATCTTTTTCTTTTTTATGTTTATTTTAAGTAAGTAGATAAATCCACAAAGAAGCTGCAACTTAGAAATACCAAGTAGTTTTAAATTTTCCATTATCGAAATACAGGAATTATGCAAGTTCAGCATTCCGCTAGCCACAACTCTCTTAAATAGTAATATTACAATATTTTGTAATGCTGCTCAGGAATTGGCAGTCATTCCCAATTTACTCTTCATTGTTCAAATGGATCACTTGAAAACTGAATCACTGTCATCAGTCTGTGAATCTTTGTGTAGTTATAAAAACAAACCGTTTTCCTGAATATTAGAATATGTCAAATGATTTTGTGAATTATAAGAACCAAGAAGTAATTGTTCCCTTGACCTGTAAAACATTCAGCTTTTAGTCACTTGGTATTTGTTAGACTCATGACTTCTCCAAGAAGGAGAATGACCAGTGAATGTTTTTAGGAATGTATGTTCTGTATAATTTTTTCTTGCAGACAGTTGATAAGTGAGTTGTTTTCAAAAATCATAACCTTCTCAAGCCATGTTGAGAGAAAGCCTAGGAATATCAGACTATTGTTTTATGAAATAGAAGCAAGTTCAACCTTTGATTCCTTGAATGCGGGTTTACATGTGAATGTAAAAGCAGTGTAGATCTTTTCCATGCTGTTTTTTAAAATGCTTGATTCAAGGCTTCTAACATATTTAACATTTCTTACGTATTTTGTAGGGATTGGGAGCAGACAGCAAAAATCTCTACCCTTTTCTGCTTCCAGTTATCCAGCTAAGTACAGATGTTTCTCAGCCTCCACATGTCTATCTTCTGGAAGATGGTTTAGAGCTGTGGTAAGAGCGTTTTCTTTCTGTTTCTAATTTTAAAACAGTTATTTTTGTATCCCCAGAAGAAAGAAGTTGTAAAAAGCTTTGAATATTAAAATTTATATGTTCTTGTTACCTTACCTTGACATCAGCTATATTGCTCCTCTTCGCAGAAGACAGGATGTTAGGAAATCTATATACTTAGCTATTGGTAGCTGTGTTTCTTCTGTTACTCATTTTCAGGCAGTTGATACTGAAGATACCTTTCTGTAGTGATAATGAACAGCAAGACAAAAAGTCTACCGTCACTTTAATGTGTATGCTGATTTAACAATTTGGTGTGCTTGACTTTGGGAGAACAGTGAGCCAATGGATCAGAGCTGGTTGCAGGAAGAAATGTAATAATCACAAGGATAAAATGTAGAAGTTACTTTCTATATCTCTGACTTTTGGTGACTGAACATAAAACAAGAAGTGACACTGTGCTCAGTTTGCCATGAGCCTGATTTGTTTCTGGTGCAGCTGATGCTATAAGAGAGGAGAATGGTTACCTGGACCAAATTCTGAAGAATAGGAATACATAGAGTTTGTCTTAAAATAGTGAGTGATTCCTTTGATCTAAATTGTAAATTAGCATTTCAGTTACAAATATTTAACCTACAAACGATCTGTTCTATAGACAGCAAAACTGAGTTTTATAATGCTGGTGGCAGCAAGTCAAAGTGCTTCTCAAGAGCTTCTCAGAATTTAGCATAGTGGCCTTTTACATGTAGCAGTTCAGAATTTTTGTATCTTCTTAATAAAACTGATCTTCTGATGTCTGTGCAGAAGAATGATATTTTAAGATGTCCTAGAGCATCAGAGAAATCTGGAGAGCTTGCAGAGACAGTTAGGACTCCAAGGGCTTCTTGAGCCAAGAGCAGGAAAACTACTAGGATATTTCACATAACCAGACATATTATTTAAATATGGTAATCCCAGGCCTGAGATCTAGGAAAAAATGGAATTTGTTGCTGTGGCTTTAAATGCAAGCTTAATTTATAATTACTCTTTTCAAATCTCAGGAATTTTAAATTGTTGGAAACAATGTATGATAATCAGTGCATCATTTCAGACATAAAAATGCGTAAACGTGTGAGCTGGTCCATCAAAGCTTCTCCTTTGAGGTTTAGAACACAGCATGTGTTGTCCTTGCACTGCAAATATCCCACTCTACCCACCTTCTCCAAGTTTCCTGGCTGGCTACTTTGACATGCTCACTGTTGCATTTCAGAGCTTACCTTGTCTTTATAAAAAGACAGTAGCATGTTTTTCTTTGTTTTCCTACCTTGGCAAGACCTGTGCCTATATTGATAAGTGTGTTGTAAGGACTATTGATCTGCTTTGAAGTATGCTTCTGGTAATTGTTACACATTGTAGATAATATAGATGGTTACTGGAAGTTAAAATGTTTATATCTGTCAAAATGATTGCTCAGTGTTACTCATACATCATCTGAAATACTTTGTTTAATCTGTTCTTAGGTTAGTGACATTAGAGAACAGTCCATGTCTTACACCAGAACTCCTGAGAATATTTCAGAATATGTCTGCCCTTCTTGGTAAGTATTTTACTAATAAAATTTCAGGGTTTTTTCCCTGCTGCTTGTTGTTCATGCACTGAGCAATGCTTCTTTGGCTGCAAGTACTAAGGGAGCTTGCAAAATTGTAAAAAAAATGGAGGAACAGGTTTTTATTGTCTGACTTTCTGTCTTTTTAAATATTTATGATCTACTTCCCCTAGTTCTCTTTTTTTAATAAGTTGGAACTGCTGTACATGAAAGATAAGACAAATTTCAGTTTATTGTTTCAGAGGTTATTTTAGGAAGTTTCTGAAATTTAACACCAAATGTGCTAAGTGTTATTGATATTGATTGTATGGAATACTTGCCTGTTCCGCTTACAATCAGAATGAAGTTATTAGCTTTTCCCTTATTCAGTTAATAACAATGTAGGATGTTTTCTATCTACCTAAATATGTCTATAAACACTTGGGTCAAGCAGTGAAATTAAAAACAGCAGTTTGTTGGCAAAACATAAATTTAATAATGAGAATTAGGATTCAATGCTTAGGAAATACTGATATTTCCAGCACTTTTGCTTCATAATTAAAGGGAGCATAAAAATTCTGTGGTTTAAGTTTATGCTAATATGTTTGTGTGCTCAAACATATGTTTGAGCTATATTTAGCTGTGCTTTTGAGGTTTTGGCACTAATGTAGCAAATGAGTTATTTTTTTAGAGAAATGTCTTCACAGAATCACAGAAGTTTGCTTTTTAACTGGTAATTGTTTCCTGGACTTAATATTTTGTTCTATTTCTGCTGGTCAGTAGAAAGTTACATCTTGATAGGTAGGTGCAAGGTGATGTCTTCTGTTATTTGTCCTTATATACAAGATGTCTAATGGCAAAACTGCTCTGTTTAGTAGTGTCTTTATGGTTAAATACTCCACAGCTACGACTAAAATTCTGTAGCTGCTGAGTCCTTGCTGTTGTCATCATGCGTAACTACACACCTCCCCTTCCACCTTCTTGTTCTGTGTCAGTCGGAGGTGGTGTCTGCTGCAGGAAGCCTGCACTGCGTGAATGGCTATGATTTTCATGGTTTGTCACACTGCTAATCTTCTTGAGTTAAATTCAGAAATACTCTGTGTTTGTGGCTTGTTTGTTTGCTGATGATATTTTCTTCCCAGTCCTCATGTGGTACTTTTCAGAGTAGAGATGAGTAGGAATGGAAACCTTGGCATACGCTTCTTAGAAAAGGTGGAGCTACTCTGGAATATTCTATATTTGTAATGATTTCCATGTTTTATGAATGAATCCTAGAGAATAATGATGCTCTCCTTTGGAAACAAATTACATTCTCATGAGTAGTTATTTATTCTGAATAGTGAAAGCTGTATGATGCTGGTACAGTAAGTAGTACAGTAAAGCTGTGTTGGGTTTCCTTAACATGAGCCTTCAAGCATGCTTATGTCAAACTTTTTTTATCAGGGTTGGGAGTGAGTGACAAAAACACAGCAGCTGATGTGTAATCAGAGTGATTTCATCCTGTAGGCTTCTGTACTATGCTTCCTGAGCATTATTCTGAGAAAATGTTTTTCTGAGTGTCATGTTTGTCAAAAGTTTTGATTGCTGCAAATTGATGCATATTTTGTCAGGAAGTGGAAACATTCTGGTATGTGCTTTGCCTACAAATTCTATCTGTTTACATGAGGAGCATCTGACTAGACAGCCTCCACATGACAAAGACATGGTATTATGATGTTTAAATAGAGCTGGAATTTTGGATTAGTGCTAACCTTATTTTAAAACATGGTAGTTAGAAAACCAGTACAATACTGTCATCTGCTACCCCTCAGGAAGCTACTTCATTCAGGACACTTGAAAGAGGGATTCTTCAGTTAAATCAAGTGCAACAGTACAGTTTAAGCATCTTGCAAAAGAAAAAGTATTGGTCAATGATGATCAACTGTGCTAATTAATTTAATAACTGTAACTAAACCTGTAGCAGAGTTTTTCCAGTACACCAGTAACATGATTCAGCTGAAACTTCCAGCACTTTAAGTCAGACTCTTCTGTCCTTCTTAGCATGGTCATGTAGCTATCAGAACAGGGAGTTTTAACTGGGAAGTTAAAATTGCAAATCTTGTGTGCCTTAACAGTCTGAGATAAGATTGTCTGGTTTTCAATTCGGTCTGAAGTCATCAAAGTAGAAGTCAAAGGACAGATGAGGTGAAGGAAAGTTCTAGAAAGGTGCTTGTGTCTTTGGGAGTAGGGTGGAGAGCTAGCAACAAGATGGTCCAGAAAATTAGTTCTGGAAAATACAATTTAAGGAATATTAACCACCTGATCTTTGTTTTCTGAACTTATTTTTACTGAATGGAATTGCTGTAATATGCAGGTAATGTGGCTGTTTTTCTGGTATATTTGACTTCTACATCAGTGTATAAGTCATTCAAAAAGTTATGTCAGAGGTCAACATGAATGAACTAGAAGGGCTGGAGGGCAGGGAGAGGTGAATTAATATATGAGATTTTTGAACTTGCAGGGAAAGATATATATATATATAATTTTTTTTTTTTTAATTTTCCTTTGTTAACTAATCTGAAAATAATTTGTAGTTGTTCCCTTCCAGATATAATTGTCCTTATGAAAAGATCTTTTTGTAATTTCAGGATAGTACAGTTGTTGGAAGTAGATGTCAGAGGAGTTATACAAGTCAATTAGATTTGCCTTTAGAAGCAAAATGTTGCATTTGATGTGAAGGCTTGATTTCACTTACATAAGTGACCGACCTTCAAAGATTATGGTGCTATGACTGATGTACAGTGATTATTCACAGCATAATTGTCATACTTGGTTATCAGTTCAGCATTGCTGCTGTGGTTTAAACCCTGTTGAAATGTAATTGCCCTGTAGAGGGATTGCACAGTCTCTTTAGTACATCTCTTGTATTAAATAATGCAGAATGGAGAAATACACTAATTGTCTGAGGATGGAAGCATTTCTGCACTGAGGCTGCATAAAGTGACAGTTGAATCTGGTACAGTTTTAGGCTGGGAATATGGTCAAAATCTAGACGTACCTGTTCCAAGAAGCATCAAGTTTAATTTGCATGTGCTGTGTTTGTAAAGTTACTGGCAAAAACCAGGTTGCTGGAACTGGACTAACTCCTTTGATCCAAATAAAACTCAAAGCAGAGCATTAACGATTTAGAAAAATGTTTGATTCAGGAAAACCTGGCAAGAGAATTGGTTGCTTTTAAATGTAGTTAGTTCAGCATAAGATCTTTCTAGAAAATTTTGCTAAACGTTGAGCTGTAGATGAGTGATGGAAGTTCTGTAATTTTCATTGCATCTGCCATACCTGTTTTCATTTTGGCCTGGAGTACAATTTTTGCTACACACATTTTATTACCTTTTATCAGTTACCACAGAATCACAGAATGGAAAGTTATGGAAAACTTAGTAGTACTTCCTGTTTATATGACCATTTATTTAGAATTTGTCTACTTGCTTCAGTGTCTAAAACTTCAAATATGATTGTATCCAGTAAAGAAAAAAACCACAAATGCAGACCTCTAAGGAGAATGCAATATGTAACTCTAGTAATATGATGCTAAAGCTAAACTCATGAGATATCTTGGAATCTTTTGATGAGCATGTTGGATTGATTGTTGTTCTCTTCTCAAGTCAAGAGACAAAAATAATCATAAAAAATGATTAAAAGATGTGGCTTGAGTACTGACGTATGAACATCCTCGTGAGTGCAAAGCTGTCCTATGGCAGTATCGAATGGAAGGGCATTAATATTCTACCTAATGGGTGGGGAAAACAAAAAAATCTGCTGAACCTCCCCAGAAATATACAGATGCTATAATGGAAAAGCAGCCATGGTCATGTAAATATCACTAGGTATAAGCAACACTTTTCTACAGTTGCTTTCATCTAAGCCATGAGAGACATATAAAATCTTGTCAGATGCTTGTTCCATCTGGTGAAGGAATTTTATTTAAAATTCATTTTAAGTATTTTCCTGTTGCCTCTCCATGATGATTTTATTAGATATTTTAAAGGTGATGGAGCTGAGGTCCATTTCTTTTAAGAACAGTTTGTCTCCCAGACTGGTTTTAAGGAAATTTATCCCTTTGAGGTTTTTTGGTCTTTTGCCTTGTTTTTATACAGTGCAGACTTTCTGCACTAGTATCAACATCCATCTGAAACTTTGAAACTTTTAATTTTGCTGTCAGTTCTGCTTATACATGTTCCAGAGTGATTTTTTTTTTTTCTTAAACAGTCCTACAGGTAGTGCCTGAGGATATATCTTTTTTCTCTCTTCAAACTGCTGCTATATATCATCCTCTGTGTGTATCTGTCTCTTAGACGGGTATGCTCTCTTTACTGAAATACTCAAGCTATGCCCTACAGCACAGTGTGTGTCAGCTCAATGCCATTTGATATGGCATCTGGGTCGGAAGAGCAGAACTGCAATCTTTATTTCGTTCTTTCTGCACAGCATTTACTGACTCAATATAAGAGAGACCGTTTATGCATAATTGCAAGTCTCTAAAATACATGCTTCATTTATTCTGTCTTTAACATCTTCTCAGCCTAGTGTTACATCCATACCTGACTTTTTTTCTTGTTTTTAGTTGACATTGGCTTTTGAGGTTGTAGGATTTCTTGTGCTTCCATTTGAGCATGAGAGCTGTCATCCCACTTCTGTAATTGTCTCTGCAGGGAGAGAGAACCTGATTGGCACTGGATCTAAGATCTTTTTTCTGCTTGTTGGCATCTGCCATTGCAAGCTGCAAGAGGAAAAAGACTTCTAGAAGCTAATCATCTTGGCTGTACTTCAGTTTGGTGGTCAGGTTCTGATTGTAATTTCTGTTTTTTCCAGAGCTGAGTTCCGAAAACCTCAAAAATTGCTTTAAGATCATCAATGCTTATATATTCTTATCATCATCTGAATTTTTGCAGGTATGTTACCATTATATGAAGATCCGTATTACCACCTCAGTTCCTTACTGGCAAACTGTTTTTTCTCTCATCTTGGAACATACCATACACACAAACATTTATGCTCTTATTCATTTTGGTGTAGACAAACGTACTGTTCTCATGTTAGCTCTTTATGGTGCATGATGGATGCCCAGATTTGGAAATATTGTTATTTAGAATTAGTGCTTTGTAGATTGATTTAGTAGTTTGATATCTGAGAAAGTCCTATGTTGGGTAATAATAATTACTCTAATTATCCTACCAGATTAAAATTATGAATATACGTTCCATCAGAGTTCAGCTAGAGATATTATGCCTTGTTGTTACACCTTCTTCATTAGAAAATTCTTTGAGATTGATTGTTTAAATGTCCTGCCGTGTTAAAAACACAACAAAATGCTTAGATTAGACTTTAATTAGTTTAGAATGATGAGCATTTTAGCAGATAAAATCTTTGAAGAGAAGCTGGGTCTTTACGAATATGCAGACCCTAAGGACTTGTGTTTTAAAATATATACAAATATATAAAATTCATTGCGTAATACCTTCTTTTTCATTTTATT
>JAODKT010001744.1:19283238-19320659 GCA_027576195.1 Cossypha heuglini
TTATGTCGGTCATTTTGTGAGCTTTTGAAGGACATAACTACTGAAGGTCAAGTTCAAGTTTTAAAGGTGGAGTATAATGAAAATAATATACAGAGACTCAGCTCTGTACATGTAATGTTTTCAAGTAGAATTTAGAACATGTAGAACATAAAGACAAATGTATTTATCAGAATTTGACATTGGAGTTAAATCATCAATGATGGTTTAAGTACTTTTTTGAAGCCTGTGCATCTGTGTAGAGACCTAGTGAGTGTGGAGCAAACTTTTCCAGTCTTTACTGAATGTGATGTGTATGTATATGGTCTCCATAAAATTCCTTTGTGTACATACTTCCATTTGTACCAGACAGACTTCAAACAGTCTTTGTTTGCCTTTGGTGCAAGTTGCTATTGTAACAGCCATAGTGGCTTAAATAAAATTACTAAAGGCTTTTCAAAGCACCAGAAAGTTATGTTTTCACACAGCCTTCAAATGGTGTTGTGGAACTCATAATCTTTTGAAATATTAATAACATTAATTTGAATGTGTCTTTTGAAGAATTTCAGGAAATTAAGTTGGAATATACATTGAAAGATAATTGAGTAGTAGCTGTAGTGTACTAGTTCTAATATTTCCAGTGGTTGTACTAGCAGGGGGCTCTGTGTTGTTTATGAAAACTTGGACTTGAATTAAATTAATTTTAAGTGTGATGGAGGATATAAATTGGTTCCCACCTGTCTCTTTGGTGGATAACACAACTGCTTCCGGAATCCAGGACAGAAAACAGCTGATGAAGTTGATAGTTTTTTCCTGTTTGTAGTTACTGCTGTGAAGGGCTTAACACCTCTAGTTCCAAAATTTAAAATGTCAATTCCAGTCTATCAGTGATATTATTTAAAGTCTGCAGTTGGGCAAACGTTTTATGCAGCAGCTTTTAATCAGATTTCTAAAATGGAATTACACTGCTAATACAGAATCATTTATTCACTCGGGTCCCAGTGTGACCTTGCATTGGCTACAGGATTTGTCTAGTATACTTGGAACACTTTCCTAGTATGCCCTCTTGATTCCAGAGGGATAACTGAGCTATCATCCTTGTAAATATTTTTAGAAAAAGTGAAAGTTTTGTCAGGGTTCATTATGCTGACTTGTTAAACAAAAAAAAAAACCTTACGAAAACAAAACAAAAAAAAAATCTAGATAAGCATTGGGAACAGAAACACCCGGAGGTGTTATCTGAAATAGTTTCCTACAAACAGCTTTGGCTGGATTGTAGAGAGACATTAGAACAGTAATTAAATTAATAAGGTTGAAAAATACTAATTTGGACTGATAAGACAATTTGTTGCAAGATTGCTGAGGCTTGATGTGACTTGATTTTCTAATTATCTGACATAGACAATAAAAGGTTTAAAAAGACTGTGGGAGCAAAGGAGTTGGCCAAAACTTCCAGTACTCAGAAAGATGAGTAGGGGAAGAGTTACGTTTACCTTTGTATATAATAAACCTCTTTGTGCCTCCGCATATTAAAGGTCTACAAAATTGAGAGGCATTGAGAAAGGTCAACTCCTTAACACTTTTCTCAATGCAAAAAATAGAGTATTAAATGAAACTATTTGGAACAAGGCTCAAAAATGAAAAGAAAATGTTTAGGAGAGATTGGTCAAGAGCACAGAAGGGCTGATCCTTGCTGGAATTCCTTTGAGGTGGAAATAAATGAAGAGTGTTTGTGTGAGGAACCTTTATGATACCTTTACATGCTTAATAAATACATCAGTTTGTTCACGCATTTGGCATCACTGTCTTTACCTGGACGTAGGAGTGAGGAGCCCTCAGCCCATTATTCTCACAGCCTCTTCACATTTCTCTTGATGCAAGGGTAGAGCACAAACATCTGGGCAAAACAGAAACTGAAAAAGGCAGGAAAACAAGTTACTTTGGGGAGCAGCACGTGAGGGGGAAAAAGAATAACCAAGGGTAAAGTGTTTAAACATTGGGAACCAGAGCAAGGTACCCAGAATAAGACCTCTGAGAACACATCTGCAGAGAGCTGGTAGGTCTTAAATAGTGGTTTCTCAAAAAAGTGACATGACAAAGCTCTGGAAATACGCCCTAAACTGCTGGTACTTCACCCTACCTGGCACCTCCATCTGCTGCTTTTCCTGGGACAATGACACGGTCCTTTTTTTTAAACCACCTCATCAACTTTGCCTGGGCCATAGGGAGGCTTGTGAGGTGCTTGGCTAGGTGGGTTTCATTGTCCTGTCAGCTTTCACCAAGTGTGTTTATGCAGATCAGATTTGTAGAATATTTTATTAGAATACAGTTTCAGCAGTCTGGGGTTTGCTGGTATTTAACCATAAGCATGCTATGAGCACTTTATACATGTACACCAGTACACATGGTTTTAAAGCTTTGGTTGAGATTTATGAATGTACTTTAGTAATGGTCTAATTTGCTTTTGTTCTTAAGGTTGTAGAAAATGTCCTAAAAGTCAACCCTGTGCTGGGTCCTCAAATGTTTCAACCCCTTCTGCCATCAGTGTTCAGGGGGATTATAGATGGGGAGGTAAGAATTACTTTAACTACTTTACTTCTCCTTTGGAAAATGACAGCACCTTTCTTCATCTCCAGTTTTTTCATACTGATGTTGTATTTTCTCTTGTTTTAAGAGCATGTGATAGATTTTTGACATCTAGTTTTAAAGTCTTTAAAAGTAACACAGGTTGCTTTTTCTTGTGTTACTATCTCTTGTTTTGTCATGTAGTGTTTTAATATTTGTTTTAATAAAATAGCACAAATTTTATTCTGCTGTTCCACTGTTCCTTCACTATCAACACTTAGAAGAGTTGTAACATTAGGCCTAGTTTAATCCTTCGTTGGTGTTGGAGGGTTTTTTTTGTTTTTTTGTTTTGTTTTGTTTGCGAAGATGCATGCTATTCCTTTTTAATTGTATGTGCACCAGGGAAAAACAAACTGAACCAGGAGAAAATAAACTTGACCTTCTTTTCCTAATTGGCATATCTAATATGGGAGTTGAAGGGTGTGAGATAGTCTTTAAGATTTTGCTGGCTTACATGTCTTCACTTTCTGCTTTTCTCTTTGTATTCAACAGACTTCTATGTTGGATGAAAATGAGTAAAATCAAATATACATTAACTGTGTTGAACCTTTCAATTCTATCAGCAGGAATCAGTGGGTAGAATTCTTCAAGATTTTGACTTCTTTGATCAAAACCTTTGCTTTTTTTTTCCAGTTGAAGACTTTCAAATATCAATATGTGGCTCCAATTACTGAGCTGAATAAGATTTCCAAATTTAAGCCAAGTAATACTATATAGAAAAGTACTTTCTGCTGTTCAAAGCACAAAGATATAGAGTAGGTTATTAAAATGTCTTCTGATTTAAGACTAATAAATTCATTATACCCTACGCAGAATGTATTAATCTGGGTTAGAATTTTCAGGTAAATGTTGGCATTTTGTTTCTCAAGTAAGTTGTTTTACAAAATACAGTTATGTTGTTACTTGCTGAATTTAATATAAAGAAATCTATAGCTTCTTTTAAAAATAATAACCAAAGATAATAAACTAATAAGCTTACTACTGTATCCAGTCAATTTTGACACACCTGCAGATTAGTTGTTGGCAAATGTATTACAGTTTCTATCTGAAAAAAGTAACAACTTCAGAAATACTAAGTGTTCTTAATGTTATTGAAATTGTAAGCAGTAACTTGAAACCATAATGAACTTCAAAAGTAATTTTTTAATGTTACAATAAATTGTTAGTTCCTTAAGATACAGCTTTTAAAATTAAAGTCACCTTGCAAGTTGTCCTAGCTGTTTGGATGAAATTAACCAGAAATTGCCATAGTTTTCATATTGTAAGAACTGTGAACTCTGGTGAAGATTGCTCACTCAGTCTTCTGTTCCTAGAGCCTCTTACATTGCAATTTATAATTTAAAATCTAGTAAAAAACATAAGGGATGAATACAAGTGTTTCACAGGTATTGCTGCTGTATTTGTCAAATACTTTCCTTTTACATAAAAAAAGCACCTTTTCTTTTGCTTTATTTTTGTTGCAGAGATACCCAGTGGTGATGTCTACTTATCTGGGGATCATGGGTAGAGTTCTGCTACAAAATGCAAGGTTTTTTTCATTACTTTTGAGCCAGATGGCATGTGAATTGGGTCAGGAGGTAAAGTTTATTGTCCTTTTGTGTCCTTCTGGTTTTTTTGTGTCTTGGTATTTCAGCAGTGTTACATTAGGAAGTCTTGCTTTCTTTTGACCTGAAGAAACTTTCCCCTCTGTTATCCATGCTTGTTTATGCTGAGTTAATCTTGAAAAGGGGCTCTTCCCCCTCTTTTCTCCTTTCCCTGAACACCTTGTAACAACTTCTACATGTTGCCATAATTACTTACAACATCCCATTAAAATTTTTATATAGTTCTTAAATTCTCTTCTCACTGCATCCCACAATTAGCTGTGTAATTAGCCCCTTAGTTCACATGCCATTGTAGGGTGAGAATTTCTTTCCATGTGCTATCTTGGTGGGTCTTGCACATGGAGAATGTTCTAATCATTCTCCTGAGTTTATAGAGTATCAGGTTCGGTGTGCTTCAGTTTCACTGGTGAGGTTACTTTTGCTAGTGAGGATCATTTGCTGCAAGTATTCTAATACATCTTTAAGTGAAATTTTAGTCACTTGCTTTTCTGGGGTATAATACAGTTTTCAAACAGATAATGACAAGACTTTTTTTGTTGTTGTTTTTGTTTTTTAATTTGCCACTGTGTAGATAAAATAGAATAAGTCCATGTGCTTGGTTTCTGTGAGACTGTTTGGGGAAAACTGAATCATTTGCTGTCCCTCTTCATAAATGAAATGCATTTGAAACATCTAGGTTACAACTGATGATATGGAGGGTTCAGGGCCTGGAAGCTTTGTCATAGAAAATTTTAAAAGTACCTGTTGCTTGTTGCTTGTGTCGAGTGTACAGCTGTATGGTGTCTTTCCAAGACTAAAGTATTCAGTTGCTGGAAAAATTAAAATAAGTTATTTTCTAAACACACTGATGTGCTCATAACTGAAAAGGACTGTTGTGTTTCCCAATGCAGTTGGACCAAATTCTTGGTAACATGATTGAAATGTGGGTTGATCGGATGGATAACATCACTCAGCCAGAAAGAAGAAAACTTTCTGCCTTGGCATTGCTTTCTCTTCTGCCATCATTGAATGGGTAAGCAAACGTGTAGTACCTTAAATAACAGTGCTTCAACAGCACTGGGAATTATTCTAAAGTATTTCACAATTCTGCAGCTAAATATTCCAATATGAGTAGTTTTATTTCCTTGCTTTTCTCCCCCTAAAGAATATTGAAAAAGATAGAACTTCCATGCTACATTATATTAACTGATTTGACTTCATAGCATTACAGTAACCTTTCTTCCATTTCATAAAGTAAAAGTCAGGAGCCAGCACTGCAGATTTTATTGTTGATTCTCATATTAACTTAGAACTGGCTGCTTCTCTCATACGTGATTAAGTAGTTGCTTTAGTTGACACGTTACTATTTCGGTGTCCCTTCCAGGGAACAGTGTTCAGTTTTCTTTCCTGTTGTAGGTGATCTGAACTTTCATCCTGGTTTTCTCCTTTATGACATTAAATGGAAGAGAGTTGCTGTGAAAGATGGTGTTGTTGCTGTGAAACATTTTTTGCACTATAGATTTTATAGCAAGCAGATTTTACTATTATCCTTTCAGTAGCTGTCATCATTGCTGGATATACATAGAAAATGAAAGTTTTAAATGAAAAAGTTGAATATACTAAGTTGTTAATACTAGAAGTCAAGTATAACACGTTTAGGTGAGAGTTCAGTCCATAGTTACCTTCAGATTATTTTTGTCTGTTTGACGTTCAGGAAGACAACACTGCATGAGTTTACACTTAGTCTGCTGTGTTTCCTTAGCAGTCCTTAAGTACTGTCCGTTGGGCATTTAGATTTTGCGTCCAAATACTAAAAGCTATGCTAGTATCTGTAGAATATGTGCATATGTATGTATCTGAATATGAATACGTAGTACCTGTCAAAACTGTAGGCTATGTAGTCACTATCTGAAAAGAAATCAGGGAACACTTAGATGTTATTTAGAGGCTTCATTGCTATTTATATGCACAGAAATTTTCCCTTTTTTTGTCCAGTGGATAGTCAGGATAACCATCTAGCTAAAGGTGAACCAAGCAGCTGCTTTATAAAAGGTTTTTTCCCAGTAAATATAACAGTGTTATGTTGTTAATAAGTATATTTGAAATGTTTTTTAAAGAGGTGTTAGCTAAAATTTAAGGTGCTGAACTACATCTGTCTTCCTGTGAAGTTTCTGTTAAAGAGAGGAAGGAAAAAAAATTCCTTTAGATAGCTGTGTTATTTTGAACTATGTTCAGCTGCTCCAGATTTCCTGCTGTAAAAGCCAATTATTTCTGGCAGTCCTTAACATAATAAAACCTTCTGCCAATGACAGCTTTATTTTTCAGTTACTCGTATCACTTAAGAAAGCTGCTTCTCAAAGAAAAAGGCTCTCTTTAGTGGACGTATTTGTGTCAAAGCTATGAAAATTTCACTTACACAGTTGATAGACTGCCAAACTTACCTTCAGATAGAGTGTGTGAAATGGATTCTGTCAATTGATTTTTTCTTTTACTACAGCAATATGAGTCATTCTGGTTTTGCTGTATCTCAGGGGTTATACTACACAGACTTGCTGCATCCTGTATCTGTAGGCTTCTTGTGCAAGTCCGTTTGCACAGTTTTAAATGTAACGCAGTATTTTAAAAAAAACATTTTGATTAGTATAAGTATTTTCAAGAAAAGCTGAAGTAATTGTTCCTGTTGGAATGTCTTACTAACCGGTTTCCTGATTAGATTTTACTTTCAGTATCCAAGGTAAGTTCAAGATTTCTCAACTGCAGAGGCAGAACAGAATTTTGTCTTCTGTGCATGGCTGATGGACAGTCTTGGGAATGCCAAGGTGAGGGTGAGATTCTTCCCTCAGCTTGCTCAGTAGCAAGCTCAGATTTTCAAGGTTCTGCTGTAAGGAAAACAGACATCTGTGCTGTGTCTAACACTTTCTGAGATTTTTTTCCTTTTGAAAAGAGAGGAAAGAGAGGGGGTATACAAAAATAGTGGGGGAAAAATGAAGATAACATATATTCTCCTTATTCCCTCAAAATTGTTTTATGGATAAAATGTTGGGGAAAATATTAAACAGTGACCTTTTTTATTCTTCATGTAAACTTTGTATAGTATTACTTCATAGATTTAAATTTTTCTCTAGTTAGTGGTTAGGTTTAAAATTACAAATATGTGGAACTCTGGACTTTCTGCATTTTAGGGGAAGGTAAAACTTCATTATTAATTTAAAGCCAGTTTGACACAAATAAGTTTCTGTTTCAAGTACAGCAGCTTTGACAGTGTCATGAGTGAAGGATTTTAGAGCAGATAAGACAGAGCAGTTGTTCACAGTGGCTCTTGGACTGACTAGAAAGCAGGTTGTAAAGTGAAAAATTGTTAGCCACATTGTGATTTTCTCATCTAGGCAGTACCATCCATAGACAGACGTAATGGCATGCTTCTGGTATCAATAGTAGGGGGCTGCATTTTATTCATGTATGCATGTCCTTCAATCTAGCATCCTGTTTATCTTCCCACAGCTGCACATCGTGTTAGTGGTTAGAAATTCATATTTAAAAAAGAACAATAAGTGCTGCTTTCCTGATTAGTGTGTTGCAGCACCTTTTCACAGAACAGTAATTTCCTGGTATTGCTTAGGAGTTTGCCCAAATTAAATGTGCTACAATTGTCTGCTTTGCTATCCAAATGCAGTCAATTAATATTAGCTTTTTTTTGGTGTTTGACAGATATATGCATTGGCAATATTTTCCATATTTTGTATTCTCACTGCCTGTTTATCACTTATCTATCCGCATGCATTTTCATTCATTTATTAAAAAAATCTTACTATTTCATAAAACAGGTGAAAGACTTCTGTCTTTAAACAATTGTATGTAACAACGGGAAGCAGTAACATTCAGGCAGTAAGGATACACTTGTGGAGTTACAGTGTCTCCGAGTTCAGTACATGAGGAAAGTGTGGATAGACACACAGTAGCTCTAACAGGAATGGCTTTTTGAAAAACATGCAAGGACTTGAAGTTTTTTGGAGGAAAACTGTATTTGAGCTAGAGTGTGAGACATGACATGTGACAGCAGCCTGGATGAGTAAATTCACAACTGTTGTGAGTCTCCTGCTGTCATAGTTCAGTCATATTTGCACTTGTCTACAGCCTTAATGGCTTGTTCGTGAGCATGCAGCTGCAAGAGTACTCTTTGAGACTGAGTTGAGTTTTATTAGATGTGCTCTTGGTGTCTGAAATAGTGCCTAGTGAATATGGTCAGTAGCAGCATTCTACCTTTTATGTGTTGTAGAAAATGTGTGGGCCTCCACCACTTTGTAGGGTTCTGCATTTTGAGCTCTTTAGCATCCTTTGTAGTTCCTGATGCTAAAACAGTACTATGTCCCCTTCTCATACCTATATCTATCTATCTGTCTGTCCGGAAATAATTATCTTGCTTATTGCAGTATGATGTCAGTATTACAGTGTATTGGAATGTCCTTCTCCGGTGATATTGGAAGATCTTTTAATGATTTATTTAGCAAATTAGAAATCTTTTTTATTCCTACAGTTGCATGTATTTTAGTAGTACACAGACCACACTGAAAGATTTCCAAAACAGGCCACTAATTGTGGTCCTTGAGCATAGGCTCATTTTTGGTGGACCTACCTTTGTGGAGTGGTACTATTCTTAAGTAGAGGAGACTCTACTGAGCTTAAAATATGAAGTATTTTAGTTTATCTTTCATCATTTTGGTTTCTGGTACATGAGTACTTTTCATTTTACCCCTTTGAGTCAAATATGTTTATGTATCATGGGGAAAGGGTTAAGAGATTCTCCAGGTTTCTAATCATTATGTAAATGAATGTCTCCTTTTCTTCATTGTGTATCAAGTCTGATATGTCAGCCAGTATGAGTTCTGCCAGTTGGATAATTGGCATTTTGTGAGTGTAAGTACTTACAGTATGCAATTATAAATCTTCATTAGGTTATTATAGAGTTTTGCCTCTGTCATTTTTTAAAATTACTTACTTAGAAATTTTAATTTTCCTCTTAAAAAGTTGTCTATATATGATGTTAGTAAATGGCAAGAAAGTGCCTAATAAAATGTCATGTTCTCTTCAGGATAGTTATGTCCTCATTTATAAAGTAGAATTTCGTACATAATTGCTTGTACATCCTCGTTTCTTTATAGGGATAATACTCCAAAGATATTTCATCTTCCCCTCCATTTTTCATAATCTCTCTAGTTAAAGGTATGCTCACCCACGCCTCTAATAGACTATTAGTATTTAAAGGAGCTCTTTAAATTATGATTTTGCAGTTGTCGTCAGTGTTTGGCCTTGGATTTATTTATCTTGTCTGACAGGTAACAGCACAGTTTTAATGATAAGAGTGAAAAATGTGGCTTTGGTCTTAGTGTGACTATCAAAGTCTGCATATTCAGAAGGTTACACAGAGCACTGCCAACTTCTTTAATTGCACGTCACATTATGGCATTGGCAAAAGGATGCACTCATTAAACTTTCCTTGTTCACAGTCTCCCATCAATTTTTCTCCTACACTTGATTGCTACTGTTGACTGGTCAGGTGTATATTATCTTTTCCCTAAGACCCTTAACCCTTGATTTCAAGCAAAAATGTACCAAGTGATAGCAAGGAATTATGTCACTAATTGCAGCTAAACTGCTGCAGAAAAATAAACTGCAGCCATAAGGGTTTGGATGCTGCAGATACACTGTTTTTGTTCATGGTCTACATAAAATATTTCAGAAGTCTTTCCTAAAACTATTCTAATTACGATTTACCGTAAATTTTAAGATTTTAATTATATAAAAGACAGCAAAAGATAACAGACTAACTAGCTTCCTCCAAACCCTTTGCAATGTATGGTTTACATGTTTGCAAATTAGATACTGAATAAATAGTGACTGTAGTATAGCATATTACTAAACATGTGCAAAAATCACAAGATTGTAACAAAATTTTAAAAAACCCCAAACCCAAAACATAGATTTACAGCTATTTTTGCACTTGGGTTAGTTTGAGCTGTTCTGGTGCATCTGCTTATCTCTCTGTGCTATACTCCGTGAAATCGGAGACTGCCAGAGAGTAGCTGGGATTTTTTCAGTGACTTTCTTTAACAGTACCAGACTATTATGATAAGATACCAGAACTGATAAACACCACAATTCATGTCACTACAAGACCTTCTGCAAATAAGTACTGTCTTGAAAAATAATGTTTCATATCCAAACAATTTAATGAGAAAGTGAGTATTAAAACAAAACATCAGGTTTTGATATTAAAAAAATGCTTAAGTATGAAGAAAGCTTGTATTTTTAAGAAATAGCTTTTGTATTTTGTGTGTAGGTATTCTCTGTAGTAGTTGTTAAGGACTGCTGAAGTTTTCTCTTTCTTTTAAATATTTGGAGCTATCAGTTGCTAATGCCAAGTGTATGCCCATCCTATCTCCTAAACTGAGAGGCAGAGTGTGGTTTTGCAGTTGAGCTTAGTTTTGATTAAATTTCTAGAAGTTGAAATTTGGGAAATTAATTTGAGTTCTTTGGACCTTTTGGTTTGAATTGCATTCATATTGAGTACAATAATACTTTTATAATTTGAACAGAATTGCTAAATATTGCAGTGAAAAATGAAAGCTAATGCTATAGTGTTATTGTCAGCATGTCACATCTGTGCATTACATTCATGGCCAGCCTTTCTTATCTTACTGTTTTGTTCACAAACTTGGTAGTTGCTCCATAGAAGACTTAGATTTGTGAGTAAAGAGAAGAAACTAATTATAACAATTTCTGAAAGTGAGCTTTTAGTTTCACAAGAGCTTTCTATCATATTACTTTACTGTAGTTTGAGGTCAAATTAGGTTTATAGAATGGAAACTTATTTTCCTATCCTCAATGGGAATAATAATTATGTAGTTTTCATGCTGTGGAAGAGAGAAATTTTCAGTGAATGAGGCAGTAAGTTAGGATTCTTACTGAAACAGAAATGTTAAATACTAGAAGGAATCTGCAATATTTGAGACAATCAGAAATGTTTAGGTAAACTAAATAATGAGAAAAATAGAGAAGTGTTTTGGGATGTGTTAAGTTAATAAGGTATCAACATTTCACCTGCCTACTGCGTGTTAATTAAGTGTTGATGTCTGTGCTACCTAAGCAGTAGTTTAGTTCCTGAATTGCTTTGATTTGTGGTCATATCTAGAGATGATGTGGGCAGAAGGAAGTAGGTGTTAGAAAAAATGAAGTTGTACAATAGCCTGCCTGTGGAGAATAAAACTAGAAGGAAGAAAGCCCTGCAAGAGCAGATGGTCGCTAAATACACAATGGGAGGGCAAAAAACTGTTTCACTCTTATAAGCTTAAAATAATAATTACAGTGATAAAAATTGGTTGTCCTAGTTTGTGGGCTTTAGCATAATTTTGTAGAGATTATGAGACTGAAATCTCTTCTCAAAAATTGACTTTAGACCCTGTTTTTGAACTTGTTGCGTGTTTTCTACTATAATAAGTGGGATTTGGATGACTAGTTTGTGCCATGTAATATTCATTATATTGGCTTTAAAATAGCATGGGTGCAGTGCGTGTATGTTCTTTCAATTACTTTGACCTGTCATTTTATGTACAATTTGACAAATTGCTGTTACTCAGGCTTCATACTTGTATTTACAAGGAGTCATTGTTGAAGTAGATTTTAATGTTAAAAAGCCAATAGCATTACTTCAAACTTCATCAATATTAGTATATTAAGATAAAATTCACTTGTGGGTTCAAAAATAATTTTTTCTGTTACCATGTGAAGCTTTGTTCAGGTGCAAACCTAGTAGCTCTCTTGCTGCAGAGGAAAATTTGTAGTGAATAAAACATGAGAGCTGCCTAAGCTTGTTAGTGTTTCCTGTGCTTTTTTCCTACAGTTTTTAAAAAGTAATGGATTTTATTGTTTAAGTATGAACCAGTTTAAGAAATGCTGATCCAAGTTACACAGTATCTCACCCAGCCTTTTTTATGGTTTTCCCCAAATGGTACCACTTATGTGGCACATAATTTTGTGTCTTGTTCTTAACAGATACTGCTTTCAGATACTTTAACAATATGTAGTATTAATGAAATAATAGCTCTAAATGACATTGCAATGAGACCTGCAAGCCTTTGGGTGCAGTATTGATGAAGTGTAAAACAGAATTTTCTCTAGATTTCCTAGTGCGGAACGGAAGGAGCCCTGATCTGGATTAGGGGTTTTTTTCTCCCATTTTGGGCATGAGATTCAACTATCAGAATAGTCCTCAGTGTGCTCAGAACCACAGAAGAGCTAGGGTTCAAGCAAAAATTTTGTGAATATTCTAAGGTATTTTCAGTGCAAGACCACAGAGACATTCAGCCACTTACTGGTCATCAGCTTTCTTTTATCTGGTCGCTGCTCTACTGATTCCTCTAAATTTTGATGCTATCTGATATACTGTACTTATACTTCATTAATTCCTTTAGTTTTTCAAAACCTGTCACTTCTGACATTATGCAAAAAGAGAGTTCTATGAACATTTGCCTTTTAAAACTTTTTTAAAATTTGACTTACTTCTTGTAGCTATAAAGGGTTGTTCCGTACAGCACACCTTGGAAGAATTTTTTTGTTGTTGTTGTTGTTGTTTTTTGGGGTTTTTTTTACACATCTAGGTTTCAATATAAAGAGATTATTGATAGTGAAGTTTAGGTAGAGGATAATTTCCTGTTTGAAGTCACTTCCCATTTTTGGCCAGTCTCTGATTTTCTCCTCATCTGACTCTATTGATAATTTTTTTCTGTTACTGTTCCATCCTCCACATCCAGGATGCTTCACCACCCTTCCTGTGAACTATATGGTATTTGCCTTTTAAGTAAATGACATGATATTTTATTTTATTTCTCTCTATGTCAACAATTATGTTAAATACTGTGAAAAAATATAAGTGTGAAAATAAATATTCAGATCTGAAGAATAATTAGTTTTCCTATTGATCTGTTGATCTCAGCAAAAAAGAAACAAATGCAGATCTAATTCTGGGTTGTAACTGATACAGGCTTTTTCTAAAATGGCCCATAGACCAATTACACTTACTATTTTCTTATTTTAGACTAGATATTTGGAAGAAATCTGCTTCAAAAGCATGTCCCTGTCTATTCTGCTTCCCTTTCTCATGTGTGTCCTGCATTTCAGATTGGATTATATAGACAAAGATATTTGTGTTACATTTTACCCCTTATGTGAACTCATGCTTCCTGTGTGAGATCACTGTAGCTGAAGGGACTTGATGTTCCTGCTTTTGCACCTCTTTTTTTGGCTATGGCTACTGATGGGCTTTGTTCTTTTGCTGAGCAGAAGGTCTTGTTGCAGTAAAATCATGGGATGTTAGTTGTGTTGCTATTTGTAGGCTTAATCTCCCCTTTCCTCCTTTGATGAGCTTTGCAAGTATTTCTTCCCTGTAATGCATAAACTGAGGGTGTAATCTCTGGTCCTTAAGCAAGAGGGATATTTATCACCTATGTAGTGTTTTTCTGCACAGGGGACACTGCAGGAAACAAAAGCTGTGCGTGGAAGGTGTGGCTCTCAGAACCAGAAACCATCTCATAGTCCTCTGTGGATAAATTTGCTTTAAAAAGGGTGCCCTAAAGTGACACTTAACAAAGTCAGGTCAAAAATACAAATACACAGCAGCTTAGTGCCACATCATACAAGTTTCATGTCGTAAGATTTCATAGGTTTCTCTGGGATTGCTGGCAGGCTGTGCCTTGCCAGAGGGCAGGAGACACTGGGCTCTTCCCTCCAGTGAGTGTGTCTTTTCCCCTCGGCCAGACCCCTGGGATGTGTGTGCATGTGGCAGCAGCTTGGCTCTGTAGACGGAGGGCAGTGTAACTGTTGCTGCCAGTTTAATGAAGCATTTCAGGTTCTGGCTGAAAGATAAGGGAGTTACAGGTAATGCAATAGTGCTGGTACAAATAGTTGTGCTTTATTCCAAAAGTTATACCTAACTAAGATAAAACTCTTTTGAGCTCTCCTAGATAAATCAGTAAATTTAAAAAAACAAATAAACCCTCACCCCTCAAAAAAAAAAAAAAAAGACAAAAAAACCCCCAAAAAAACCAAACAAAACCCAGTAGTTACAGTCTAAGATAGTTCTTGGTTTTCTAGAAACAAATCACTGAGATTTCCTTTCCAACAATACTTCTGAAGCACAGATAAAATGGCTTCCTGTCCCAGAGTTTCCTGTATCCATGGCAACCTGACTTCAGGCACTTCTTTCCTGGTTTCCTGAGCAAACTGTTGCAAACCCTGGAGCAAAAATTGAGGGTTGTAGTACACAGCAATACTGCCTTTACAAAGGTTTCACAGATGAGTGTAGTTGGTCAGCTTATAACATAGTCCAGTGGACTGCAGACTGCAAAATAACGAAAATCATGAACTTCAGATTTGGGGTAAGGAAATGCTTCTGTTTATTTTAAATGTAACTCAGCTTTATAAAAGTAAAATTCAAATTGTAAGTGAGCTGTCGGTAAAAGGTAACTTGTTTACAGTTGGCATTTCTACTTGAATGCTTTCAAAACATTTTGTAGTGATGGTTAACTGTAACAAGTAGTTAATGTATAGTATTTTTAATTTAATATGAGCTGTTATTTTGGCGTCTTAGATGCTTTTATGCTACAGCCAATTAAATATTTTCTGGCTGTGTTAGCACTATATTTATTTAATTGTCCATTTACTTACAGATTTTTTTTGCAGTGGAATCCAGTTAGTAAGTTGGAGTTTTAAACTGCTTGTTTGGCATGAGAGAATAATATGTAAAATATCAATCTTGAGAGCAATGCTACTATTTTTAAGACTGTACATATAGATTCAAATAATTATTAATAATCAATATATGATGAATATATTTGAATTAATAATAATATTTATATACTTCTTTTTATCTCTACTAGTGAAGTCAGAGATGAGTAAGAAGGCCAAAGACAGGGATATGTGTGTTCTGCAAAGTTCTTCACTCTGCCCAGGAGCATTCCTGTATATATTTAATTGTTTTCTTTTGTTGCTGCTCCAGAAGGAGGCTTTTGGCTGTCCATCTGCTTGTCAGCTCTGCACAGGGAGACAAGTCAGCTGCCGTAATGCAGGGCTTTCAAGCATCCCTTGGAACCTTCCAAAAACAGCAATTCTTGTTTACCTCAGTGGAAATAATATATCACATGTCACTCCAAATGATCTAAGAGGCCTTCAGAAGCTTGCTGCACTCTACATGGATAACTCATGTGTTTTGTATGTACACCCAAAAGCTTTTGTGGAAGTCCCCAGACTCAGCTACTTGCATCTAAATAGCAATAATATTAAACGCCTGGATCCAGGAATCTTTGAAGGCCTTTCCAATCTTCATTGTTTATACCTACAGAATAATCAGATAGCTTTTCTTCCCAGGGGATTATTTAGTGATCTTCTCTCTGTTAGATATTTAACACTTCAAAGAAATCGTCTCAGTGTCCTTGGAAGTGGGACTTTCTGGGGCATGATAAGTCTCCAGACACTAAACCTAGCGCATAATAAGATTTCACGGATATCAGATTCAGCATTTCATCATCTTGAAAATCTTACATATTTGTTTCTTGAAGGTAACAACTTAACACTAGTGCCATCAAATGCTATTGGAAGGCTCAAAAATCTTGAAAGACTTTCTTTGTCTCACAATCCCATTGGATCAATTCAGCCTTTTGCATTTAAGGGACTTAACAAGCTTAGATATCTGTCTCTGAAAAATGTCAAGCTAAAATGTGTTGCTGTAAATGGATTTTTTGGATTAAACAACCTTAGTCAGCTAATCTTAAGTTATAATGATTTAGAAAATATAAATTCCAGCACTTTTACTTTATTGAACAATTTAATGTATCTACAGCTAGACAGAAATAAAATAGCCAGTATTGGCTATGGTACCTTTGAAAAAATGGGGCAGTCACTTAAAGTACTCAGTTTAGCATTTAATAATATCTCAGAGTTACACCCTGAAGTGCTCAAGCCATTAGTATCTTTAACCCATCTTCAGGTACATTCTAATCCTTGGAACTGCAGCTGCAAAATGCTTGCATTACTTGATTGGCTGGCATCATCTTCTGTTTCTGCAAAAATCCACTGTCAGAATCCCCAGAGTGTGCGTGGTAGGCCTGTGCATTATATGAAGTTTTCAGGCTGCGTTGGCCCCACTGCCAGCGCGGGCTCTGCCCCGAGTCTGGGATCCATCGGGGTGCATCGCAGCGCTGCCACTCTGCAGATGGCCTGGCATAAAGGGGGCAGGCACAACACACTGCAACAGTCTGTCACTGCAGAAGCTAACTATTTTGCTTTCTGGGAAGGAACTACAGCTACATCCTCTACCCCATTGGCTTATGAGGAATATCCTGTTGAAATGCCATCACAGGCAGCTACAGTGTTATCAACGTTACCAGTGCAAATACCGGTGGAAACTATACCTACTAATAGAAATGTAGAAGAAGAACAGTTGTTTACAACAGATCCTGCTCCTGTATCATTAAAAACAACCTTGATTTGTACACAACAGGTTGAAAAGCTGAATCAAGCTTTTGACATTTTACTAGCCTTTTTCATTCTGGCTTGTGCTATTGTCCTGTTCTTAACCTGTAAAGTTATTCAGTTTAGGCAGAAACTAAAGGTGCTGGAAAACTCAGGGGAAAAGAGTATAGAATATTATGGCTTTTATCAGCCTAGCAGATACAACATAACTGACTCAGTGCAGTCTCTAACTCGGAAATCAATGGAACGTTCAGAACTGGACCAAATAAGGCTGCTCAAGCGAACAGCATCAGAAAGTCAGGCACAGGTCATCTTGTTTGAACATTCATCGTTGTAATTTATCTCATTTGATTTGATGTTAACTGTGAAATGAAAGGGCAAGAAATCAAGAATTCAATTCTGTAGAAATACCTCCACCAGTTAAAATCAATTGCGTAATACAGCTGTGGAAAACAGCACATTTGGGTTCTGCATCACCATTTGCTTACTGAATGTTTTGAAATTATTTCATTATATGTCGTTTCAATCTAACATGGATAGGTTTATTAGCCTCAGTCCCTGTTTGTAGTAATTGTTCACCTATGCTCAAGTATACATGCAGTATAAAGTACACTTTAATTTATTTTGCACTACTTAATGATCTGAGTTCCTATAGAAATTCCATGGCTATTGTGAACCAAACAAAACATCAGTTCTTAGTAGGATCATGAAGGCAAGAAATCTTGGGGAACCAGAAAACAGTGTTTTGTGTGTTAATTGTAATAGAGTTTCTACTCTTTGTCTATTAAATAAAGCACAGTAGAAAAGAGCACATTTACAATTAGCATGTTCAAATTCTCAAGTAAGAAAAATTTCAAACTATACAAGTTCTATTCATATCTATAGCATATTGTAATATCCAAAGTTGTGTGTTCAGTCTGTATAATGAATATATTAAAGTGATTTTTTTATTAATCTGTATCTGTGTCATTTCATTAAATACCCTAAATTAGAGTTAAGAAAAACTAAATTTCTGTTGAAATTCACCAAAGTTTAACGGCTAAATTTATAAGGTATTTGAGCTGGTTAGTTATTGTCAATAAAAGATCATCATCTGTGTCATCTCTGTAGTAATATTTTGAGGGACTTTTTAGCTAGATAAGAGGTACAAATTGAAGTAATGTAAATACATAATGCAAAGTTAATAGCTGGAAAAATTTTCATATTTGGTTTATATTTGGAGGTGTCAGGTCTAGATGTGTGTTCTTAGTGAAGGCTTCATCTTCAAAATAGGGATATTTTCCTATATAGTTTGTATTTAACTTTTTATTTCTATTTTGGTGTTTTGTTGTCATGTTATGTCTAGTATGTTGTACCTTTATTTTCAACCTCAATTTCTGCAATTTTTGTTTTTCTGTTTGTTACTTAAATAATTCAAACTTTATTCAGGAATTAAAAGTCATAAAATTGCGTTCCACATAGTCCAATATTGTAACGTTTTCAACCAATGAGACTTAGTCTTGTGGATGCTGTTTGTCTTGTCCAGGTCTGTACCCTTGAGATTTCAGCTGTGTTGTTTATAAGTTACACGGTTTACAGTTAGACTCAAGGAAAAGTGAGGAACAATGCTTTGATAGACTTTCCTCCGTGGTGTTGATTTAAATTGTGTAGAAGTATGTTGCTGTTCCAGGCTCCAGCCTGGAGCCTGTGCCATTCTCCAGCTGAGCCAGAACTGCCCTCAGCATTCTTGTTCTACTCCTCCTCTTTCCTGCTGGTGTAACTCCTGTGCATATCCGGACTGTGCAGGTCCTGGTCATCCTGTTTGCCCATCTGCAGTTCTTTTCCAGAAGGGAATGATCTCTTATCTGCTACCAGGATATATATAAGTCTTGGCTGCACTGAGTGGGTGAGAATGTGACTTCACTGTTGTTTGTTACTAGTCTAATGAAATAATACTGTATTTGATTGTAATTTATTGTATCACAGATCAAATATTTCTAGAGAACACACAATTCAGCTTCTTGGACAAAAGCTTAAACTGTTTGGTATTGCTTGAATAGAAACTATTTTTTAAAATAATTTTCTAATGTAAGATCAGATGTTAAATATAATGGGTAAATGCTTTTAAGAAGGGAAAACATTGGCTGTAATTTTTGCACTTCTTTCCAGAGGTTAATCCACTGCGGTCCCTTCCTCTTTAACCCAGTTTTGTTAGTTTGTCTCTCTTGCATAACTCCTTGTGATAAGTATTAATTCTGTTTTCAGTTAGTAACAACTGCACAATCAATGATTGCACAGTGATAGGTTCAGCAATTTTATGTGCTCTATTTCTAAATTTTGATTTTAAATGGACACCTTCAGAAATAATGGACTTCAAATGCAGTAGAACCTAGTTAAGTTTTTCTTGCTAGAAATGCTGCTGTGCCTTTGTTACAGAGGAGTTTTGGTAGTGCACAAAGGTTAAAAACTAAATTCTCAAAGAAATCTGGCATGGAACAGCTCTGTTATTTTAGGCTCTGATTTCCACAGCTGCTCCTTATAGAAAGGCATGAGAGGTTCTCTCTGTAGGTGCATCTTTTTCACTGACAAGCTGCTGTGGCTGTTCTTTGCCAGATGTGTCTCACCATCTGTGGTGGTTGACATGTAAGGAAACTGGTGTCACAGCTGTTTGTGCAGCAGAGAGTTAGAGCAGTTGAAAGCCATCCTTTGGAGTGAAGCTATCCTCTCATGTCCAGCTTGCCAGCACAGGGATTAGACTGACAAGGCATTGAGAGATTTATTATGCAGTTGTGAAGGAAAACCTTTCTTTATCTGTCAGTGTCCTTTGTATTTAAATGTTCACACCAGGAAACCAACCCTTTCATGTACATGTGTGGTTCATATGTGTATTAAAATCATTAGGGAATACATTAGAAGCCTTAGTTGAATCTGCCCTCATGAAGCAAAGTGGTGCTTCATGGATTATGGTCAGTCGTAGGACTCCCCTGGAAAGATTGTCTCAGCTGCTACTTCACTGCTTTAGGAGCTCCCTGGAACTGTGCAGTTCCTAAGGGGTGTGTGTGTAATAATCGTTTATGTCACTTACAGTATGTGCAGAGTCATCTCTATATGTCCCATTCCACCTCTTTCCTTGGCTAATGAGATAAAGAATTAATTAAGCTTTCTCAGTATGTACACTAGTAAAGGTAAGAAATCAAACTCTTCTTGGTGCTCATTGCTTCATCCTGGTGAATGTAGAAAAGCAAAAAATGTTTTATCTGTCATTTAATCTCTGAAAAAGTATTTTTTCTCATATAGATTTTTTTTTTCTCATCTGAGAGATATGCAAAGTAGATATGGGGTCCATTTTATTTAAGCACCACTAAAAATATGTCAAGATGTGTTTTAGCATGATGATAGAGTTTTGTCTACAGTAGTTGGCTATATAATTGAAGTAAAAATTGTGAGTTTTCACATGAAACCTCAGGATAATAATTTGTGCAGATAGCTATGTGCATTAGAAATGATGGACAGAATGAAAAAAAAAAAGCTCCTACCTTTTTCACTTTCAGAACATACGCGGTCTGTTTTGTCCTTTGCAAAGCTTTTATTCTTTTGTCTGAAAACTTATGCAAACTTTGAAATAGAAGTTTTGAGATTATTCATATGGAAGCTGCCCTGAATGCTAAATTTTGTTTCCGTTATTGGTAAGGTGAATTTTATTAACAGGCAGCATAAAATATCCTTTCTGTAATAAAAACATAGTCATTAAATCTTTGAAACTGGATTATGGAGTGGCTTAGGTCCTGACTGTGGGCCTTTTACTTCTGCTGCATACCAAAAGAGGTTTTGTCCCAATAATTTAGGAAGACTGGATAGATATAAAACCAGTTATAGCCTGATGCTTTTGTTTGTTTCATTGCTAATCTGGATTGTATGCAATTCAAGGGTGGAACTGCCTTCCTCCAGATTTAAGATTTTAGTATGAAAAATATTAACTGTTCTGTTTCAAAAATTCATCTGAATACAGCGTTGGTCTTCTTTGAATCCGCTTCTCTATTTCTCTATTTCTTGAAATAAGCAGGCTAATTTTAGTCTCTTTGAAAGAGTATTGCATTGAGTGGCATGGCTTGCTTTCTCATCTATGAAAATAAGGCCTAATGCATTTTATATTGCTGTTGAACTTTGAGGTTTCTTTTTTTGACGCATGAGTCTGTGGTGTCTTTATTTTTCACCAGCATGTGTCTTGTGTTTTAGAAATAGTTGCACTGTTTATTGACTCCATACTTGGTAACTATTTCAGTGGGTCTTTGGTAGGAAGAAATTGCATGTCCCATTTAAAGGGGAAAAAAAAGAAACAGTATTATATTTACTAAAAGCTGCAGGCAAATTACATTTTGAAAAGTCTTGTACGTTCTTTGTTCTCCTTAAAAAAACAAAGAACTCTCATGAGTCTTCCACTAAAGAAAGAAGTGAAGTGCTATTTCTCATTTATCTAATGAAGTAAGACTGTCCTTTCTAAGAAATTACTGATTTCCCTATATGCTTTTGCAGTAACTTTCAACTGTCAAGAATAGTATTTTTGCTGCTCTGTGCTGACGAGACCCCAGCTGGAGTGCTTCATCCAGCGCTGGGACCCTCAGTATAAGAAGGACCTGATACTTCTGGAGCAAGTCCAGAGGCCACAAGGTTAATAAGAGGAGTGGAGCACCTCCACTGTGAAGACAGGCTGAGAAAGTTGTGGCTGTTCAGCCTGGAGAAGAGAATGTTGTGTGGAGACCTCTCTTAACCTCCCAGTGTCTGAAAGGGCCTGCAGGGAAGCCAGAGAGGGACTCTGTTTATCAGGAACTGCAGGGATAGGACAAGGGGGAGCGGCTTAAAACTGAGAGTAGGTTTTGTTTAGATGTTAGAACAAACTTCTTTACTGTGAGATTTATGAGAGAAGCTGTGCCAGAGCAGCTGTGGATGCTCCATCCCTGGAAATGTTTAAGGCCAGGTTGGGTGGGGTTTTGAGCTGCCTGGTACATTGGAAGGTGACCTGCCTGTAGCAGGAGAGTCAGAACTAGCTGACCTCTGAGGTCCCTTCTGGGATTCATGCAGCCTGGAATGAAGGAATAATACGGGTATTGGACAGCATCTTGTATGGTTAATAAATGGTGTGTATGAACAGGGTATAGTTTGCTTCTCCAGAGATCAAAGTGTTCACATTTGTTCTTTGTTGGATGTCCCTTGTCTACTGTTGACATAAATCTGAGGGCAGCCTGTTGGAAAACACTAACCTTACTCATGTTGGAAAATACTGTGTTAATGGCATTTTTCTAGAGATGTGTTTCAAAAACAAGGATGAGGCAAGAGTCTTAATGGAGGTGTGGTAGGTAGGACCTCCGACTTGGGTAAACCTGCTCTGTCTCGGAGGGCTCATTGTGCAGGTGGCTGAGTCAGTGTTCACTTTCTCAGCCGTGCTGTGAGGTCAGTAGGTTGTTTGCTTGCTGTCTGCAGAACCTCACAGAGATTGTCTACAACATGTAATGCTTTGTTGTTCCGGATGTCATGGGGAAGCCTTTTGGCAAAGGAATAAGTGTCTTTTAGAATAGACTGCTTGCAATCAGGCAGTAAAAAATATGTCAGTTTTCATTTTGTGGAATTCAGGAGTTTCAAGTCTGATGATACAAAGTACACTTTAGATCCTGGCATATAACAGTAGCTGAATTTAAAAAAGGGAACAGAAACTAATCCCTTTGAAACAAGGGATTATGAATGAAACTATTATTTTATCAAAACAAATATAAAAGAAATATTTTCTATGCTTAGTATTCTAACTTGATAAACATTTTTTCCAAGGCATCTATTGCTATTTAACTGTTTATCGTATGTATAAAATTTTGCTGTGTGTCTGACAAGAAGTTTCTCAAAAGCAGTTGCTATTGTATTAGGAGCTACAGTTCATCCATGTCCTCAGTTTTCATCCCAAATAAGAAAGGGAAATGAATATTAGGAAATAGATTTGTCTGTGTTAAAACGAAGATCAACTACAATTGAAATACAATATATGGACTTCATGTTTGGTGCCTGTAAGTAAATGAAATGCATCTGCTTCTGCCTCTTATGAAGCAGCACCAGCAGTGTCTTCTTACGATGAAATTCCAAGAAAGCAATAAAGTGCTTCAGTCAGTGTCAGTCACAGGAAAAGGGTTGTAGTTTACTGTCACCAGTTAGGTCCATCCTCTTTCTTTGCTGCATGTAGCTAGAGGTATTCCTGATATTAACATCTTTTCACTTGCAGTTTGTCTTCACCCTTTCACCATTCATAGAGTAGGAGTCTGAGATCCCAGGTTCTACAGTAGTGTGTCTCTGGTATTAGATGTACAGAGCAGGAAGTGGAGCAGAAGCAGCAGTTGGCTGCTCTCCATTAACCAGGAGATTAACTAACTGGTGGCACCTACTTTATCCACCACGAGGAGATCCTGTTTCTATGCCCTTACCCTACAGGCACATCCTTGTCTCAAGGCAGGGGCAAATATAAATGTGTTTAGTGTAGTTTTGGGCGGGCTATCTAGTCAAGCCTTCAGGTCATGTTGACTAAAGGTACTCGTGCCTTTTGACTCCCAAGTGATATCTACCAGCTCTTTGCATTAGTATTAAACAGCCTTATGTGTCATATGGCAGAAGGTGCCCATGTTGAAACAGATAAAACCTTTTGCCCTTTCTCTGTACAGTTAGGAAAGTCACATTCTTGCAGAACTGAGTGCAGGGTTTTTCCCCCCTCTCTGGAGAGTTGGCTACCTAGGAGGGTGAAGAAATGCAGGTAAGTAGGGGAGTGTATGTTCTTTACAAGCAGCCATTGCTCAAAGAGTTGTGTAGGTTTATGCATTAAATAGTGATGGTAGAAAAGGTGTAAATGTGTTGGGAATAGAAGCCACTACTCTCTTCCCTGCTGGCAGAAGCATGCCCTTCCCACTCAGTTCTTGACTTCTGTGCTTATATATATATATTTTCTTCTATTCCGTTTGCAATTTAATTCTAGGTTTTCAGTGGCATATTAAGTTTTGTTATATTTAAAAATAATGTTTCTTGTATATTTTGAAGCTATTTTGTAATTTAAAAAAATACTGAATTAGTTGCTTGATAGCATGCTCAGCTAAGCAGTAAGCAAGGAAAATACCTCTCAGTAAATGTACTCTACAACTGAGCAAATTTCCTGTGCAGTTCCTTTAGCGAAGTCACTTTCCTGTTCTTTTCCAATGTTATCCAAAATAAATTTTGTTCTTTTACAGTGTTATCCAAGATAAATTTTGTGGTATCATCAGCATTTCAGTGGAAGGACTGCATGATGTTATGACTGAAGATTCTGAAACAGGAACATACAAAGAGTAAGCGGAAAATCTAATTTAAACTGGATTTAACAGTAGCAGTACTGTTTTATATGAAGTGTTTTCATTTGAAAAATCTGTAGGCAGTTAAGACATGGTTGTTAGAGTTCTATTTTCTCAAGAGTGAGTGTTTTAGGAAGACAGAAAACTTTTGGTCTTAAAATACTTCCAATGGGGAAGGAGGGCTTAAAATGACAGTATAATTTTATATGGTTCATTAAGTTATCTACTAAATGATGCTTAAAACATTTATATGCTTAGATTTATTTTTTGCTTACTTGACTTTCACATGTTAAATTTCAGTACAACAAGCGTGTGTTGATAGACGCCACCCTAGCTCAGATGTAGCTCAGAGTTTCTTTAAGTGTGACAATATTTCACAGCCTGGAGAACTTGAAAATGTGTCCCACAAGGACAGTTCTCCAGTTGTTCCAGGTAATGCATGTACTGTTACAGGATACATCTCAAAAGACAGTTTACAGAGCTAGGAGCAAGAGCTTGCTTGTGGCAGGAATGTGGGTGTTGGAGTGTCCAGAGTGCACTGCCACCCAGCACCACACTCATTCATCTCCTGATGGCTCCCAGGTTACTGGTAGTAGTACGTCAAAGCTGGGGGAAAAAAGAAAGACCAACCCCTAATGAATAATAAGATATTTTTTGGACAGCGATATAAATGTCATTTTTATCTCTGTAATGATTACTTACTTTTAGAATGGAGTTGTAAGACATGAAAAACAGGTGCTCTGCAGGATGTTCTTACAGACAATGCTAATAACAGAATTTACTGATGCTCTGATGCTAAGAAGCATTTTCTTTCAGATCATTTCATGGTGATGGAACAGACTGTATATTAACTAATTAATATTAACTGCTTAAGGGGGTGTTTGCTGACACTGAAACCAGGTGGCACAGAACAGCCAGGATGCAGTCTATTAAATTCTTCACTTAAAACAGGTGGTATGCACACAACTGTATGTTGAGAACAGTCCACACTCACACTGAGCCTGAATTATGCTTAAGAATTGCTTGCCAAAGTACTTCCCACCAAACTGTCAGTAAAGAAGATGTAACTCCAAAGTCTAGCAGTACGCGCAATGTCTGGCACTGTGTTTTGTTTGCTGTTGGAGACAACATTGCAGAGCCCCTTCCATTTCTAAACATGTTGCTTTGCCAGTACTTGTTGAAGAGAGTTCTCACTGAGAAATAAATAAACTTTATTCTGGTTCATTTCATATTTTAAGCCTGAAGGCTTGTAGAACTTGTCACTACTTTTCCAAACTCTGGGCATTGTTTTTGCTTCATAAAGTACAGTCACATTGAACCAAGGACATACTTATGTTGACAGGTTTTGAAAGAGCTGTTTGAAAAATTTTCACTTTTGCATAATACAGTTTAACATCATCTGGAAGGTAAAGTGAGAGTCATCTGAAATCATGTGCATTGTTGTAGCTCTTTAGACTGAAGAAGTATGGCTTAACCCTGAACTGGTTCAGATAATATGTAGTCCACTGATTGTCATATTATCTAATTATTGCAGTGAAAGAGGTAAAGTTGAGTGCATGTTTAACACAGGAAAATCAAAGCTGAAACACTGTAGAGCTTCGGCCACTGAGGGATGAAGAGAGGGTAAACACGTACAGGGAAAATTGCAAAGGTTAAACCATGGAAATGGCTTAAGTGGCTTAACCACTTAATGAATACATTTTAACTGGAATTTTTAAGCAGCTGCTGTAGTTAGAGCAGTGAGATTTTGGAAGTGGTAAAAGCCTTGTCATTTTTTAGATTTATATTGGATTTTAATCAGGTTACGGAAATGTTTGCACCATCTTACAATACAAAGGGATTATACTCAGCCAGGTTTCCTAGAATTCATATTTCACATTGTAGTGATAATTATGAGAGCTTTACAAACCTTAGATTTTTCTGGAAATGGAAGAATTCCATTGCTCTAGACTTGTTTCAGCAATAGTCAGATTTTTTCCAGTTTTCTCACCCTCTGTTGTTTTATTCTTTCCTCTCCTTGTGTTTGGGATTTTGTAGTACCTAAAATTTATGAAGGTCTGAAAAAGTTGATTCAATCTTGTATGCTTTGATAATTGACATTTTGTCTCTTTTTTCTTTAATAAACTGAGATGCCAGCAGCCATTTGTGAGCAGAGGAGATAAGCAATTTGCTGTATTATTTTGAAATAACTAACACCTTTATTAAAAATGGCTTCTGTGTTAGTATTTGGCCCTGCTTACCATGCTGTTTAGCAAGTGTTTCATACAGCTCTAAACACATGTTAATGGAAAACTAAATATGTAAACAGAATAAGTCTGAACATTTTCATGTAACACCATATGAAAACACATAAAATCACAACCTTTTTTCATTTTAGTAACATAAATGGGTTATTCATCTTAGTTAATGGAGCATTTCACATGCTTGTGGAATGCAGCAATTAAAAATACACAGTAGTACAGGACTGAAAATAATCTGCATCTGCATTGGTGCTTTGAAATATGTGAATTATGTGTCCTTTGTGTCTTAAATCATACCTGATACATGATGGCGAGTTGTCATCACCTGGGTGTTTTTTAAATAATTTTGGTTTTTAAAGCATAAATTCCAGGAAAAGATTTGATTAAGTGATGGAATATTTGTCTGTTGTTTCAGCATAGAGCATGGAACATGAATGAAAGACATGTTTTCTATAGGATAGCTTTCATTAATGTCTTTATAAGTCTATTCAAACCATTTCAGCAGGCAGGAAAACCTCTGACTTGTAAACTGTTTTAAACAATTGGGTCTTTTTCTTCATATTTTCTGGTTTTATACTTAATTCAAAAAGAAAAGTTAAAATATGGCTGTTATTTGCACATGTGAGCACCTGCCAGTTGAGGGTTTCAGCAAAACAAAATGAATTTAAAACCTTTGTTCAGTGCCTTGTAGATTTTATTGTAGAACCAATAGCACTGTCCTTACTAGATTTCAGGTCCTTTTGTCAAAGATCTCACAGAAAAACATGAATGCCATGAGACATCTTTGCAATCTTTGTATATGTGCCATTTTGACTTAGTATAGAGTGCTTGTATAGTGCTTTCTTGAAAAGAGTGGAAAAAATTTTTGTAAGGATCAGTAGGTTTTCTATATTATTTTTTTAAAGCCACGTAATCTGTTTTCTAGGTGCACAAATGCACTTTCATCCACAACTTAAGCTAAAATATGGAGGATAACTGAGATTGTTACATGGGTGGAGTTGAAAGAGAACATGCATTCACGCTTCATTAAGTGCACTGATCTCAGAAAAAAATTACTTGTGATTAGATTGCCTGGCTTTCAGCAAACTCCCGTATCTGTTGTGTTTTCAAAAGTGCTTTAAAATAATTTTTAATGATAATGTATGTTAAAACTGTTCTTTTCCCCATATTCAGCTGCATGTTAATGTCTCATTTTGAAGAGCCCCAAGCTACAGAAGATGAAGAACCTCCCACAGAACAAGACAAAAGGAAAAAAACGGTAAGTTTTGGATCTGTTATTCAGTCATAGACCTGATTATGTGCTTCACTTCTCTCACACTAAATTCTTTTTAGGTTTGGTTGATCCATTGTTCTTGGAAGATTCATGTTTTGAATAAAAAAAAAGAAAAGTTAATGCTAAACCTTGCAACCACAACATGCTTCAGCTTGCTTTATTCATCTTGATAACTGTTAGCAAAATAAACATCATCTGTTTACAAAATCTGGGCATTACAATACTAACACAGTATAGAAGGAATTTACTAAAAAAAAGCAGAGAGCTAAACTTTATTGAAACATCATGGCAGGCCAAATTTCTCATATTTAAAAGACTCAATATGCCTGCATAGAATTTTTTTGTAGTGTAAAGAGCTCTTACAAAGACGCCAGTGTATACTTGTGTAACTTTTCTTTTAAATACTAAATTAGCAATATATTTATAAAAGTAATATAATACATCTTTTTTAAAAAATGCCAAAACCTTTCCGTATTCTTCTGCTGTTAGAAATGCCTTAAGAGAAATTCCTAATGTCTTGCAATTTCAGATTTAAACAAAATGCAAAATATAGTTTTCTGTGGTCCCAAAAAAGGTATACTACAGTTCTATAATTGTTACTCATAAAAGCATCTCTATATTCTGTTAAATTTCCTTCTTGCCTGTGGGCTTAAATTCTAGCTGTTTGTTGCAGAGTGATAGCACTTATTCTTAGTGGGTTTATATAATCTATATATATATATGTATATGTCATTATCAATAGGGGTTGATATGTCTATAGATCAACAGGGAGAGAGACATGTTTTGTTTGTTAATCAGATGTAAAAAGCAAAAGTAAATTTAAATCTACAATGCTTTGATGTTCTTAGTTTTGAGTATACTCAGACTACATTGCTGTCTGGCTAAAATTTTAATAGCTTTGTGTCAGACCTTAATCTTTCTCCTGCAGGTTAACTTCAATAGTTTAGATATATGTTAAGGAATTTAGACTTGTTAGATTTGTAATGGACTACCTTCAGTGTGGATATGTCAGGCAAAATGAAAAGCAGGGCACCTTGAATTATGCTGTGTCATTAAATGGTAAAACACACCAGTATGTTGCTGATGAGCACAGTTATAGCGAGGGAACTGTTCTGGGCTCACACAATACAGCATCAGTGTCATTTGAATAAAGATAAATATGTTTTGATAAGGAGGAGTTTCACCAGACTAGGAACACCACATCAAAGATCTTGGTTTACTTCCCTTGCCTGTGTCTTCCCTTTCATATATCTTCCTTTGCATATCACTTTCCTTTTATCTCTAAGGAATTGCTTGAGGTTTGCTCCTCGTCTGCTCTTTAACATTAAGCTTAAATACATTGTTTTCTTGGAAAGTTTACAGAGAGTAAATTATCATACATGAATGTCAAAGCTTCATTCTTGTTTTGAATCTCATAGTCTAAATTTAACTGTTTCCACGGTTGCTGTGTTTTCTAGATTCCTAAGCATTACGGAAATCCTTTTTTCTCCTTTTAAGCCTTCTTTGTAAGAACAGCTGTCCATTTTAGTCTTCTCATTCTTATATTTAGTTAATTTTTCCTGATATATTTCTCACTTAAGCCTTCTATGCTGTCATTTTTTCAGCTAACATTAGTATACACTATGTTCTGACTCTGTTTAATGTAATTTCTTGCAGCTGTGAAAGCAAGTAAACTGTAGTTGTTATGAATGTTTGCTATACATTCATTCTGAATCCGAACTGAAATAGCTTGTTATATAGCTTTGCAGATGGTGCAGAAATTGAGACATGACCTGTCTATTTATTTCAAAATTGTACAGGTCCTTTGGGTAGGTCACTAGTAGCAGAAGTGTGTGATAATAATCAGAATTGTTAATCATGGCTTCAAAAGCACAACTAGCATTTGGTTTTAGAAACTGGATTAAAAGCAAACATCACCTGAGCCCATTCCTATCGACGTGTGATAGAGGTTTCCTCCTCTCTATAGGAGCACCAGTGCACACACTCACATGAAACTTGGAAAACTGTAGTAGCTGATACCACTGATAAAGTAAAAGAGGGAATAAATATATAATGTGATAAAAAAATCAAGAGCAACCTAAAGAGAATCAGCAAAATCTCTGGACTGTTTGTCTGCTTCAAGCCAGTATTTCCAGCCAGTGAGGTGAAAGATTAGTTTCTTCAGTCCAGCCTCAATGTGGGCACCTGTATCCAGTTTCAAAATAAAGTAATGAGATTGAAAAACTAATCAAATCCAGGTTTTCACTGAGCAGCATAAAGCACATTTCAATTGTGTAGTTACTAGCCAAGTTACTTTTGTTTCCTGTCTGTAGCTGTTTTGACTAAAAAGCTGTTGTAATTTGCTAGTGGTGTTTTTTTAACTGGAAAATAGATTTGTTTTGCCTTATCAGAATCAGGCACATTTCAGTAAAACTGCTATGGCCACACACCTAGGAACTCAGAATACATACTTAATATATAGTCCTTTGCCAGCTGTGCTTGCTGTTCTTCCAAACTTAGGATTTTGTTTTCTTAGTCAGTGAAGACTGCAGCTGTCTGTGGAATATTGTTGACAAACTCATTGTATCAAGCTATTTCTATTGTTAGTTTGTTCTGAGTACAAGTTCCAAAAAAGTAGAGCAAAAGAAAATCAACTTCTTGTTCTTGCAAGAAGCTAATTTAAAATACTTCTGATGTGATTATTTGAATGAAAACAAGTTAGTGTATTAATTCCTTAATAAAGTCTGAAGGCTCTTAAGTCTCATTTGACTTAGAGATGGGAGATGATGCTTCTAGCAGCGAGCATTAATCATACTACATAAGTCTTTACGGGTTTCGAGTGCTGCTGCTTTGAATGATGAGGCAGCCCGGGAGATGTGAGCACAACAAATTGGCAGACATCAAGGTCAGTGCAGAAGGGCAGGAGGTGCTCCAGGGGCCAGAGCTGAGGTTCCCCTGCAGTCCCTGGTGCAGCCCATGGTGAGGCAGCTGTGACCCTGCAGCCCCTGGAGGAACAGGGGGATGCAGAGATCCACCTGCAGTCCATGCTGGAGCAGGTAGACGCTCAAAGGAGTCTGACCCTGCGGAAAGCCCACACTGGAGCAGGCTCCTGTCAGGACCTGTGGCCGTATGCAGAGAGTCCACACTGGAACAACCTGTTCCTGAAGGACTGTACCCTATGGAAAAAAAGGGATCCACACTGAAAGAGTTAGTGAAGGACTGCAGCCCATGGATGCACTCATGTGGGAGAAATTTATGGAGTACTGTCTTCTGTGGGTGGGACCCCATGATGGAGAAGGGTAAGAGAGTGAGGAAGGAGCACCACAGACAGCATGTGATAAACTGACTGCAGTCCCCATTCCCCTTTCCCTCAAGCTGCTCCAGAGGAGGTAGAGAATTTAGGGTTAAAGTTGAGCCCAGGAAGGAGGAAGAGGTGGGAGGAAGGTGTTCTGAGGTTGTTTCGTTTCTTGTTACCCTACCCTGATCTGGTTGGTGGTAAAATAATTTGCTGAGTCTAATCTGTTTTGCTCCTGTGAGAAGCTGGTGGGTGATCTCTCCCTATTCTTTCCTCAGCCCATAAGCCTTTCTTTATATTTTCTCTCCCGTGTCCCAGTTGTGGAGGATATGATTGAGTGGCTTTGGTCAGGGTTGCAAGGATGAGAATAGTTGTATTTAAAAACCTGGTTTTCTGTGCAAAATTGCCTAGAGTAATTTTATACATAACAATTCAGAGCTACGATCTTACAGAAACTAACTGTAAATGCATTATATGTCCCAAATTACAGTTTTATATGAACAAATGCCAGTTATTCAGAAACTGGTAGATTCTTGCTTGGCAAGGCAGGAAAAGAATGCCACCACCTTCAGCAAATATTTATTGGAGTAGTTATGATTTAAAATTTTGTTAGAAAAATATATTATATTCTAGAGATTCAAATTACATTTACTGAAAAAAAAACCCAACCCTCCTACAGAGTACCAAACTGTTACTGCTATTACTTCCCCTTTCTGAAGAGTGTAATGGTAATAATAGATAATAAAATGATCAAGTCTTACCTTGAAATAGCAAAATAGTTTCCTGACCTTCCAGCATAAACAGTAGTGTTGAGTTTGACACTAAGATGAACAGATCTGCATTAATTACCATTGATTTCAACATCCTACTCCTTTATGATGCAGCAAGTGCCAGGTGTCCCCATCTCCCATCCCCTTCTGTCCAGCCTGGTGGACTGAGGGGCAAATGTGGCGTAACTGTGAAATCCCTGAGCCTGCCCATGTGTCCGCTGATACTGAAATTTGCAGTACATCCTCTGTCAATGTAGCCTCTTATTTTACCTATTTTTGCTTTCATTAAAAGGCAAAATGTGGGAAGGTAGAGACAAATATCCTGTCTTTTCCTGCCCAAAAAGAAACTATATAATCCAGCTGGATTTATGAGGTTTATAGGTACTTCACACTTCAGTACTGAAGTGTGTCTATTCTTTATACATGGGGACAGTTTATTTTGTTTGTTATATAGTCTAAACAAGTTTGACTTTTTTGGTGTTTTGTTTTCTTACTAATAAAATAAAACTGACCATAGTCCATGCCATCACTAAAGTCCTTGGTAAGATCTGTTCCGATTTTTAGGAGTTACAGTTCAGCAGAAACTAATTAAGCAGCTTTGAAATTGTTTTATTATTATAGAAGCATGAAACCTTAGAGCAAAAGTATAATGCTCAGGATTTGATGCTGTTTCAAATAGTTTTAAAATGATATTTGCCTGGATAATAATTAATTTGATCTTTATTTTGCATAAGTGTTTCCTCTTGTTTCTCAAGTAAGTCGAAAGAAAGTAAAAACAGGTTTCTATCTTGAGCTGAGGTTATAATCAAAATGCATAAGTCATAGAGTATTTTTATTGCGTTTTTATATGTTTTTCTTTTGCATGTTTTCCACAGCTTGCACTGAAGGACCCAGTACACACTGTGTCACTGCAGCAGTTCATCTATGAGAAGTTAAAGGCACAGCAGGAATTACTGGGGGAACAAGGTTTTCATGCCCTTATGGAAACCGTGGATACAGAAATAGTTGCCCAGCTACAGGAGTTTTTACAAGGCTTCTAAATAAGCAGAAAAAAGATTTTCTATGTCAATTTTGTATTTCAAAAATATGAAAGAACTCTAGCCTTCTGTCTTGTATGGACAAGTCTAATGAAAGGTGAAAATAACTTGTGACAAAAGAATAAAAACAAGTTTCTGCTGTTGCTATTGAACTATGCTCTTTTGGTTATTGTTTGGATTTTTTTTTTTTTAATAATAAAGGATTAATTAAGAGTTTTATCATTAAGCTAACATTTCCGTGATTCCTAACATGGTAGATGCTGCCCTAGGTAGTACCATTTTCTGGTACCCTTAAACGTGATTTTGGCTGACAAAGGTATGTCATAAAGTCAGAGGTCTGAAGGAACTTACTAATGTATATTAATGGGAAGCATCTGTTAATTCAACACTGTAATTCAGTATCAGAAGCTGCTTCCTTTAATACTGTAGACCTGCAATTTTCTCCCTTTCTATTGCTCTTTTTAGACTGTATGTTTAACCTTACGAGCAGAAGGATTTAGAAAAACAGTAAGACTGTGAACAGAAATATTCCTTCATGAGAGAAAGATAATTCCCATTTGAATTGTCTCAGAGTAAAAGAAACTTTGATTGTAACACTTAAATTGTATTTAAATTGTTAGAGAACATCAGTGTGTATTTCTGTCTGAAGATGTGAGTTTTCATTTTTATCACCACGTTTTCTTTATTTCTGTTGCCAAAAAATTAGTTTCTTAAGTTCCTTCTATTTCACTTTTAGCTGTCTTAGCACAGAGAAACTCACTGGTGGTAGATTAGTAATTAATTAATTTGTGGCCGTATCTGGACTACTTAAAATTACCATGTATCTTAATTCTTTGTGTTTTTTCTTCAAAGGCATGTCATGAGGATACTTCAGGAGGAAGTATCCTCATGAGGATAACTGTTGATAAAATGTTTAAGCTGAAATGGTCACAGTTAAAACATTTATTTACAAGCATGGGGCTTACTTTTAATTATTTATTAGTTACCTGCAGGGTAAAGCAGCTCCTTTCTATGTGCCTTTGTCTTTTGTACCTTGCAGGTGGAAGCGGAAAGAAATTTCCATTTTCAGATTTTTCCTTTTAAGTACTGATCTTCCATCTTCAAAGTTGAAATTAACTTCCCTTCACTGAGGGATGATTCAGCTACTATATCAGGTTGTTTTTTTTCCAGAGGAGATTAGCTGTTTAAAGGCACCTACAAGCTTTTGACAATCTTACCACATGCTTTTAAAAAATATGAGCCTTTTTTAACTGATCTTTTGGGGAGTAATCTTTTTTGAAACCTTCCCTCTGTTTGCGGAGGAAGACACATCTTTCATTTCCTCCTTTGGCATTAGTACCAGAGGCTGTTGGGGCTCTCACAGTTCTGAATGCAAAACCTCCCCTGTCCCCTGCTCCCAGCATCTGTCAGGAGAAGTTGTGTGAGAACTCAGCTCATTGGTTCCTGCATTTTACCTTGGCATAGGGGGGATTGCCAGAATTGCTGCTATTTGTTTGTGTGTATTATGTGTATGTCATTTCTTCAGCCATCCACCATCATCATCTCATAATTAAGAGGCTTATCTGGTTACATTTAGGACTTGCAAGGGAGGAGACTCAGTGTGCTGATGGTCCCATTCAGCTGTGAACCACAATTACCAGAACCTGGTGACTTTTGACTAAATTTGGATTTGTCGCACAGTTAACCTGCAGACACCCTAAGCTTTTAGCTCAGTATAAAATCTGTGCAGATTTGGTCACCCTTGCTGGCTTTGACCCCACCTGGCATGACTGCCTGGTGCCCAGAAACACATCCTGGCAGGAAGCAGTACTGTCCTTCCACCATTCTGCAAAATCCCTTGTGCAGTGCCCAAACTTCAGGCGCTCCCTGAAGTTTCAGAGGGAGGCAGGTCCTACCTGCTGCAGTCCAGCCCTGGCCTAAAGGCTGCTCTCTGCTGTGTGCCCAAGCCACCAGCTCCGTGTGCAGCATCTCACAGGTCAGATCTGTCATTGTGGCTGAGCTGCCTGTCTGCATCATTCTCAGAGCAACCCCACCCCCTTTGCCTTGTGTGGTGGTTTACTGCAATTTATGTTAATGCATGATGGTGGCAGAGACCCTGTCAAGAATGATGGGAATACTTTCAGCTAATAACAGCACAGTAAGTTGTGATTAACTTTCTGAGTAATGTCTTTGTGTAACTATATGTGTCCATTTTCACATGCACTAGGGAACAACTTAAATTGGTTGCTAGGTGTTTGGCTTGTGATCTTGGAAGACTTTACTCTGAGGCTTGGAGTATAATTGAAAACAATCATCATTATCATAAATGTTTATATGACAACCATTGTCAATGAGCACAATGCCAAACAAGGGCTCATCTGCAGCCAGCAACACTTGAAGTGGAGAAATTTCAGCTTGAAACAGCAGAAAAATTCTTACATACTATCATTATATATTAAACCCTTATACATAGAATTAAATTTTCACTGGAAGAGTATGGATTAGGACTGCAGCAAGCTATAGCCTTTTTGAATTTGATGGTGGAATTTTTAACTTTGGTCTCTAGGGAAAGAAAGGAAACCAAATATAGCAATTAGCCTGACACCAAACAGTTTCTGAAATTCTCATGAGGAAGGATCTTGGGTTCTCTTGTTCTCTAGGCTTTGATTTTTCAAGACAAAAGTCATTTAAATTGGAGGGGTTTTTTCCTGTGGCACAACTGAGTAATTGCAAATGCTATCGGTTTACTTTTCATAAAAGGCAGTGATTAAGGTGATGACAAGCTTTCTGCTTCTGGTAGGAGTTAAGAGGACTAATTCTGCTGCTTCCACCTTCAAAACATTAGCTTTGGTGTATCTATGATGACCATTCTTAGGCCCTAGCCAAAATGAAGTGTTAATAAATCATGTGCTCTCTTTGCAGTCTATTAAATCTTTTTCAGCTTTAGAAACTGAATTCATACAAGGTATAACTTATTTCTATTTAATAGTTGAGGTGTTTGTTATAAAAATACAACTGGATATGACTGAAAGCATCAGCTTAGATAACCTGTGGGTAGGATCTTTTGTTCTCAGAGTGCTCTTTGCCTTGCCAGCAGTGAGGCCATGGCCTCCCACTCTCCCTGCAGTGGAGTGGTGGAGGGTTTTGCATCATTTGTGAGCAAGTGCCAGGATCAGGCTGTGTGCTGGAGACCTCAGCCATAGTGGTGTCCCAGGAGGTGCAGAGGGTGTGCGGGGTGCCTGTCCCAGCAGCCCTCGTGGGCAGGGCTGCTGCAGAGAGCTCTGCTGCTTGCCAGGGAAGTGACTGCTTGCAGCATGGCAGGGGCTATTCTGCCCACTGTGCCTGCACTGGGAGGGGGTTCCACGATTCCAGGGAAGAACACACCATGAAGGCCATCCATGTCTACTTCTTTCTCTTCAGCATCTTTGCATACACAAGTAACATGTCCCTAAATTACTGAGATTATTTCAGATGGGAGTCTGAGCACCCTGGTCTAGTGGAAGGTGTCAACCCATGGCAGAGGGTTTGGAACTAGATGGTTTTAAGGTCCCTTCCAACCCAAACCATTCTATGATTCCATGATTCTAAGCCTTAGAGGATTTGCAGAAGGGAAACTCAGGTGTTCAGACATTCTCCCAGGATATCTGGAGTGAAGGCCAAGGTACTAAGCAGAATCACAGCTCTTAGCTATAAATTGTAACAGGTATGCTTTTTTCTCTGATGATTCAGCAATGATAAAATCACTTCTTTGCATCATATTAACACAGATACCAGGTTTGCAGTTAATATTCAATACTGTTCAGCATGCTTGACTTTTTTCACTTAGTTTTTATTCAATTCCAAACTCTAGTAATGGTCCTAAATTGCAGCTCACAGTGTTAGAACAGTGAACATCTTCATGTGGCATCTTCAATGCCACATCTTCATTTAGCAGAAGCAGCATCTTTGTAGCTAAGATACACATTTTGAAGGCTCTTCAAACTCATTTACTTGTCTTGCTTCAATGCCGCTGCTTCAAAAAATAAATGATTACTAATTTTAAAATGTTCACAATTTCCATCTTTCTGCTAACTATGATTAATAATGATGACTAATCACCAGGTAGTCAGATTTGACTGCTTCTGTAAAAACATTTCATAAGGTTCAATAGCTTGTTCATAACACATTTTGCTGACTCTTGGGAAAATGAAATCAAATTAAGTGGAGACAGCCCCCTTAAAAATTTAATTGGGTGTGCTATTAAAAATTTAATGAGGAGTGCTTACAAATGTTACATCCTCTGTTCCTCACAGTGGCCAGGCAGCAGTTTGTTAGGCTGAGTGTACTACTGCAGTAACTAGTATATACGGCATGCTTGAAAATGCTGATTATGAAAGAGTTAGTTTTCAGGTTTATGCAGAATGGGTGATCAGTTTTGGTCTAAAATGAAGTGAAAAGGATTAAAAGAGTTTGCTGCAAACAAGTAAACTCCACTAGCAATACATAAATGTAACTAGAGCATGCCTCTTAGAAGTTGATTATAGGGAATAAAATCACAACCCACATCAAGGTGTGTGTCATTTCTGAAGCAGTGGATGTTGGCAGGTGGCAAAGAAGTTTACCTGGGCTGGAGTTGTGCAAGCAGTTGACTTTTCATTCCCTTTCTGAAGAAAGGAAAATGCTCAATGGAAGTGTATTACTTTACCTAAGCTTTAGTGCTGTATTTCTTTTTGAGGACTTCTGTGTTGGTTTCACCTGCTCAGGGAAAACACCATGGGGCTGGGGAGTGGGAGGGACTCTCCCGTCTCTGGGAGCTTCCCCTGTGAGCTGCT
>JAODKT010001744.1:19340199-19350377 GCA_027576195.1 Cossypha heuglini
GAGAAGAGAAGACTGAGAGGGGATCTCATCAATGCACATAAATATCTCAGAGGTGAGTGCCAAGAGGATGGTGCCAGACTCTTTCCAGTGGTGCCCAGACACTGGACGAGGAAGAATAGTCATAAACTAAAATACAAGAAGTTCCACCTCAACATAGGGAAGAGGTTCTCTATGTTGAGGGTGGCAGAGCACTGGAGCAGGCTGCCCAGGGAGGCTGCAGAGTCTCCTGCTGAGAGATTCAAACCCAGCTGGATGAGCTCCTGTGTAACCTGCTCCAGGTGACCCTGCCTTGGCAGGGGTTTGGATGAGATGATCTCCAGAGATCCCTTTCAACCCTAAATGTTCTGTGATTCATCATGGCTGAAGGGAATGACTGCATGGTCTTGAAAGGGTGACTTGGGCTTTGCTTGGAGAGAAAGAATTGTTCACAAGTTTGTCATGAGGTTTTGTTTCAATGAGTCCATCAGCTGCTCTCATATTACCCTCTGTAAAAGTGTCGTGACTCTACTTCCTTGACATGATGCCTTTCTCTTGAACTTGAAGTGTAAAAAGACAAACTTCTTAATCTGTGCTTTTAATAATGCTCCTAAATTCAGAGTTCATCCTGCATGTCCCTGGGCAGCTCTACTGGGGACCTTTCCTTGAGGTAAGAAACACATTTTCCCAGCCCATCCTACTGTGTGTTGTGGGTGTACATACTGAGATCTGTGTCACTAGGCAGCCTTTACTGGCATAATTTCATTCACATTAACAGGACTGACTGAATGTTTAACACTGCAAAACACAAATTCAAATAAGACTTGATGCAAATGAACAAAATTAATTAATTAGGCTGAATGGATGTTATGGTAGAATATTAGGTAAACACAGTTTACATTTTTTTTTTGGGTTTTTGTTTTTGTTTTCAGGGTTTTTTTGTTTGTTTGTTTGTTTATTTGGGCTTTTTTGTTTGCTTGGGTGTTTCTTCTGCTTTTTGGGTTTTTTTAGGGTTTTTTTTTATTTGTAGGTATAGAATCAATTTTGCTCATATGGGACAAGCTTGTAACTTAAGAAAATAGATCAGATATCTGAGAGGCATTCCATACTGTATATCTAAGGAAATAAATCTGTTGTGACAACCACCAGTAGTTCTTCAGCTGTGATGAAGACTAAGTTATTTAAAAGTTCTCACCCCATTTACTAAAACTATTGATTGATATTACTGTCACAGTTCTCAGATTTTAGTGGTAAAACTTCACTATGATCCAGTTGTGCTTGGAGAGTTTTGTCGAAGGATTGATCCAACACTGTAACTTTCCTGGTTTAGGGCAGGATCCAGCTTAGGCTTTGCTCTCTTGGGAAAGAGGAATGAAAAAAGGGGGGAGATGTTGGTCAGGAAAAGGTGGCATTGGGAACTAAGCCACTGCCTTGATGGAGAAGGTAGGGAGAGATGAAAGGATTGAGAGCCTGTAGCCAGAGAGGATGGTGTTACCTCCACTCTGGTTGCTGGTATTCTTGAATTATAGAATAGAATCATTTGGAAAAGGTTTCTGAGTTCATCAAGTCCAATCCTTAGTGCAGCATCACCATATTCCCCTCTAAATCATGTCCCTAAGCGACACATCTACACATCTTTTAAAAACCCCCAGGGGAAGTAAGCTTTTTAGACCTCCCTCTAAAATCTATCTCAAATGAATAGCAGCATATTATACACTGTACACTTATATCCTTGTCATTAGCAAAATATAAATGTTTTCCTTAGAGATTTTCCATCCAAAGTCTGTGATGTCTGTGAATTGAACAAGTTTATATAAGGAAGAGAGAAAAAATCAAGTATCTAATTTGACACAACCAGGAGTTATTCAGCTGCAAGACATTAACCCAATTTTGGGCACCATTCTTTGCAGATACTTAGAACAAGCTCTGGAGGTGTATAAACTGGAAAACAATGTTAGCTTCTTAGATTTTGAAACCCTTATTTTTTCATCTTTTGCAAATATTTTTTGTCAGCTGTGACTATTGTTAAAGAAAGTCAGGTGTCTTCTTCAGCTGATATAAAACCTACCAGAGCCTCTCTTCCTATTTATAGCCTTCTTAAACTTAAAGATGTAGAAGTAATGCTTGGAAATACCAGTGTTTCAACATCTACACCATAAAATTATCTCACTTAAAATAACAAAATACAAAAGCCAAAAAATAATTATTCCAGATGGGAAGATCATAAATTTTTCAACTCCTCAGTCAACACTATGATGCATAACCATTTTTCTGCTTTAACATTTGTTTAAAAAAAAAGTTAAATTCAGAACAGGACAAAATTATTTGTGCAGAAAAGAGAAGTGAAAATAACGCTATGACCATGGAACTGCATCCTGCCTTGGTAGTTTGACAGGGATTCTGATGGTGAAATGCTGAAGTATCCAAAGAAAATTTGGTCAAGCCATCTTCTGATTTTCAAAGTGCCAGATTTCATCTTCCAGTTTTCTTCTACAGCCACTGAGGGAACTGCAGATCTACTGTTTCTCTAATAAATCTACTTGCTCATACACCTTTTTGTAGTGCAACACCTACATATTTTGTGAAGCACAGCAGCTGAAGTCTGTCCTTGCCATGGATAACCTGCTTGTGGGGGTCAAAGGGACTGTGCTTGTAGTGACTGTGCTTGGGATAAACATAAAGAATTTTGTACACCCATTTGTCTTGGTTTACTCTGCACAGGTGTCTTCATTGCAAGTTTTTCTAATACAGACCACACTTCCAAATTGTGCTGTATGGACACTGATTGAAAATGCCACTGCTTCATGTACTTAATTTGATGTTCTTTTGAATCACGCCGGACCTTCATTACATAGGGAGTTTTTGAAATGCAACACTTGTCTTCACTGTTTGGAACCTCCCATCAAACACACAGTCTCTGGTTTTAAGTGGATTTATTAGCACTGGCTGAGACTTCACCTTTAAAAGAGATAAAATTATCAGTAGGTAAATTAATTTTCATCACTTCTGTACTTGATTTATTAATAGTAAGACCCATTGGCTTGGCAGAGTTTGCAAGACCATCTGTCTTTTTGTGATTATCTTCAGTTAAATGCTTTTCTGTGCTAAGGAATCAGGCTTGGTGAACTGATCCAGCTCTGCCAATAAATACTATAAATTTTGTTTGAGTGCTGAAGAGGATGTCAATTGTGGATAGAGGTGAAGTTCACATACACTTAAGCAATGATTGGTTGAGAAGAAGGGGTGATATTTAACCTGTCCTTAGAAATCATTCATAGGCTGTGTGCTTGCTTTGTCCACCTGTTGGCCAACTTGGCCCTTCTGAATAGTGGTCCAAAAGCTTGAGCTCTGAAGATTTAGAAAGAAAAGGGATTTCTCTAACTCATTTTGGTATATTTCATTGCTGGTATATCTTTTCAACTATTGCTATTTTTTCTTTTAATAATAGGTTTTAAGGAGCATTTACCTACATGTAGATTTATGACATTACAAATCCCAGTTACAGACCTAAGTTGACTGAATGTAACAACAAAAAGTAGAACCATTTCTGAAAAATTCACTGTAGTAATTACAAGTAGAACACCTACTTTGAAGAAGAAAGTGCTACTAGTAATTCAGGAAGCAGCAACACTGATGGCCTTGATCACTTCACAAGAATATTCTGAGCATTGAGTCCAGCTCCTGGATCTGCTCAGAATGCCACAAAAATCACACCATGTGCCCAGGGGCATTGTCCAAACGCTCCTTGAGCTCTGTCAGGCTGGTGCTCTCACCACTGCCCTGGGGAGCCTGTTCCAGTGCCCAACCCCCCTCTGGGGGAAGAACTTTCTCTTGACATGCTTCAAGGCAGCCCAAAGAAAAGAGCTATTTTTCTGTTTATGTGCACACCAGTTGAAGATTAAAAATCAGAATGGAAAATACCACCAAAGTGCTAGTATTTTCTAATTAACCTTTAAGAATAAGACACTACAGATGCTATAAAATTCTCAAAAGGTGAAAATTTCTAGACCTGTATAGGAGGGGACCAACTTAGGGAGCATTAGCTTCTCTGAAAAGACTCCCATGCTCCTCTAAAGTCAGATGTTTTAAGGGATTAGTACGCCAGAAATAATCTTTAAAATGGGAAATTTTCTTGTGACACTATGAAAATGAATATGAGGAATATGTATTGCTGTACATATTCCTCAATGGTTCCTGAGGAAGAGCAAACCTTTGCAAGACTTTTTAGCTTGGCTGCTTGTGGATTAGCTGTTTATAATTTTAAACTGTTCCAGCTTGGTATTTGGCTGTGTTTTTAAGGACTGGACCAACTTTTTAGTTTTGAAAAATAAATTTGTGTAGGGAAAGCTGCATCTTCTATGTTTGAGACCTTTCTTACTGAAAATTTTTATGATAGTAAATATATATCAAATAATCTTCTTCACGAGTTACTGTATTCAGTAATATTTTTGATCTTACAGCCCTTGAGTTGCTGCACAGCAGTGGTACAAACAGGACCAATCCCAGAGACTTGTATTTTCAGAATATGCTGTCTTTTGTAAGAAAGTTTGCACTTGAGATGTCAGAAGTTACTAGTGCTTTTTCAGACATTATCTGGCCATTCCTTTTATGAAACATTGTCAAATTTTCTTTTTGTACACCTCACAGCTTTATATTCCTCCTAGATTCCACTGAAAGGCTGTTTCTGGATTCGAGTGCTCTGGGCTTATTTTGCACTGGTTATTCCAGCACCTGAGGGGTGGGTGGCAGGCAGCTGGAAGGAGAGCTGCAAAGGGGGGCTGGCTGAGGCACAGCAAAGGCAGCTTTCAGCAGAAGGAGCCCCAAATCTGACCTGCTTCACTGAAATACTGAGATGAGGTGTTTTACAAAGGGAAAGATTGAAGGGAAAACTGACAAGTAGATACCTCTTATTCAAATTGTTACTACATATTTCACAGAGTAAGTTAGATTATTAAAAAAATCCAAGACAACAGAAAACCAAATCAAGGAAAAACCTGACAAACACTAATAATACCAATAAAAAAAATCACCATCACATAACCAAGGTAAACCAACCAACCCACCAACCAACCAACCAACCAACCAACCAACCAACCCCAAACAAACAAAAACCTCAACCCAAACCGACCAAAAAATCCCCCAAAACAACAAAAAACAAACAAAGAAAGCAAAACAAGGGATAGAGCTATGACCTAGGATAAATCATCTTACACCAATGGGTTACTTTCTTAATTTAAGAAGAGATATTTTTGACTTTGGAGATTTTAAATGTGCAGGTATTAAAAATCAAACAGCACATAGGAGGTTTGTTTTCAGTTGGAAAGTTGATATTCAATCAGGAAAAATCCCACATGTCTAATTTTAAATACAAGAGCATTCCTTTTCAAGGCTCCTTTCCTGACTGCCCTTTGCTTTAGCACCCTGGCACCCTGGATGATCACACCTGCTGCTCCCTCTAATTCTGTTGTGGTTTCTGTGTTATGAAAGCTTACTTTCCTGTTTCCACTTTCCTCAGTCCTAAAGACTTGCATATTATAGACAATTATATTTTCCTGATGTAAAACTAATGTAAGACAAGCAGAGGATTATATGCAATTCATAGTCTTGTTGGAACCTGGAAAGTTATAGAGGGAATAAGCTGTTAAGTGGGTGTTTGATGCAATACTTTATTCTACAACACTGGGTAATGCAGGGGGATGACAGTTGCTTATTCTTAAGGCTAAATGTATCTTTTTTTCTTTAATGCTAATGCCAAGACAAAGTCCCTGGGCTCAAAGGCTACCACCAGAAAGAAGCATGCAGATTTGACATGTAATTTCCATTTGCTGTTGCCTCAGTGCGCTCTTGTTTGAAGATATTCTTCACATTCCCATGACAGCAATGAATCACAGCCATTTGATTTTGTATACTAGCTACTAAATAATTTATCCCCACTCAGCCATTCATTCCCAGCATCAAACTACCCATTCCAGACATTGTAGTGGGGTATATAATTTTTATAACTGATGTCTATACCATATGTCCAGGGAGTCAGTTGAAGGTGGTTGGATTTTTATTGGAAAGGAAATAAAATTACACAGCTACACTATTTATAAAGGCTACTAAAAGTTTGGTCTCAGCAGAGGCTATTCAGAAGAAGTATAGACCTACAGAGATGTTTAAATAGTAATCAGAGATTGATGGCTGTTGAGATTGTGAACAAAGAAAAAGCTTTATTGCTTCTGGTTTTGTTTTTTGCCAGAAATATAGATGCGTTTTCACAGAGATATTTCTCTAGATACTTGATCTCTCTGAATTTAAAGAAAATAATAGAGAAAGTAAGAAATCTTGCAGTCCTGGAGAACTGAAATAAACACCTGAAATTAGAAAGGAACATTAAGTAATGTCAGCATTCAGGGTTAGCAAATAATGCCAATGTTACGGTACTCAGTAAAAGCTGAACTACTTTCATCATTGCTTAAATCCCAAATTGTAAATGCTCTGAATTAACAAGTCAAAATTCACACCAAAGAAGGTCCCATCTTGATTCTTGCTCTTTCAATTCTTTCTGGTCAGTCAGGTCATCATTCTGATTCTTGCTCTGGTCTTTTTTATTAGTGGAAAATAAAAGGTTTTGTGCCATCATATTCACTTCAACTGCATCAGATTATGAAATGTACAATACTTGTTTGTGATGCTACTTCATTTTTAAAGGTCTTTTTTAGTAATTTAGAATAGCTCTTTTATTTGAAGTAATTTCTTTATAACAACAACAAAAAAATTTAACAGACCATTAGTTACTTGAAAGAAAAAATATGTGGGTGAAAAATAAAAAAAATGTTTTGATTTTTTTTCCTGTAGGAATATTGTTTTGTTTAGAAATTCACATTTTCATTTCAGTTAAGGAACCTTATTTGTAAAAACAGGCTACTCATGTTTAGCTGGATGACTAAACCAATGGATTAGTTTATCCTAATGAGAAAATAATGATGTTTTCTGTGATGTTTGGCTCTCCAATAATGACCACTGAGTGCTTAGGACTTTGACAATGAATGTGTCTTACTTAAATTACTAAATAGCATGTTTTGATACAGAATCAGTGTTTGATAATAAAACTTATGATGGTCCAGTCCTGTGACCAGAACATTTGGCAAATATCAGCTTTCCTGTATATATGCTTTCAGAGAAACACTGCAAGATGACTTATTTGAGTAAGTAGGTCTGTCAATATAAGCACAAACTCTTGCTATATACTCAAATATCTGTACTTGCAGTTCTTTACTAAAAATGTTAGCAGAAGGCTGGTATAGGGGTTGGTATTGTTGCTTGAGCTGTGTGAGAGGGAATGTGTAACGCTGGAGCTTGCCACAGCATCTGCTGCAGTTCTGGTCTCTGGGAGCATCACCAAGGCTGTTGTGGTGAGTGAGCTTCTTCTTCCAGCAGGACCCTATGACATTCATTTACCCCTGTCCAGAGGAACAGGCCAGTGCCTGTGTCTTGTCTAAATCCCATTTCAGCCTTGCAGAATGAATGTATCAGTTGTAATTTTATGTGGAATGATACTCTTAACTTTCTTGCTGCCAGACTATGTATCAGTCTAAACAAAATTGACTTTATCTGAGTGCATAATTACATTGAATAGTGATATCAGCCTGTCTGGGACTGAGCCAGGTGGCAAAAGTACTGCAGAGATTATAACCCAGACTGTTCTTCTCCCATTTATGTGAATTGTGTAAAGAGTTGGTGTGTTTAGGAGATGAAAGCTATTTATCCCAAAGAAAAAAAAAAAGAAATTTTAATATTTAGTCTGAGCACCAAGCCTTCCAATGTAGATCATAGTATTTTGTGCATAAAGTATACTCTGGCAAAGGTCCACAGCAAGCTTTGAGACATTTTACAGCGAGTGGTACTGTCACACTGAATGTACTGCACTAGGAAGTGCCCTTGTCCTCCTCGTTATTCTTTTGCATCTAAAAAGTGGCTACTGAAAAAAAAAATTGCAACTAAAAACATGTCACATGTTTGAAATAATGTTTCTTTTCCATAGCTCCTCTTCAGCAGCTTTCCAGTTGCATGATCCTCCAGCTTACTTTTGAATAAAATGTGAAATATTCCTGGTACAGTCCACAGGATGTGCCTGGTCTAAATTGATGTAGGCAACACCCATTCAGTAAAACTTTTTTTTTTTTTTTGTTTATATGATCCGCATGCTGGCATATGAAAATCTTTACACTTCTGATTAATGTAAATGAAAAGAATTTACTTGCATGAAGGGTTTGTTTAAAAAACTAAGTATGAATTATACTGTATGACCAACTCAATAAGCCATCCATATTTATTATTGATAGATTTCTATTAAATACAAAATGGCCACAGTTCTGGGCTCCATCATGCTTTGAAGAATGATGGCAAACAGCAAAAAATCCCCTTCAAGCTGTTTTAAAACATTTGCTTTTGTATAACAGGTATGGAATTCCACATATCTTTCATGTGAGTTTTTTGATGGATGCCTAAAGAAACCAAGCTGTGTCTACTTTGTAGATGGGGCTAGGAATAATGTTTAAAATAAACCCATAAAATTACATATTTTGGTTTTCCTTTGTGTAGGAGATTTTAAAAATTATTTCCCAGGAAACTTGCTACCCTCTCCTATAGAGAGAGAATGGAGTGGTTAACTTTAGTCCTCCCTCCAGAGATTCTCAGAAGAAGGTCCCACAAGGACGTAACCTACTCCCCAGAAATACCCAGATAAATTGAGGCCAGAGAGGTTTCTTTCCCAGAAAGTATTATGGCTGAGTAATTTCTTTAGTTTCCATGAGAGAGTAAAGTTCTGCACTGATCTCTCTGGGTTTCTGTCTTTGATCACACAAACAAGGAATGAACCCTTATCATATTACTCTTATGAAAAAATAGATCTTCCATGGATGGGGCTTTTTTCATGTTCCTGGAAAAATGTTTCCCTTCTTTTTTCTGTACAGCCTCTTGATATGGCTTGAATTTTATCTGTGTATTAGAATATAGAAGAATATTTTCAATTGTATTCTTATCAGTGCACAAATCTCAAGTTTTGTGGCTAGTTAGTTGAAAATTGGCAATGTAATGGTGTACCAGAGGTTAGGAAACCTCAAGTGATTCTCAGTTGTGAATGACTACTTAAATTGTGTATATTTTTTTGCAAACTAAGCATCTCCAGGTTAGGGAGCAAGTTTGGATCCTAAGGAACCAAGATGCCCCTTGAAATCTGCAGTCAAATACCAAATAGTTCAGTTATTGCCAAATTGATCCCATGGTAATAAAAATGATAAAAAAAAATGATGAGCCTTTGCAGTAAGAGTGTCTGATAAATAACTGTACAGGAGATACAACGCTGTACAAAAAACCCACAACACTACATCTTAAAAATAAATCTGAAACATGCAGTGACTATGAAAATTACAGTTGATACATGTAGATATGTATATTCAATATAGATAATACATGTGGTAAATCTCCAAACAGTCTAACAGTGAGTGCATTTCTTTGTTATTGAATACCTTTTTTGCATAAAAAGTATCCTCCATATCCAATTCATCCAGGACCATCAATGCTTTTATTTCATTACTGTTGCACTACAAAGCTGTTAGCAGGAAGCAGATGAGTATGAAAATGGATCAACTGAGAAGAATTTTCATTTAAAATTTTCATTTAAAATTTTCATTTCGCTTTTAAAGACAATATGTAGAACTTATAAAGTTAAATTATTTTATCTATAGTTTTATTTATTTGCTTGTTTTACTTGAATCTTGTATCAAACATCATTCTTCTTTATTTCAAGGATGACCTGCAAGGAAAAAGGTAATTGATGTGACATAATTTTCAGTTCTTTCTAAATTTTTTTATAGGAAAAACAAATATTCTTGATAATAAAACTTTTGGACTATAACTAGTTTGGACTGATATTCAGATTTTCCCTGGCTAGAAGATGCAGGCCTTGAGGAATGCTTGAAATAATGACAATAATGAAACAAAATTAATGGAATTTCTAGGGTAAAGGACAAATTAAATTATTCAGTTCTCTCTGCTAAAAATGTCAGGAAGTAAGAAAGACTCAGTTTAAAAAAAAAAGAGAGACACATTTCATAATTTTATAAAATTTACTTGAAAAGTAATTGAAATATCATTCTGGGATGTTGTCAGGGTCCGCACTACTTGCGGAGTCCTGATAGGTTCTTTTAGGGATCTCA
>JAODKT010001744.1:19355908-19368496 GCA_027576195.1 Cossypha heuglini
TGCACTGCTGGTTGGTTTCAGGAACCTCCGAATCGATTTTGGACAAATTGCTTTTAGGTAAGACGGTTCGGACTTCAAAAACAGTATAGGAACACTATAGGCAGAGCTTTCAGACAGGAACAGCTCACTACCATCTACTTTGAAAAGTTTAGCTTCTGTTCATCCTGTCTCTGTTACAGAGAAGGAATTCAGAGATTTACTTGTGTGGGTGAGGCTACATTACCCACAGGCAGAAAGTAATCACAGTCCCTTAGAGACTGGGGAAGGATTCTCACCTAGCCATGAGCTGGGGAGAGAAGTTTATGACGCCTTGCCAGTAGCAAGGTCGGGGAAAAATTAAGAAATCCTTCAGAAACCCTGACCCCAGAAGGCGGGAGGGCGCTACCGGTGACTCCCCGGGCCATAGGGGACAGAGGGGAAAAAAAAACCAAAAAAAACCGGGACCGCGAATAAAAGCGGGGAAAAAACGTGGGCTCGGTGCGTTCAGTCACAGGGAGGACCGGGGAGTGGCCACCTGCGGCGGCGGCCGGAACAAAAAAAAAAAAAAATCAGGACTGTGCAGGCGACTGTCAGCCCAAGGGGGGGCGGAGCAGCAGCCTTCACACTGACTGCGAGATCACACGCAGCGTGAGCAGCAAAGGCTGCGCTGAACTCGATCCCAGGGCGCGGGCAGCGCGCAGGCGCGGGTGCGGCCCAGAGGGCGCTGCCAGACGGGATGACCCCCGCAGATGTTGACATTTGGCGTCCCTGGGTGGGCATATATATTTATATATATATATAAATTATTAATGATTTGAAGTGTTTGGGCTTTTTTCTACTGTGGCCAGAAAGATATCCTGCTGAGAAAAAAGCATTGATGCTTATGCTGTGTCTGTCTGGGAGTGCAGACCTGAAGCAGGAAAAATGACTGGGAATGTAATCACAGTGAAGGCACTGGGCACACTTGAATGTCATTGCTGCTGGAGCTATGCTTTTACTTCTTAGTAGAGATCCCAGGGCAATGGAAAAGGATGGAGAGAGCCTGGAGGACAACGTTCTGATTGTCAGGAGTCCTGGGCTCTTCCTGCTCCTCCTCTTTGTGTTGCCTCCAGCTGAAATCCAGTCTCTCTCTCACTGTGGTCCCTGGGTACTCTGGTGCTGTTTACCTTCCCAAGCTGGCAGCTGTGTGGTGTCCTGGGAAAGGAGCAGTTCTATTAATAGAAAAAAAATATACATATTTGGCTTTCCACATTAGGAAAAGAGGTGTGTGTGGAATGTTTCTTGATCAGTTCCTAATGTCTCATTAATTTTGTTTCGCTCCAAAGCATGGCCAGTGTTTGCTTTGTGTTGATCATCAGGAAATGAGCTGAAATACAAGTCCTATTGGAAGCAACAGTCATTATTTTAAATGTATTTTTGTGTTTAATTTATAAACACCAGTGAAAGTCAGATAATGAAGTGATCAATCATTTTCAAACAAAAATATTATCTCTTTAAAATGTTTAATCAGTGAAATCAGAGCACTAGGGACTCCTTTTGCCAATAAAACCAGAAGCCCAAAAATGACAGCCTTACTGATGGTAAAAATGCACCACAACCACCCAAACTCACCTATTTCTCTTTTAGTTGTTCTTTTGATGTTAAATTTGTAATTAGAATCCTTGATTACCAAAGCAAGAAATAGCCATAAACAATTCCTGGATTGAGTAACAATAATTTTATGTAGATTTGCAAATTTTTACTATGGGCTTTTGTTCTTGTTTTATAAGCCTTTGATTTTGTCTTTTTATTGGGGAAAAATGGCAAAGGAAGAAATTACAAATAGATTTTTAATATCTATAAATATATATAAAACTTGCCACAATTGTACAAATACAGGAGCTGGAATGGGAGGTGTGGCATATGGCAAATTGAAAGCTGATTAACCTACTGTTAACTATGACTTCATGTGAGTGACACACGATCTCTCCAGGACTGACATTATTCATGGGAAACACTTCCTATGAAGCAGTGATGTATATATAAAAAACAAACAAACCGGCAAGCAGAAAGTTTAATCTTAATCTTAGTTGAACCACAGAACGAAATAGTTGCATAATTTTGTAGGAATCAAATGGTGTGCTCACAGATGTTTTGGAAGGAGGAAAGACAGGAAAGAAATTGTGCAGGTTTTTCAAGTGAGACCATAGGAACATAAAGTTTTGTCTGGGTGGAAAGCTGCCTCTTGAATTTCTTCTTTTGTGACAACGCCCACATCATGCCATGTTTATCATTGTAGGAGTTTCATAGTTCAGATGCAGATATTTTCACAGTCTACTGTCGATATTGCTGGATTTAGTGATGGTTTTTCAGATCAGTATGAAGGTATAGGGAAACAGGAAAATGAATGATATCAATACTATAATAAAACTCCAGGTAAAGTGTTTTGTAGAATACCATACCATCCTTTGCAAATCATTTTTTTTCCTGCACAGTGGAGAGTCTCTTTTATTTGTTACTGTAGGATGGTTTTCAAGACTTAAGCCATCTTAGAAGTTTGTTTTGATGAAAGTGTGTGCAAAGAATTCTCAGGTCTGTGCTGAAGTGTTTACATTGACAAAGCTCCTACTGAAACCTGTGAGTTTCACCTATGTGACTTAACATCTCAGGCTTTAGTCCAAGGAGGTTAAAAAAGACTGAAATACAGACAAAAGGAAATTCTGCATATTCAACAGCAGAGAACTAGATCAGGTCTGGCTTCCCACAAGCAAGACAGAAGAAATGAATGCCAATACCATCTTTTCTCATCATCCCCATCCAAAGGTTGTGCAGGAGTATTTCAGAAGGGGTCATGATGAAAAAACTGAGCTGTCAGATATGTTAGTTTATCCTTTCACATCATGATTTAGCACAATTGTTGGAGCACTAGTGCTACAGTGTGTCACATCTCCTGGAAATTTCTTTAAATTCTGTATGTTATGTATTTTTCCCCAGATGGAAAATCATAAAACTGAAATATCTTGAACTTCATTTGTTCATGATTATATACAAATTGCATATGTATACCATACTATATATATGAGGCTTTCAGGAAGGAGTCACTGCTGTCCAGCCCAGCAGCAGCAGCAGCAGAACAGGTGAACAAAGCAGCCAATGTGTCCCTCTGCAGAGACAGCATAATGTTTCAGGACTCCCATCTCAGTGGGTCTGGCAGCAGAGGGAAATGCTGAGAAATGTTGGTTTTGGGATGATGTGTTGTCTGTGTTGTGTGGCTCATGGAACCACCCTCTACTCTGTGATGAGCAGATGTGCAGGCACATTTGGGATGCATAAGGTCTTCTGACCTCAACATGGGACTAGGTAGACTACAGTTATGTGGAACATACCTCCATTAAAAAAAATTAAAGTAGGCTTAATCTTACACAAAGTAGGTAACTGCAGAGTGTCTTCTGTGTAAAATTATCAGGGATGAAGAAATCTCACATAGATTTGGATTATGCTTGCCCTTTTCCTTGCATTGGAGCACTTAGCATTCTATTTGAATGAAGGGGTGAATACAGGAGCTGGAATGTTATGACTGGTCGAAAACTTTCCTTGCAATATTATCTGAAGATGCATGGAGTTTTAAATTAACTTCAATGGTAATCCATAGTTTAATCTCCTTACTGAGAATGTTTCCTTGCTCATTTGTCATAAAATATAAATCTAGAAAGATTGTACTCATATGGTTTGATTTCCCATATTGACAGTATATAGATCTTTGCAAAAGTTCCTATTTAATATGGAGTAATATTTTCAGAAAACTAGTGAAGGAAGATTTTATTGTTGACAGATTTCATTGCAACATTTGGTAAATTCTTTGTAATCTCCATAAGTTGAAATGAAGCAAGGTACTTTTGCTTATTTCAAATGTAATGAGATTTATCCATGGCTTTATCATTATTGTCCTGTCAGAATGCAGATGCTGCAGTGTTTCACAGAGTAAAAATGGACTCTTTGATGTTGCTTGGATTTCATCATTGTGTCAGTGGAAATGAGGATCAAAAGCTTGTAATGTTATCAGAATGTCCCTGGGGAGCAATAAGGCCTCAAGCATGTTGCACTCACCGGAGGCTTGAACATGTGGTGGTCAGGCAGCTGCGTTCCATTCCAGATGTTACAACTGCATCATTCTCATGTTCAGCCTCAGGTGTGTGGAGGGTCACAGCAGCCCATGGTGGAGATGGGAATGCACAGACCTCATTTAAAAGGGGGAGGACAAAACCACAGAAATCATAAAAACAAAGTAAGCCCAATGTAGAGACAATACGCTGACCTCAACCACCAGCTTCAGCTGCTGCTCACCAAGCCTGATCTTTCCCAGGGTGTATAGTTACAGCTGAACCAAAGAAAAAGATATGAGAGTCATCATCTGGGAAGAGAAAACAGCCACCACCACCACTGTTTCTGTGCCAGTATTTAAAATAATATCAGATAGCACTGGTTCCAGAGAATGCTTTCACTCACAGTCACCTGGTGGGAATTTGCTATCCTGGACAATAGTCAGTCAGGTGAGGATGTGTCAGTCTTCATTGACCCTGGAACACTGTGATCCTCAGCCTTGCTTAATTGCCACATTAGCTTTGTTTTTTCCTTCATAATGTTTCCTTTATCCTGTTTATGTTGCATTTTGCTATTTACTCCATGAGATACTGACTTAGTTTCTGCCTTTTTTATTTTTAAGGATTTTTTAATGTTTCATGTATTGCTTGGCATTAGCTTTTTTATATTCTGTCACAGCTCAATAATTGTTTTCTAAATAAAGCTAAGCCGAGGATGAATAGCTGTGCCACAGTGGTCACAGTAGTTGAATCTCAGACTAGGGGTTACAGTGGCATGACAATGGAATTATTAGTGTCTTGTATTCTTTTTATAAGTACCTCAGGGAAGGCTTCCATAAACCTGAGAAAATCTATAACAAGGCACGTTTCCATGGCAGTTTAGTTGTATGGCATATGCATGGTGAAGAAGTAATGTGTTAAAAAAACCCCCAGATATTAAAATGAACAGTGCACAAGCAAATATGGAAACTATCAAGGTTTAATTAATGATTTATAAAAAGAGATAAACCCTCTGTTCTGGGGTTCTATTGTAGTTTTATTTTGCTTTATTGATGTGTGCTCTTGGAAGGATTCAGCAGTTCACTGCTCAGGTGAAATATGACATTAGTACTTGGGAATAGCATTTTTGAAAATCAGGATTTGAAATTTCAAAGCAGAAAAATCAACACTACAATGGGAAAGGTGGAATTCAAATGAGATCTCAACTCTCTCTTTATACTTGATATGATCTCTTGGGTTTTTAGGGTTTTAGAAATTGTACACGGCATCCAATTGTAGCTAGAATAATGAAACTGAGTTTCCATTAGTAATTTTTTTCATATTTGCATTATTAATTCTAGAGCTTTTCACTATCCTTGTAGTATTTGTAAGCTCTTTTGTGCACCAAGAATATTTATAGGTAGAAAATATTAGAATAAATTTTGACAGTGGAAATAATTTCAAGCATGCACAATCAGCCAATTTAAATTATGATGTAATTGTCCCATGACCTTTATATCACATAGTATTGGTAGAATATATAGATCATGTGATAGAATCATGGCCATATGATATAAAAATATGATTTAAAAAAAGGTAAATTTGCTGATAACTATTTCAATCATTCATATTTTTCCAAACAAAGAAGGCAAGGTTTGTTAGATGTTTTGGTTGCACTTGGTATGTGATGCTGAAGGATACACTGCATTTCATAAAGATGTAGCCAAGGGAAGGAAAGCTGCATATTATCTTGAGTCTGAGGAACAGCACAACTGAAGACAGAGCAGGTACATGTCTTTGGAGAAAAAAAATGTGACTAATTCTGCAATTTGCTGAGCTTCAAGACCATTGCAGTCATAATTTTCAGAAAAATGAAAAATTGAGCAAAATTCAGAATTACTTCAGCTGGGCAAACATTTCAATCATTACTGATTTTTTGCCTAAACAATAATCTGTTCAAAGCAGGAAACATCATGTTTCCTGGTTTTGCAGATGGGTGGAATACACCTCATTCAAAAGAAACAATGTGTTTTATGAAGGTAAAATAATAATTTGATAGAAACCAATAAATTTAATAGAATATATGAAATTTTAACAGTGCTTTGAAAAGGTTTAATAAGCTTGATGGCAAGGTTCATCTTATTAGCTACTGTTTGGAAGAAACATAAAAAGAAGAACTGAGTCAGAATCAAGTTAGAGTGGTTCATTGAATCAGTAGTATTGTAGTATTAATTCAGGATGCTATCAGTCACTTACTGAGGCTCTCTCCACCTTGAGCAAAGGTAGTTTATTCTCATGTAAGGAATGGAGAGTTAACCTTGAGATATCCTTGCTCAAGGGGTGAGTCACCTGATGTGCAGTCCAGCTGCAGTTCAGGGAGAGCTCAAACTGGGCCCATCCTGATGGCAATATTTTCAGAGCTGAGACAAAAGAGTTTTCCTCATCTTAGTTCTGGTGTTTTGTATCTTGAACTTTAGGGTTTCAAAGCCTTTCAAAATATGTTTCAAGACGCTTTCATTCCCCTGCATGTGATCCAGGGACTTTCCAGCTTGTCAGGTCACCCCGAGCTCATGAGCCCTGTTGCTCTTTACCCAGCCTTAACCAAAGTACCTGGGTAGAAATTTGTGATCAACAGCAGGTTGGTCATTGCCAAGGATAAGGATGGAAACAAACTAAGATGGTGCACAATATGGAATGTAACAGAAGGTTAGCTTTAGCATAGCTTTTCCAGAAAGATAGATTAATAGAGATGCTGCAGTCTTGAGTGCCAAGGATTACTTTTATGCTGTTCTCAGTCCAGCTCAGACAAACCTCAGTATTCTGCAAACTGTGCTTGAATCCAGGGGCACCTTGTGTGATAAAACTTGGGATGTGCAACTAAATATTTGCCTTCAGTTGTCTCTGCACCTTGTTCACAAGGTCAATTATTATATTGACTCACAAAGTACCCATTAGCTCTGAGATGATACACATGAGCAAGGATACAAGATGGGAAATGGGGTTCCTCAGTACAAGCTGATTTTAGTAAAAGCCCACAGGGAAATAGAGTACAATTCTGAAAAGTGAGATGGAGCATAGTGGTAATTGAAACCACCTGTGGTTTCTTCATTGTATGATAACACACTATGATAATATGTAATCTGATGGATTTTATCGGCCTTGAAAGAAGGCTGATAATGATTTAAAGTAAAAAATATTACTAGTAACTTCACAGAAATGTTCCTGAAATAAGGCAGGTATTGGTTTGATAAAATTGCAGTAAATTTTACTGTAGGAAATGGTGTTCTTGTTATATGGAAGTTAGTTGCTTGGCAATTGTTATGTCTCATGGTATCAATGCGTAACATTTGAAGAGGTTCAGCTTTAAAACAGAATTCCCAAGTTCCAGTATTTAATAGCTGCAGTATCAGAAATAATTATAGTATTAATAAAGACTTAAAATTGACTCTGTAAGAAACAGATACTGCCTGAACTTTGTCCAAATATGCTTGAATTCCCAGGAAGATCTAAGTTATTTTAGTACAATCTGCGTGTGGAAGTTTTTAATGCCTAAAGTACCAGAAAAATTTAAGCTTTACTTAATTTTCAAGGTCTCATTTCTCTGAACAGGTTTACCTTTTCAAAGTTAGCATTTATCCTTCTATTACTTTTATGTTACTTCCCATATCACTTTTTTTTTTGCCTGTGGGATTTTCTTGCTGAGATTGTCAGTTCAATAAATGTTAGATTTTTGACATATCAGTAGAGAGGTTTTGGAAAAAAGTCAGTTTCCAGGGCTTTCATCAGATTAATCTATGATAAACTGTTTATAACACTGTTACTAATATACTTCATACTCACATCTTTACTGACGAAGAAAACTGTGCATCTGGTTTCCATGTGCAGTTACATTTAGTGCAGTTAAACTGGAGTTAATTTGCACTTGTGTATAAAAACCAGAGCCAGACAATATCTGTTATTCTCAATAATGGAATCAGCTTTGCAGAAAATGTAAAATTAGACTATTCTTTTAAAAAAAATCTTTAGAGGTATTTTCAATTTTTGTTGTTGTTGTTGTTGTTGTTGTATTCCCTGTTGATTCTTGATAAGGAGTGCTAACTACAGTTTACTGCTACATTAAACCCAGCCTGAATTGATCTTAGAAGAAAGGTCCTGGCAGAGTTTCTGTGTTTAGACCAAAAGTTCTGGTTTAAATTTGGCACAGATTTATGTGGGATACTGAGTATGACTACAACAGGTAACAGCTGTGTAATCAGGATAAAAAACAGCAACAAAAAAATTCTGTGCCAGCTAGGCAGGATTAAACTCTCTGGCTGGCAGATGCCACAGACCCTTATGTTCATAACACAAGCAGGCTTGATCAGTGAGGATGTTTTGGTGTTTTAACACACAACATTCTGTTTTTAATGTTATTTCACTTAAAACAAGACAAACAAAAGTTTTAAGAAAAACAAAGCCAACCAACCAACCAAAAACCAACCAAAAAAAAATTCAGCAGAGAAAATAAAATTTCTTCAAGGAAAATGAGCAGATGTATATGTGCAGTTTCACAGAGACTTGCTGCTCCTTGCACATCACAGTGGAAGTGTAGCACTGTTCTCACTGAGCTGTCCTGCTACAGGGGTGTGTGGCAGGTAACACAGAGACCTGTAAATGCTCTGTGCTGCACAAGAAAAACAGAGTTTTGGAACATGGCCCTCTGCCTGCTAGTCATGAGAGCTGTGATTTCCAGAAGCAAGGAAAATAAGTGTTTCTTCTTTCTAGGATTTTGTACTATATGTATGTTCAAGACATTTAACTGCTTTGGCTTGTTCATGAGCACTGTATGCTTACTGGGATTAACATACAGCTAACCCTGGTAGGCAGCAGTTGTCAGGCTCAACAAAAGCAATTAGCTACCTATAAGGCAACACCATTTTGTACACTTAGTTTTAGCTAAAATTCAGTTTCACAAACACTGAAAAATCTATAGTCAACACTATATCATCCACGTATTATCCATGAGATATAGTGTATTTATCTTTGTTTTCGGAGTCAGCTTAATTTCTGTGGCTGTGTGATAGCACTCAAGAAAACCTCTGAGAACACAAACAAATCAGAATATGCCAAACGTCTTTCATGGTCATAGGATGTAATTCTAGATGGAATTGTTTTCATAGTTAATTATTGCAGTCCTTAACGTAAAAAAAAATTAGGATGTCTTAATTAGAATAAAAATATAGTTTCATTTTCTAATGAAAAGCAAAAGGGCCAGCAGAAAATTAAAACATTTGAAACAACAAACAATAAACAAGGAAAGAAAATTATGTTGAAATGAAGTATTGTTGTGTTTATTTATTCTGTGGCTACTTAATAATGGTAGCTCCAAGCTGCATCCTTGTACACATTAATGATAATGTAAATATCCATTGCCCAGTATTAATTTGCAAAGGTAAACTGACAGAATGGTCTAATGAAGGAATGATAAATTATGAACTTATTCTTACAAGCCAACTGGATTAAATACAAGTGAATCTTTGAAACATTATTTTATTAAATTGCCACTACAAAAAGATGGTGTGCACGAGAAGCACATAATTTTATTTCCCTGAAGTAAATTCAACACAGATGGTCTTAATGTAATTCCTAGTTCTATCTCCCATCAAGTCTGATGCTGTCCTTCTTCAGCTAATATTTTGGAAGGAGCTGGGAAGAAGCAAGTAGGATGTACCAAGTAGGAGTTTGTGCAGTGTAACTTGTTTTACCAGCTGTGTGGAGGTTGCTGGTGCTGTGCAGTGATGTGTTGGACTAGTCTGCTGCCTTTGGACAGTCATGGTCACTGTCCAGTGATGTCTCAAACAGCAATGTGCCAGCTGTTAAAGAAAGCTGTAACACCCACCACTCTGATATTAAGAGGAATAGGGAAAGTGCTTCAGCTACACAATTAACAATTTCCCTGGCATGCATGTGTTCCTTTTTAATCTGATGTACTGGCTCTGAGATTGATGAGCTCCAGTGCACACAGCAGCTGCTGACACAGGCTACAGACACAGAGCTGCTCTGAGTGGCTGTGCCAGGGTATATCAAGAAACAGGAGAGGAAATTGAAATGGCAATACTTTGGAGGTGGTTGATGAGGCTGGCTGATAAATCCCACTCTTGAGGGAACCATAAGCTATGCTTCTGCAATAGGGAAAAACAGGCAAGCAACTTGGAGAGAATAGCAGCAAACATATTTTCTTGCCATTTATTAATTTACATTTCTGAATGTCTGTGTTGGTGACTGTTAGGCCATTTCAAGGAAACGCAAAAACCGCCCTTCTGTTGTAACCAAGGAGACATATCTGAGGTTTAGGGCACACAGCCTCTGAGAGCAATCCAGTTGTCCTTTCAGCTCCCTATCCACATGCATTGCAGCAAGGCTGCCCAGGAGGGACGAGCTCTGTATGAGCTCAGGTGAGAGGCCTGTTTTGCAAAACCCTTGTATCTCCAAATGAACTTTGCAGGATGTGGAGCCAAGGATCCACAATGCATCAGGTTGCTGCTGGGAAATAGCTGCAACTTTCAGGGAGAAGGAGGAGAACATCCCTTCAGCCCTGACTTCTCAAGTGACAGACAGAGCAGCCTCACGGGGCACCTGCCACTGAGAGCTCAGTTGCCACCCCCCCGAGGTCCTGCTCAGATGGCTTTTCTGTCAGAAACTAGGATAAACAACTAATTTATTGCCCCAAGAGGTTTGAGTCCATCCAAGACTTTTGAAATATGCAGATGGAAAAACCATGTATGGAAGCAGGCCCATGTGTGGAGGATGGGAGGATTTGGGAAGGGGTTCTGGTGGAGCAGGCTGGCTGTGAGTCACCAATGCCAGAGCTGCAAGGTGTGTGTGCTGTGGGTGTGCTGTGCCCGTGTGTCTTGAGGTACAGCAGTTTCTCCATTCTGCTCTTTTATCTGATGGAAGGGTCCCCTTAAATTAGCTAAGTTTTCCTCGCTTGCTGCTAATGTGAAGGCCCACCCAAACCTCTATGAAAGATGGGACCAAAAAGTAGACAAGAGAATTCTTCCTTTTTTAACTGAATCCTTCCCTTATCATGGTTTTATGCATATAAACAATGCATATACTGCACTGTTTATGCAGTATGTTACATTTCAGTTGAATTCCAGTATCATTTTTTAAATTTGAAAGTATTTTCAGACTTTTTTCTTCTGGTGAAAGGATGAAAATAACAGAATGAAATAATTAATGGGAAACTTCTTGGTTTGATTTATGGAAAAAACCCCTACATTTTGGGAAATCTATTTTTATCATTCATTTGGAATGGGAAGGATTATTTTACAGCTTTGCATATGAAACACATCCATTTACTGGATAAATGTAGTGTCAAGGTGTCATTAGAGACATAAGTGAGAAGCTGGAACTGAGCAGGTGTTTAACCATCTATTTTAAGCAAAATTTTTCTCCTATAAGGAAAAGCATAAATCTTCACATGTAAAATTGAAATAGAAGTTTATAGGTAACTGTGGATGGCCTGTCAGTCTAAAAAACTATCTTACTGTTACCTAAATCTTAATGTAGAAAGACAAAACCTAGGAGAAAAATAGAGCTTCTCTGAGGGTTTTCCTCAGAAGGTCATGTAGCCAACTAAAAAGTGCAGTCTACCTACCATAATAATCTTAAAAAATATTACAGGGAGAAGATTGGGTGATCTGTCATCAGTCCAGTGATCTGCAAAAATACATACAAGAATCCAGTCTTGTCATCAATGAGGTTGCGACATGTACTAAAAAAACCCCACAAATTTAAGCTTAATATGAAACAAAATCATATAGCTAATTAAGAATGATTTTCCCTTATAATAAGAATAGTAAAGGGAAAGGTAGATTTGTGGTATCAGGCTGAACAGAAGGAAACTATGACAGAGGAAGCAGAGTCTGGCAGCTTTAGTCAAGCAGTGAAATGGAAAGATAGCTCCAATTAGTACAAGAGGCCTGGTTTCATGTGCCCTCTCACAAATCATTCTGGCACATCCTGCCATTTGAAGACAAGTCCTACTGTTCCTCATATAGACCATAGCTATGATTTCCACTGTATTAAACCCTGCTGAAAGAAGGTTGCAAATATAAACCCTATTTTCAGCTTTTAAAGTTAGAGAAATAGATTCAAGGAGAATGAAACAATAAATTTGTGATATAGATAGCCAGTATATCTGGAATAGCACGTCTTTCAGTGTTGTCTATTACATCTCATTAAAGGTGAGAACTACTTGTGTATGTATTTGCCTCCTTACTTTCCAGATAATGTTGTTTAAAACTGAAGATGTATTTTCTAAGCTAGAAATACTTTTGATACGTAATTTTGCAATGAATTAAACTTTTTCTCTTCTCCCTTCTCCTGGACATCTTAGGATTAATATTTTATAGAAAGAAATAATGTGAGCTTTTCTCTCTAATATCTTTACTTTGCAGGTTTTACAAAGAGAGAGTAAAATACTGAAGAAATATGGATGAACTTTGATGATCTGATCTTAGGTTATTTATAAAAGTGGTAACAGGGTGGTTGATTTTGGGCAAGTAGG
>JAODKT010001744.1:19385288-19403547 GCA_027576195.1 Cossypha heuglini
TGATATACATATGTATTTTACCTTCTTTAAGGGAAGCAAGATGAAGAAAACCATTCTTTTTCAGCATTTGTTGCAAACATCACTTGCCTGTTCTAAAAAGCTGCTGTTCCCCTTTTTATAAGCTTGAGGTGTTCCTATCACGTTCTTACACTATGCTGTAACTTAAAAGTGCACAATATTAATTTTTTGAGATTAGCAATGAACATGTTCTCATCAGTTGCTTAATAAGCAGGTGCACTGCTCTAACATGTGTCAGCTGATACTCATGATTGATGAGAAGCAGAATCTAACTTTATTGCCACTTTAAAATTTCCTAAGCTTTTCTCTGCCCTATAGTCAGATTTTCTTTTGTAGTGTGCCCTGTGTTTTTCCCTGATGGTAATTATTTTGTTTTATAATTATTATTCTTTGATTAAATTGAAGATCTGTATTTTCTTTTACTAAGATTTGAGCAAATTAAGTAGGCTTTAGTTTCTGGCTTTTATGCCTAATTAAAGATCTTTATTTTGAAAGGCTTTAGATTGCCATGCATGACTGCATCCCATTCTCTCCTTAATAATCCCTTTATAATATTCAGTAAGGTTCATTTCAACTCATGGTCTTCATCACTGCTTTAGACTTGCAGTCAGGAGCATGCATTTATCTGAAGAATAAGAAATTCAATGCAGTGCATAAGACGCAGTATCCTGTTGAAGTGCCCCTACAGCTGTGACCCATTTTACACAGCAGTTGCAATCCCAAGATCATTCGTGAGGAATGAGTTTGAGACTCCAGCAAAAAGATAAGGTAAATAGAGGACACAGTACTGTAGACTCTCCAGCTACTGCCTCTAGTGTCACTGGGTATATTGAACACAGACGTGCAACATAATGCTGCTTGTGTACTTTGTAGGGTCTGCTCTGTGTCCTGCAGAAGCACCAGACTAAATAATCTGGCATGAAGAACCCCAGAGTGAACACTTCTCTAAGGAGCAGGAGCACAAACAATTTTCAGTACAGATTTCAGGAGATGAGCAAAACTCACCTTGTGCCAGATAACACAGAGACTGTAGATGTCTTTGAAAGGTCTGCATACCTTTCTCAGTCTGGAATCCTGAACTGCTTTATGTTTGCTGCTTTCTGGTTTTCAGGGTATAATGATTACTAGTATTACAAATAATATAAATTTGTTGTGTATACAATAGATATTGTCTATCCACTTGTGCCACATTGCTGCTGAAGAAATGTAAGTATGTCTGAATAGGATCCTTTTCCCTTAATAAGTGCTTTTTTCCCATATTCAGGATTCAACCATGCAAAAAATTACTATAGATGCCTATATGATTTACACCTTTTCTCCACTTGTGTGAAATGATGGTGCCTCATACCAAGCTGTTATTCTCTATGTGTTGTGGATGGAATGGTGCACTTCACTCACAAGAGGAGCAACAATATACTTCATAGATATAAAACAGTGAATTTATAAAGTTCAATGACAAATGTGACAGTGGATTAACAAGATTTGATGGCCAGGTATGCTTAACTATTTACTGCATAGAGGACAAAGTCTAACAAAGCTGTCCGGGAGATTCTTCCATTGGGTCATGACATTTAGACAATGATTCTTCCATGGGATCATGACATTTAGACGAGACCCTCTTGTGTCCTAAATGTCTTCTCAGAGAGAAGTTTAGATGAGGCTGGCTCCAGACTTAGTCTCAGACTTGGTCACAGTTGACATCTGAAGGGTTGCATGTGCACAATCATTCTTTGGTATTACTTACCTGAGACTTCAAAGTTTAGCATTCAGTTAATCCCCTACTGAGAACGTGCTGCTGCAAGGAATCACTTGACCTCAAGAAGGTGTCTCCTCTCAAGGGGAGACTCTGGCATGCAGCTCTTTGCAAGGAGGAGAGCTCAGTGGACCATGGGGTGTCCACTATTTGAGGGTTTGGAGGACTGATTTACAGTCATATTTGCACAGCTGCAGGATGTCTGGGACAAAATTCCAGATAGCCCTTGGTTACTGTATTTCCATCTATCCCCCAAAGCAAGTGGGATGCAGCCATCCCAGCCCCCACGGGTGGCTACAGCAGAGGCAGGAGGGGCAGACTTGGGGTAAGGTACAGATGCTTACCTACATTCATCGGTTGATTAAGATGAAATTCTGTTTATAACTAGAGAGAAGTTAGATTGTCACACAGGAATTTATCCTGAGAGTATAAATGCTTCTGGCCATTCCTTCTCTGGTGACATACCCTTCCCATCCCCATCACAGACACCATCATCATGAAGAACAGTACACCCATAAAGAAGTGCAGTGGTGTGTTTGTAGGTACCTGTAGGCCCCAAAGTTGGTCCTGGAAGGATCCTAAGAGCCCTGTACACAATCAGATGTGGATTGGATTTTCCAGAGGTAGAATAATTTGCACATTCCTTTCTAAAGTGTTTTGCTGTTGTTTTACTGGAGGGCTCTGAAACATGGCATACAGAAATGGCTGCTAATTTGATAAAGCTGAAGGACATATTAAGTTTCTTCAGATCCAGCGGACAGGTCTAGATAAATGGTATTGAGGACCCTTTTTTAAAGATCTCTTTCTTTCTTCTTCCAGTTGGGTACATTCTCTGAAGCTGTAGTTTCTGGTGCTTCAGTAACCCATCCTGAAAAGAGGCAATGAAATAATTTCTCATAAATAAGGAGGTGGTGATTATTATGAATTATGATAAATGATTTAGTGATGATTGTCTACCATTACACAGAAATACAAATGAAAAACATTGTGTGGAGCTACTCTCAAATTTCCTGGATCTGGCGGCTGTATTGCTCTGGCTTGCAATGCTAGTGAGTGACCAAGTTCTCCAAACAGGCCTCCATCTCTCTACTGAGGTGTACTGCTGCTGGAAGTGTGTGTTCCCCTATATAGCCTATATATCCAGCCCTATATATTCACTATAGCCTGCTGTGCTCTGCAGAACTACCTCTTGTTACAGCAAACTCTGTGCATGCCTGTGTGGAGGTATCAGGACAGCACACTGAATGTTAGACTCCTACTAGGGCACTAACACAACCGACCTGAATCTTGCCAGAGAGACTTCCATTCATAATTCATACTGTGAAGTGTCATTGCATACCAAGTTCAACCATTTCCAGTTGTGCATTTTCAGTGAGCACCATTTGCATGCTCCTGTGAAAGAGCCTGCCAGCAATCACCTCTCCCAGGGACGGTCTTTGAAGAAATCCAGAGCAGACATGTCAAGGTCAATGCTCCCTTTTCTGTAAGAGTCACTCATTTATATAGTTCCTGCATTCCAGTTGTTGAAACTTCTAATTTCCCTTAGTTGAATTGATTCTCTTTATTTCATTGTACAAAATGCCATAGTTGAGTCCTTGGATACACAAATAGAAAATTATGGTAATGCAAACTTGCTATATTGCTAATAGAATTGAGAAGTATTCTTCAGTGAATCACATAGGCATGCAGACCTTATACATAATTATTGCAATCTCACTCTGAATTTTTATGTTCCTGGGCAAAGTGACCACAAATAACCTATTTTGCATGTTTTTTAATACCTAAACAGATCCTTCTCAGTCAAATGGTAAACCCATGAGATTATTTTTTTATGTAAATAAGTAATTTAGTAAAACAGCTTTAATTTTCCAGTTATAATGGATCTATAATTTTTTATATTGCACAGGGAAGTTTTATATGGAAGTCCAAGACTTCATTGCCAGAGTCCAATCTTTTTTTTTTTTGGGTGAATGCAAATAAAATGCATTTCTACTAAACGGCACATGTCCCCTTGATACAACCTTGTGATAGTTAAATTCAGTTGTGCAAGATATTCCTAGCTTCTTGGACCAAAATAATGTTCAATTTCATTCAGAGAAGGAATTTTTATGAGCACTCAATGATCACTGCAGTTAATGTGTTTGACATTAACTCCAATTCTGTTCTTACATGAAAATTTTCAGAGGGTTTGATTTCAGTGGTGAGATGGAGCAGTGTGTTACTGTGGGTCTTTCTGAAATTGTTCCTTTCCTGCTCCAAGGCTGTGGGAGCTCTAAATTTTTGGGATTAAAATTGTCTGGGTAGTTTACAGAGCAGTTTATTTGTCAGTATTTGTTTAGATTCTAATTAAAGTTGCAGAGCTTGCTTCTGGCTCATGCTGATGCTCAATTCTAGTTTCTTGCACTGTACTGAAGCTGCAAAGACAGTTTCTTTTAAAGTGTGGTTTTAACTTCCATGTGTAGCTATCTGGTCCAACAAAAGGACGCTATTTCAGGCAGCAGAAAAGGGACCTCCAGTGGAAAGATCATGTTGACTTTTATGAAGCTTATATTCTAAAGCAAGCTTTTCTTCAGTGAGAGCAGCATGAGAGTACCATCTGTCTGAAATTATAGATTAGTGCTTTTCTTTCAAGCAGTAAATACTTTCTTTTAAATTATTTTGTATATGGTATGTTTATATTTGAGTTTATGTAAAAGATACTTGAAGTGTAAGGATTTGAGAGAAAGTAGAGCTAGCAGCAAACTTGCTTTGTGACAGGGTTTTTCCCCTCAGCTTTCACTCTGCTAGCAACACTGGCTCTCTAACCAGTAAAGAACTTCAATTATTGAGTCTACTGTAAATTATTCCACATTAATCAAGATTCACAATTGTGTTTATTTTCTGTCTGTTGCCTAAACATTTCCTGGATGGGTCCATGGAATGATCAAGCCCCTATTCAAGCTGATGAAAGTTCATCTTGTTATGAAGAACTAGATGGGAAAGTAGTCTGACCATTTTGAAAGGGTGTTAATTTAATGTTAATTCTCCCTTTTGATGACAATGATTCAGCAGACACAATTTTTTTTTTCTTCTCTCCCATTTCTTTCACAGCTGTGACTTTCATCTGGAGGATTGCATCCTAACATTAATTCTTTTATAAGTATTACAAGAAGCCCCTGGGACCCCTGACATACAAGTGCAAGTGAGGAAATCTAGTTTTTTGGTGTTTCCACGTGAAACATCATCCCTGCGTATCTTTGCAAAACCAGAATTTGAAAGGATTTTTCTATCATATGGTTGCATAATAAGATATTTCCCTGGGTAGGAATACTCCTTAAAATTTTCCCATATTTTCTAGATCCTCTTCCCGTATAAAAATAAATGTATGGATGCTGTAGTTCATGAAGTTGCTTATCCATTGTTTTAAATATACTTTTTTAATTCCAGGCTTTGTTTATCCAGTTTCAAGTAGTCATTGTGGAGGCTCTCAAGGGTTTAACACTGACAGTCAGATGCTCAGACCTCTGAGTCCAGTGGAAACAGGATAAGTTAAGGACCTGGAGGCCCACCCTGTCCCTCTGTCCTTCAGCTCTTCAGAGTGTTGGTGTTTGAGACACTGCTGGACCACCATGAGCTTTCAACAAGGGAAAATAGCCTTTTCTTTCTCACTCCCCATTTTGTAAAAAATAATTTAAAGTAAGGGGAAAAAATAACCTTTATAAGTCTGGTTCATTCTCTCTGTTCTTTTTCCAATAGAAAAAAAAAAAAAAGGCATTTACCAGGACCTGCTTGCACACAGCTCTTGGAAGTGAAGGACTAGCTTATCTGTCTGCTATGCACCTCATTCACACTTATTTAAAACAACTCACAATAGGAAGTTAAGAGAAGACAGAGTTCAGGCTGATTTGTTGGGAACAAAGCAAGTAGAAGAAATAGTGTAACTTTTTCTAATCAGTATTCATGGTGCAAGGGTGAGCATGGTAAAAGGTTGCCTATTATTAGAACAAATAAATGCAGAAGTTGCACACTGGATATGTTTATGTCACAGAAAATATCCACTTGTATTTAAAATTAAAAATATTTGCATACAGAGAGGATCATTTAAGATAAATAGACTTAATATTTATGCAAATACACTTCAAATACTGCTGGTGATATGTGATAAATATCTTTTATACAAAGTACCTTTTTGTTTTATAAGGCAAAAAGAAAAAAAAAAGAAAAAGAAAAAGAAAAAGAAAACCTTTCATATTTATGTTTCTTCTAGGATTATAGAAGGATGACTATGTTAAACAATAATAAGCCAAGAGCAAACAAAATTAAATGTTTGCCAAAAACATATTTTGGGATGTGCTGCAGCCAAATTCCCTCACCTTTACTCTTGACCTTCATTGTCTACCTCAGTTCATACCTGTGGCTTCTGGAGTAACCTGAGTTTGTGCATGTGGTCTCTAGAGAAACCTGTAGCTGGGTGGTCAGGTTCTTTTTTCCCTTCTTCTTTCCCTTCCCCTTCCCCTTCCCCAGGTCAGGAGAAGAGCACAAGAATAAAGAATAAAGCTGACTCAAAACTCCCTTGTGAGTTAAAGGGAGAAATTCAAGCTAGAATAGTTGGCCAGAGCTAAAAATATGAAACATCTGTAAAAGTGCAAGGCAGTGGGCAAAGAACAAGGATCAACATGTTGGGTAGGTATTGATGGGGTGTAACCAAGTGAGGGATCTTCTGACTGCTCCCACCTCACCAGTCTAGAGGGACTTTAACTTATGTTAATTCCAGATATGTTACACCAGTCAGTGCTACCCTGAATGAAGGGATGGGCCCTGAAAGGGAATTCTCAGTTGTATCCACTCAGAAAAATAGAAGAAATTACTGCCTTTCTAGGTGCTGGTTCTCTGTTCCTCTTTTTATAGCACTGTTCCTCCTTTTATAGATAAACAGCAAATAAGATAATCAGTAGTGAAAATGACATATTTCTTGTGACCATAAAGATGAAATAATGACAAAAATCTGGAAGGAAAGAGGAAGAAGAGAGGATAATGGTAGTGGAAAGGAGGGAAAAATAAAATAGTGTTCTTGAGAGCTATTTGCACTAGTGACACATGGTACCTATGTGATCCTCACTTCTCATGTGTGTACTGATGATGGAGCTAAAATGTGTATCTGGTTAAGTCTGCATTTTTATGGGCTCTTTCTTTTGAGAAAAGTTGATGAAGCCCAGTCAACTGTAATTTTTTGCTATTATGTGATTTTACTACGGTTAAAGTAATACAGACTTGTGTTGTGGAAGTACAGCTTCCAGAATGATGAAATATTTCCATTACATCTATTTTTGTAAAGAAGGAGAAACACAAATTAGTTTTAGTTCACTTTATGCTAAAATATAGATTACCTGGCTCTAGCTTTACAACAGTTTATTTTTGCTTTTTAGTAAATTCTGTTATGAACAAATGTGACTACATTGCCACAAAGCTGCTTTGCTCCTCATGATCCAGAACTTTCCCTTGCCATTATTTTTGCCTGTTAGTGCCCATTAAAACAGCAGAGACTTCTGCGAAAACTGTAGTGTGCAGCAGAGATGTGTTGCCTTGAGGAAGCTGTCTGTCCTTTAGGAAGATTTTAGTGTCTGGAAGCTTGAAATCATGCTCTCTGTTTTTTTTGATTTTTTGAGTCTGTGTCCACCAGACTGTGCAATCTTCGACAGACCCATTGATCAGGAGTAGGACAGCATGGTAGTTCTCTTGGAGATGCAACCAACTGAAAACACATTTCCTCTTCTGGAACTTAGGTATTTCTAATATACTTATTTGGATTTCTGCTTGCTCTGCTTGCATATTTTTAGAAGTTCTTTGGATCAGTGTATGTATCTCTGAAAAACTGTAAGAAAAATTTGTCAGTGTACTCAGTGTAAACGAGTGATGAAGAAACAAATTTTAAATACCACATCTGGGCATCAGTTCTCCACTCACGTCCACAAAGGTGAATGTTTTCCCTTGAGTTGCCATGAAACTTTGCTGGAGTTTACATTGAGCTGAAAGTGACCAATGGCATTCACAAAAAAATGGAACAATTATTTTGGATCATAAACAATTGTTTTTTATTTGTTGCAATCAACGTCTATTTCTCTGAGGTTAACATAAGTGCAGCCTAACAAGTCAAAATGCAGCATCACAAGAGCAGAGACCACCTGAGTGTTGAAATGTACAAACGTACCTTGAGCACTAACGCTGAAGCTCTGCCTCTGCTCTGCATACCAGCTGTCTCCTTCCCCTGTAGCTGAGTCTCATTTAAGTGCATCTGCACAGTTTTCAGTCATCAGTACATTAATGCAAAGCTAATTATTTAAGAAACCCAATGCAAAGTAAAGATTTTACACGAGAGCAGTTTCTGCAATCTTTATCTGTGCTTCAACAAGGGAGGTTCCCATATGAGCTAGAGAATCGTTCAGAGTAAATTATCTAGTTACAGTTAATATATACAAGAATCCCACATCCAAATTTTCATCTGTTTTTAGAGTTAATGAAATGATTATTACTTGAGCAAGGGCACAAAGATGTTTCTTTTGCTCTTCTTTTGTGCTTCTCTTAATAAGGAATTCACAAATGGAAAAGCAATATTCCTTATCTCTATGGGCCTGCATTAATGCAGTACTTACAGTCCATAACATTATTTGCCTGGGAAATATTTGTAGAAGCTACTCTAATTATAAGGTGGAAAGAAAATACTAACATAATCAGATTGCTGATCTTGTGGCTCCATTGTGTCCATAACCCTTTCTGGAACTGGAATGGATGCTAACAACAGTTTGGCATGGGAAGAGGCACAGAGAGCCCTCTTTTGCAGGGTGGGGTTGCAGCCATCCCAGCCCTGTGGCTTTTGCCTTTACTTTTGATTGTGATTAAGGATTCATATAGAGAAAGTGAATGTATGAGGTCCCAGTAAGTAGAGAAAACATTTGACCTGTATATTTATGCAGAAAGCATATTAATAGAAGGATTGTTCTGTAATAAAATTGTAGCAATTTGGAAAGAGATAATAGTGAATAGCACTTAGAAGAAGAAAGGAACTAACAAGCCATGATGTAACCAAATCCTAATGCTGAATCACATCCAAAGGAATACTAATAAATTGGAAAAAAGATTTTTTTTTTATTTTTTTTAATTTTTTTTTTTTAATATACATGGACCTTACAGCATTCAATGAATTGTGAAAACTCCAAGGTGCACTAAGAGAAAACGTGACAGCAGTGTGTCAGGAACTCCAATCCTTTCTGCTGTGCAGAGCAGCTCAGGTAGGATGCATGGTGGCTGATGACATGGGACGTGGTTGTGAGCAGGAGATGCAGTGAAATACGATGTGGAATTGGCATAACTAGTGGTAAGAAGAAATAATCAGCTGTAATAAACATGAGGGTCCATTGGATGTCTCCGTTGTTCTGTTTCAATGAAACAGATGCTCTGCCTTGCAGATTCAGCACAGTAACTCCAGGTTTTTGTTTTAGGCTGTTCAGAGTTCTGCAGAAAATAACTTATTTTATGGGACAATAACAATGAACACTACACTGAAAATTGCTCAAATGGCTGCTGTAGGATGTTCCATTTTGGTCAGTGAGGTGTTAGGATTCTGGGTTCCAATCAGCCCTCAATGATTCTGTGACAATAGGTATAATAATATTGGAATTTAATAAAAACTAAAGGTTGGCTGTTTTCTAGACAAATGCCATTTTATAATAAAAAAAACATTCAATAAAAAAGGTCTCAGCTCTCTAACTAGTTTGAAATGTTTGTGGTTCTTAGGAGCCTGGAGTTCAGTGAATAAGCTGTTTATGGACTAAAATTAAAAGTTTTGGGCAATTCTACAAATACAGAAATCCACAGAGATTTTACAGTGCACTTCAGCTTCTGTAACTGTTCAGGGAAGCATTGGAGAGAGAACCACCAATTCAGCAGCCATAGAACTTAGCTGCAGTTTCTGCCAGGAGTACCATAGTATAATTGTTTCTTCACCTTAGTGTTATGAATAGGAAAACACCTTTGATAACATAGAAGTGATGTGGACTGCTCCACATCTGACAAAAAGGCAGAATGAGGATACAATTCAACATCACAAAGTCACCCCAGACAGGCAGACCTGCATCTTTGCTGCATAAGAAGGCAAGAGGAGAAGGGAGTAGAGATCAATATTTGTTTATCTCCAAATTATTTAGGCTAGAAGTTCAATCTTCAGTTTATAATTCTATGTCAGTGCTTAGTGCTAAAATTCACTGATTTTTTTTCCTTTCTGTTCTAAGTGCTATGTGTAGTAGTCTATGTTTCTATATGTTTTAGAAGGAAGCCTCGGGGCTGTTCCAAAATAGGAACTTGTTATAAAGACTTGGGAATTATTTCATAAAGAGTCTTTTCCTGTGCAAGGTGGAAATAATCAGAAGTTGGAAGTCACTTGTCTAGAAGTGCATCTGTGCCTTTGGGATGTGCTCTAGCCCTTGCTTTTATTTATCCTCTTCCCAGATTTATTTTTTGATCTTCAAGACATATTGAAATGCTACAGGTACTAACAGGCATTTGAGAATCAGAAAATATGAGAGAAAGAGAAAAATTTTCATAATGTGTATGTGAGACAGGCATAGGTTGGGTTGCAGTTTATATTATGCATGAGCATTGTATTTTTAATTAAGTTTAAATGACCTAGAGCTTAAAATAGGTGTCTGATCCATTACAGTGAAAAATCAGTAATCCTTTTGAAAGACCTACATCTAAATTGCAATTTACTTCACCTGTATCTCTTCCTTTTATTTTTTTCCCGTTTGTTTAGGACAAAAGACTTGGGGTTTTTTTAAACAAAAGACTTCTTTTCTACTTTGGGGGGATTCAAAAGTTAAAGAGAGAACAAAGCAATTCCGAACTTGAGTTGTCCATTTGTTCTCATTATAGAGAGGAAACTGGGTTTGTATCTTCTAAAAGGTACTCAGGAGTGCTACAATTGATGCAAATGATGTGCTTGGAGACTGAAATCATTAGCCTGGCCTGGATAAGCAACGCTGTAGTAGACAGATATATTTGAACAACACTGAATTACAAAAACATCAACAACAAAACAATTAAAAGGTTGTGGGTGGTAATTTATTTAAAGCAACTGCAGCTGCCATTTCTGTAGCAGACAAAAGTATATGGAATATTTTTGCAGAACTTCTATTACTCTCACATCACAGCAGTCTGTTTAAAGAGAGTTGGGGGATTTGAATATTCAAATCCTATTGACATGAAAAAGGAATTGTCAGTTAAAGAGTCTAATTAGAAATCTCTGTGCTCTTTTAACAGATACCACAACCCAGAAGGAAATTGTTAGTGGGAAAAACCTTACCTTTTTTTTTTGAGAAAGAAGAGCATTTGTAGGAGCCACTGCTCTAAATAATTAATCTGTCTCTCCTGCTTGCCTGCAGTTTCTTCTGTAGGAAATGCCAACTTTGTCAACTAAGTGGGAGTCCTTGCTCAGTAGATGATAGTTTTAAGATACAAAGAGGATTTATAACAGTGTTCAGCATATCTGCTCTGTACTGTTGGGGTAACTGCTGACAGAGCCAGACCCAAAGGACAAAATTTGTTTAGGCAGTGACGTTGTTTAACCCACAGAAAGAGCTGTAAGTTTTTCTGAAATTCTTGAACTTCTGATTATAAAAATATCTCTGTACAGGCTGGGTGCTTATCTATTAATCATAATAACTTCAAAAAGTCCATCAAACTGGAAAAAAAAAAAATCAAAAGCAGACCATAAAGAAACTACAGATTGTAAATACAACAGTGTTTTATTAAGATGGCTAGGTTCCTGGAGCCATATACTGCAAGGTCTTTATAGAGAAATAAAAGGTAGATTATCTTTTATTTGTGAGGCATTCCTGGTTGTGTAAAGAAAGGGTAGGACTAGCTTGTTTCCAATGACTCTACAATCAAGAAAGTCTGTGAAGAAAGGTAAGTGTAAACCATTATGCATGTTTGAGAATCTAAGTCAAATGCATTCAGAACCTTCCTAGAAACGAGCATCTGGTGTCCTTGCACTGTGTCCTCCTTGTTTCCCCACAAACTTTCTGCTAGGACGATTTCTTATGTCTGGATTTACTCCAGTAGAAACTGGAGAAAGGCAATGCTGTTCCCCTCTGCTGCAGCCTCTGTTGGCAGGCTTTGTGCAGCTCAGAGCAGGGGAAGGTACCTGAGGAACCAAAACGACAGAGAACCCAAGCCCTCAGTTTAACTTTAAGATGATGGATCGCTGGCCATAATTAGTCAAGAAGTTCTTGGTGTATTTTCCTTTCACCTTGTGTTCTGCCTGTTTTTGACCATGTAAACTAAATTACTCCAAGCCCAGACTGCAGTAGTTTGAAGTGTTTCCAACACTTAACATACATTTTGTGAGATTTGAGATAATTCTCTGTACTTAAAATTGTTAACTCTAACAGAACCCAGGAAAAGCTTTGTAAGAACCTTTTAAGAGCTCTTGATATACAGGTATACATTTGTCTCTGTACATCTCTAGTATCAACTAAATAAATTCCTATAACCCTCTGGGGAAAATAAACTATTTTTATTGGACTTCTGAGGGCAAATAGATATAAAACAACATCCCTTTCCCAGTCTTCTCTGAATATAAGTCTTTAGCAACATAAGACAGAATGTTTTGCACTTCCTGTTATTTCTGTGGATGAGGTTAACCATTTATCTTTTGTCTAAAAAGTATTATGCAGTATTATTCTTTCTCATAGGAGGAAATAATGAATTATAAGAATAATATACATTTCAAAGGACGTAAGTATTACAGCCAGTAGCCTTAACAAGAGAGAAAGAAAATCCTCTAATGCTGAAAAAACACTGCTGATTCAATACAAAATAAAGAAGAGATGAATAGGAAATTTGCATATGAACTCTATTTGAGAAGAGACAGATGAACAAATTTCTACTTTACATTGCAAATCATTTTTAATAAAGTAAAGAAATAGAGGATTTCATAAATGAATGTGAACTCTGCCAAAACATCATTGTAGCATGGAGAACTGAAAGAATGACACAGAGAGAGAAGATGAAAGAGAAATATTACCATAACCTATTGCCTAAATAATGATTTTTAATCCTCCCCTTCAAAGCCACCAGGACTGAAGCCACTTCTCATAAGGATCCAAAGGGCATGTTGTCTCCATTTCCAAGCTGCCATCAAATCTTAGCGTCTTTCTCCCAAACATTTAACACTAAAAAAAGATATTACTTCTTTCTAGCCTTTTGTTGATGTTGGTTGGAGCAGCTTGTGAAATCAATCACTTTGCTTAGTCTGAGGATCTTCACTGATGGCAAACCAAGCCAAAGCCTGTGCCTTTGTTCCAAGTACAAGCCTCATCCTGCTTTGCTGTGGTGGTTTCCATGGAAATATTGTGATGCAACATCTCCTTTCCTTTTTGTGGCAGGTTCCTTGGGTGAGAGTTCAGAGAGAGAACAAAAATGACATTGAATAATTGGATATTAGTGGTTAAGTGTGTTAAGTAGCTGAAGGTTTATTCTGCCAGAGTTTTTTCAAGAGAAACAACTAATTTCTCTGGGAGTTTAGAGTTTTTCAGCTTGAAAATCAAAACTGTGATCTATTACCATATGGCCTGTGGTCTAACAGCAGTAAGAAATGACACGTTCAGAGATGTCAGTGGGCTGTATCACAGTAGCCTGTCTGTATCACTGAACAGCCTTAAGATTTATTTAGTTGCTGGAGGTGTTGTGAGGCTGTAGAGAGTACCATGCTGTGGTTTTCAGGCACTCTTCCATGGTCCTGCCCAGAGGTTAGGTAAAACAATCCTTCCTTGTACAGGATCCACTGTACACTGCAGTATATAAATTTGTACCTTTTTTCCTCCAACACAGAAGTTGGTATTTCACAGTTGAATAGGCTGCCTTAATGTGAGAGCACATGCTGTCCATAGTGGAACCTGTAAGGATATTTGGTCATTTAAGGTTTGGACAGACATACGTTATCTCTAGAATAATCTGTCTGGATCAATTTCTTCATTGTCAAAAATTTTCCTTTGGTCTCTCTCTCTCTGTCTCTTTCCCTGTCTCTGTCTTACAGTGCTTATTTACTTGTTTTTATATTAATTCTCCCTCCAATCTCTGTTACTTATTTTCCATTGAATTTGACTGATGAAGGAGAGGAAATTGCACGGGTTTGCCCTTTTCTCCCTCTTTCTGACAGCAGTACATCTCTTTTGCCTCATTTCATCTCAGTGTCCAGAATCAGCTCCTCATACATCAGCTAAGTTGTCTGTTGAATTGGTGTGGTGTTGTTTAGACTGTCCCATTTTCTTTCCCAGTTGCTTTGAGACAAGCCAGATGACAAGAGACTGGAGTCTGAAGACTCCAGTACTTCCTCTGTAGCTGAGAAAAATAATTCTTTCAATTAAGTATGCATTTTCATTATTCTGGAGGAAAAAATATATTTGGGAATTAAGGAAGACACTGCTCCACCAGGTAAGATGTAGCAGATCGAGCCACCTGTGCCTGTTAAAGTAGGAAGAGAGAGGAGAAACTCAGTGGGTGGTTTTCAGTGCTTTGGTTATGCTAGTTTGAAGGATCGATTTTTCATTTATGTGGATTGTGCAACTAGCTGAGTGCTTGGAAATACAGTTGACCATGACAGTGACACTTTCTGAAATTATGTAAGGCAAATGAGGGCAAGAGCTGGAGCTTTCTGCAGATTAAAGACCCCAGAGCTATTATTATTATTATGATTCAGTTGAACTTTTGATCACAACTTGCTTTTGTAGTCAAAATCCCAGGTCTGCAATGCATGAACACAATCTAAAATACCCAAATCTCAAAGCCAACCAACATTGTACAAAGTTCTGAATAAAACTGTTTTGCTGTGCTGGACAGCACCATGTAGCAATAAACAAACTGTGCATTTCATTCAACCATACAAAATGGTTATTGGGAAAGCAAACTTTTGCTCTTCTCCCCTAGATTTTTATGCTGAGCATGGTGCAATAGGTAATGGGGTATCCCTGTGGTCACTTGGATTCAAATCCTAGCCCCTTGTGCTCCCCCAGCTCATCACTCGTGGGGTGGGGTGAGGAGCAGAAGAGGCATTGACCTCGTGTGAGCTGTGCTCAGCAGCAGCTAAAACATCCCTGTGCTATCAACACTTTCCAGTGCAAATCCAAAATAGAACACCATAAAAACGACTATGAAGAAAAACAACTCTATCCCAGGAAAAATCAGTTCAGCCAAATAAGCCAGAGCCTCTGGTTTCAAATGCTCAGAGCTAAAACTGAAAACATCTATACAAGTAACTGATTTAGACCTTAATGGAAGTGCTATTACAAAGCAAATTTAAAGCTAATGGAATTGAAGCACTAAGGACCAGAAAATCATTAAATTAACAAGAACTCTAAAAAAATCTAAACTTTTTTATGGCAACTGAAAAAAAAAAGAAAAATTGAGGAGCAAAGCCAGTTCTTCAATGACCCAGAGCTCAGTATTTCTGCAAGAAAAGTGCATCACATCTTTATAGAAAAATGTCCTTTTTTATAAACTCAGAGATACATAGTTTATAAGCTTTAAAATAAAAACATACGTGTGCATAAATTTAGATTGTTCTATTTAGTGTTATATTCTAAGACACATTTTCATGCATTTCTGGATTAAATAATCTTTATAGCATCTAGCAAATGTTTAATTGCAATATTCAAATATACCTTAAAAGTACAGGAAAGAGAAAACATCGTGAAACAGGCGTATCTAATAATTAAAAAAAAAAGTAATAAGAAGGAGAAAAAATATTACATGACATAGAATTGCAGGTTTCTGAGAACTCGACCTTCTTGGAAATAAAGAAATGATTCCCCAAGTGAAGAAATTGTTGAAAGAAACAGTTGCATGTTAAAAGCATCTACCGTTTATGTTTTCCTCTGTCCTTGGGTCTGATTTTTAGAATTATTGAATGCCTCCAGTGAAAGCTGGAAGGCCCAGTTCATTTTATTGAACTTGGTGATGTCTGAGAATTCAGAACTGCAGGGTATAGTTGTTCCTGTTGATTATGATTCTTAAAAAAACAACAAAAAACCCCAAAAACCAAAAGCAAACAAAAAAAACCCCAAAAGTTTTACAGAGTGATATAGATTTGCTGTAGAAATAAAAAAAGCGAAAAAACTGTGAAAGGATTTAGTAGATACCAACATTACCCAGGGATATTTACCTTTAAATCTTCGGGTACACCTTATTCTTTCCAATTCCAGATTTTGATATTAGGCAAGCTAGATTTTCAGGAATTAAATATTAGCTCTATAATTTCCGTTGTAAAAAGGCACATTGAGTTTTACAAACTCAGTTTGAGTTCTGATTTTTGTTCAAAGGATAAGAATTATCAAAAATATTGGTGTGATTTCTTTGCTTTCTTGCAAAGCTGTGGAGTGATAAAAAGTAATGTATTTCAACTAAATTATTCATGAAGTCAATATCTCTCTTCAACACAGTAACTTACTGACAAGGGGCTGGTTGCTGCTAAAGAACTACTTAATAAAAACCGCCAAAGTCAAGACTTGTGGTAGGAAAAGGTTTTTGTTACATTATCTGATGTTTATTTTATGCTTGGACCAAATTGCAGCATCTGAGGAGCTGGTCTTTCAATTTGCACTGGATGTACCATCTTTGTTTGATGCTAACATCTGTGGCCATGGCACAGATTTTTCCTTGATTCCTAGGGAAATTTTTGGCCTATCATATAGTAAGGTATTGGTATAGCCTAGAATTTTTACTCTAATCAAAAGCTACTTTACCTGTTTTAAGGCTTTTCTAGGATTTTGTATGACTTCACAGCTAGGCATCTGGAATTTAACTATCGCTTGGATTGGGGCTTTAATTAATCATGTGCCATTGTCATAATCTCTGGAAATCTGTGGTTCTTCTCATTTCAGTTTCCTTAAAAATGGAGAGTGATTTCTTCTGTCGCAGGCAAAACCTGCCCCATACTTCTGTGCTAATTAATGTGTTAATTCATTAACTGCCCCTGTTTGTGAACAAAACTTGTCTCACCACTTGGAATACCAAGGGCTATTAGTGAGGATGGAACCTTTTGGAGGAGCTTCTGAAACTTTTTGAGTGTATTTTGCTGTATTTCTATCCCTTTCTACATTTTAAGACACTGGTAAGTTAACTATTTTGGGCGTCCTTTTACTTCAGAAGTTATGACTCGGCCTTGTATTCTGTATTCCATTTCCTTTCTCTGAAGTATGCTCAAGATCCTGCCCCTAATCTCTTAAATGCCTTATATGTATTACATGTCTTAGACAAAATCCTCTTGAAACCAGTAGCTTTTACATGGTACTGTTAAATGAAGTCATTTAGCAGTCCAAGCCATGCTTCAAAAGGGTTTAAGGACTGTGTTCCTGAAAGTGATTGAAATCAATCAGGTGCACACATCAGCGCATTGGCGCAATTAAGCTCCCGCATCTAAGGACACTGAAGTACCTTTTATGTCTAAATGGAATTTCAGCCCATGTATCACTTAGATCCTTTTGATAATGGTGACCATCATGCTTCCCTGAAGCCTTTCTGGTTTTGTTGTCAGCCAGCCAGAAAAGTGAATAGGAAATTATATTTGAGAATGCATCTTTATTTTTCCACTCTTGCATAATATTTTTGTACCTGATTCTTCACACATTATTCATACATAGTCTAATGTCTTGTTCCCTCCTTCAGTTGGCATGAACATTTCCACCTCATTAGGGATTTCGTGACTGCATAGGCAGGGTTATGTGAAGAAAATAGAAACGAAACAGAATGTAAATTTCTTCTCTGACTGGCACAGAGAGGGATGTGAAGAACCTAGCCTGAAATGAATGTGAAGCAGGAACAGAGCAAACAAAACTTACTTATTTACTTTGCTGAAGCATGTCTATGCAGAGGCAAATTTTAGGGAGTGGCTCATTTCTCTAATACAATTGGTAAAACACTGAATATGAACAATCCAGAAATGTGGCTCCAGATTTAGGCATCTTCCATACTCTCTATCTAAAATATATTTTTGAAAATTCAGTAAAGGCTGCAACCCACTTTTCCTACTCACTTGTATTTATGGTCATTTTCATTTTGCAGTTGTTTCATTTCTCTCTGGCGTCCATAATATATGAAACATTTTTTCAGTGTCAGTTCTTTCCTTGCAAGAGAGGAGACAAAAAGCCCTGTGAAATTTCCTGGTAGCTTTTTTATCCAGTCATTCAGTTTCTAGTGTGTGTTAAATATTGGAGTGCAGTTACTACTCATGTTTGCAACTCAGATCATGACAGCATGTGCTTCTAAATATTTTTCATTTGGATAGAATATTTTTTAGAATTTTTTTCCTTCTCTGCACAAGAGGAACAAAACCCATTTGCATTTCTTTAGACATGTTTCTGAACTTGAGAAATGTTTATTTCAGAAATTAGCATGCCTTGTTGACTCAAAAAAATTCATGTTTAATTGCTACTTGTTTTTTTACTTTCATGTTACTTT
>JAODKT010001744.1:19403555-19419414 GCA_027576195.1 Cossypha heuglini
CTTTATGTTACCTTTTTCATCTTTCTGATTTTGGAGATTTTTAGGCCTTTAAGTTTTATGAGAAAAGGTCTCTTGAAATTTTCCATAAATTACACATTTCCCAATACTTTTCTGTTAAAATGGATCACAATCATATTAAAGTTTTGCAACAGAGTATTGGCCAGGTTGCTCATTTGGAAAATGTTTGGGTTTAGATACAACTGTAGTTGCTGATGAATACTTTCAGTTAATTTGTGTTCCAAACAAAACCATTCCAAATCTCCTAATTAAGCACTTAATGCATGTCAAGACACAGACAATTAAGACTGGGCATTCATTACATTCTATGAATTTTTTTACTTGCTTTCAATTTTATTTGGCATACACCAAATACCTATTATTAAATCAGTTACACACACCAGAAAAATCTGGTGACTGAAGTCCCACGAGCTTCACATGTTCTTTTCGGCACATTTCAGTGCTGATTAAACTTACCCAGTGCTCTACTGCAGGTGAAAACACGCTGAACACATTGGTGATACTTACACAAATTGGTTTTGCCTTCTTTTCACCTGGAGTAATTCATTGCTGCTGCCCACACTGATGTCAGCAGCTGGTCTGAAATATTTGTTTCTTGAACCCAAGAGAAAATGTAACCAGCCATTTAATTGATAAAATCTGGCCCTTAGTACTCAAGTCAGATCACCCACAGCTCTGTGAAGGACTGGTTGTGCTCTCCTGCTGCAGGGGCAGAAGTGTGTGAGCTTGAGTCTCGCTGCAGACCCCAAAGACGTGATGCTGAAGAGTGTGCTCGATCATCTGGCAAATCCTACCACAAATCATCATGAGAGAGCTCTACTCCAAAAAAACACTAAAATAAACAACCTTTTCATTTCTTCACGGCAGAGATGAAGTATTAGGCAGACTGTCAGTCACCAATATGCATACTTTCATATGACTGTCAGACGGCCACCATTTAAGCTTTGCTAAAAATACGTATGCTTATGTGGAATATACAGAAGTCTTGTCTAAAGCTTCATAATTGCATATTGAGATCATCATTCAACAAGGGTAAGAAGAGAGAATGGACTTTAAATTACAGGACTGGAGCCCTGGTAAACACGTCTTAGACCCAGGCTTAGGTAGAAGGCAAGCAAAGAGATGCTGTTTGAATTGGTAGATGGTGAAAAATAACTTGAGTCTCAAAAGATTGCTTATTTGTATGTTTGAAAGTGAAGAGTATGAAGAAAATAGAAATAATTTAGCCCCTGGCTGTCTGATTCTGTGGCCTTAGAAAGGTGATCATTGCCCTTTTTTTGGTACAATAACTTTAAAGATGCAATACAAGTGCTTCCAGTAAATACAAACCATACTTTAGTATATACATCCATGGTGAGTTGACCTATATTGGAAGACTGGGCCCAGCAAAGCCATCCTATCACTCTCCTCCTCAACTGGACAAGAGAGAGAAGAATACAACAAAAACTTGGGTTAAGACAAGGACAAAGAGATCATTCAGCAACTACTGTCATGGGCAATACAGCTTTGAAGCAGGTAAATTAATTTATTACCAATCAAACCAGAGTAAGATAATGAGAAAAACATAAAAAAAAAATAAATCTCAAAGTATCTCCCCTCTACCCCTGCTTTCTTCCTGGGCTCAATTTCACTTCCAATTTGTCTATCTCCCCCCTCGCAGTGGTACAAGGAGATGGACAATGGAGGCTGTGGTCAGTTCATCCATCCCTTGTTTTACTCTGCTGCTCCTTCCTCCTCACTCTTTCCCTGCTCCAATATGGGGTCCTTCCCATGGGAGACAGTCCTCCATGAACCTCTGCAGCATGAGTCATTTTCACAGGCTGCTGCTCTTCATGAACTGCTCTAGCACTGATTCCCCACGGGGTCACACGTCCTACTGGCAAACCTGCTCCAGCCCGGGCTCCTCTCTCTCCAAGGACCATGGATCTTGCCATGGACTTCCCACAGGGTCACAGCCTCCTTCATGTATCACCTGCTCCAGGATGGGTTCCTTTACAGGCTGCAGGTAAACCTCTGCTCTCCTATGGTTTTCTATTGGCTGCATGAGGACAACCCTCTTTGCCATGGTCTTCACCATGAGCTGCAGGAGAAACTCCACTCGGGTGCCTGGAGTAACTCCTTCCCCTCCTTCTTCACTGGCTTTGGTGACTTTGGTGACTTGCTGTTCCTATATATTCTCACTCGTCCCTCCCAGCTGCAGTTGCAGTTTTTCCCCCCTTCCCTTCTTAAATACATTATTCTAGAGGTGCTGTCACTGATGGGGTCAGCTTGGCCAGCTGCAGGAGCCAGCCAGAGCTTGCACCATGCAACTTGGGATCAGCTTCTGGCATCCCTCTGCCACCAAAGCCTTGCCACACAACCCCAATACAGTATGTTTGCTTACTCTTGGGAGATGAAGGAAAGAGTCTAGTGTTTCTGTGGTGCTTTTCTAAAACTGTTGTTGTATGGAATGGTCACAGCCATATTTAATGCTGAAGGGTTCAAGTTGTATCCTGTAGCCTGTTATTTAGGCTAAGCTATGCAGTTGTAACAACAAATTACTCAGGTGATGCACAGAGATGCAGAGCAATGGCATTTCAGGATGAATTAATTGAATTATGTAGAAGGTTTCATAGGAGTGAAATGTACCACTTGAGCTTTGGTTGAAATGAAGCCGAAGGCATTGAGCTGTAGATGAACAAAGGAGAGAGATAACAGTGTTTAATGACAGACTTGAAATGGCTTGGAAATTACTCTTTAAATTATGTTTTGATTTGTAGATGAAAGTTAAATCATAATTGAAATATTCATAGCATAATCATGATGGCAGAGTGTGATCTGGTTGCACATGTTCTCTGACAGCACTCTAAGGAACAGTGGCATTAAAGCCTCGTGCCTCTCCTCCTATTCACCCTCACTTCTCACATGTGTATCAGGATAGTTTATTTCACACATACACAAATCAGAAGGGAACACTGAAATAAAACAGTATATTTGGGAGTTCTTTTCAATCAGATTCAGGAACTCCAAAGCCATTAATAAAAAAAAGAGTGGAAATAAAGAGACATTTCACATTTAAGAAGAGATTGCCTGATTTACTCTCAATTTTATTTCGTTTGTAAAGCAACTGGAGAGTAGTCAGTGGAACAAGAGAAAAATTTAAGTTCTATGAAGTTTGCTTTTCAATAAAAATGCAAACAGGCCTGGATGTGTTATGGATTTTTGGTACCTCTTCTGTTTTTTGATCATATTTAAATATTTTTACTTTCATTCCTAAAAACTTCCATTTGTGAGTGGGCTCCTGTTTTGCAATGTAACGCCAGTGCTTTGTGCTTTATATTATATAAGATAATTCCTGCAGTCAGGAATTTTCCATTAATCTCAGTAGCTCTTCCTGAAACATAGTCATACTAAAATATAACACATTAGATAATAATAAAGTGCAATGTGCTAAGTTATCACAAATATACCAATATAAAATGAAGTCTGGGTTGATATAAGCTCAAAACCTTTTCCTTGTAATTTTAATAATGGGGATTATCTGAAAACATCTGAAGCCAGTGCATTGCAATCTAATGTCCTGTACTTTTCGTTCAGTTATTGAGGATGAGGGTATGCAATTTTTTACATTAAGTTCTTCTTTGCTGAAATATTGGAAAAAAGTGATTAATCAATCAATAAATCAATAAATCAAACAAACAAACAAACCTAATTTATTACTACAACAGTTTCATCTGTTGTTTCACCATCTCACCTATTCTTGAAGGAGAGCTTCTGAGTTTAGAGGAATGCTTCTCCGGAAAGCATCCTACTACTAAAAGTAGCTCTGCTATCAAAAGAAGCTGATAGTAAATGCACTAAACAAAGTTAGTAAGGTCCTGGGGAATTTGAGAAATGACTCAAAATAAAATACCCTTATGAACAGTCATTAGCAATATAGAGAGATAAATAAAGTTAGCATTCATCATGATTGATGTTTTGTGTTTCTGTGTGGGTTGAAATAAAATATCCTAATGTGGCAGCAGCATATTTGTTGAATAACATGGAATATACTGGTGTTGCTCACTGCTCCTTAGTATTACATCAGTGAAAGGTTTCATACTATTTTGTATCCTGCTGCAGAGGTAATGTAGATTAATTTTTGTGTGTGCCTGGGGATTATTCTGTTGATCCTATAAAGCTGCAAAATGGGAGCATGGGTTAATAACGTGGTGGAGCTTTGACAGAAATTTGCCCCCTGTTTCTTAGAAAACTTCTTTGGAGTACTTATTTTAAATTACTAGTTTCACTTGTGACATAAACGTAATTACTGTTGGAGAATAGTCTTCACTGGATGACTTCAGAAAGGGCAGGAAATTTTAGCAATAGATAGTCCAAGCTCTAAACTTCTGTTTTGCACAGACATCTTAGCAATGAAGTAGTCTTTCATGCTATGAGAAATACTGCTCTTGAGTTCTGTGCTTAGTTTCTTTCAGTTTCTCTTTAGTGGCAATGTGCCTGGTTTAGTAATCCACTCATGACTCTCCCCACAGCGTCCTTATCAGGGAAATTCAGGCATAGATATGTAGAGACATCCTGCTGCAAACTGTATAGATCTGGACCACATTCGTTGGCTGCACAGATTTGAACTCAGCTTGCTCCAGTCAGTTCTCTTCTAGTTCTTTAATTTCTGAAGTAAGCTCAAAAAAAAGTAAATACAGATCAGAAAAATACAGCTCTTTAGCAAATAGTTCAAACAGTCCTGCATGGTGTTCATCCTGCACTAACTCAGAAACAACAAAAATATAATAGTTCACATCTATAATAACATCACTGACTTATCCCCAAACACATTCTGAAATGTAAAAATATAAAGAGCAATATTTAGAAGTATGTTTGCGAATACATTTTAATATATTTAAAGTATACTCTTTAGCATAAACACAGTTTTGTCCATTTTTCTGGCAATGCATTTATTCTTTTATAATCACTGGAATAATTAGTCTAATGTGTGTGTCTGTGAAGAAAAAGAGAAATTTTCCCATTAAAAGTATTATCATTAAAAGAGAGCTTTTGTCTGACACATTTCAAAAGTGAATTACAGGTGTAAACATAATGTTATATTGAGAAGAGCAATTTAATTTTCCAAATGGGCAAAGTTTAATAAAACCCACACCACATAATAGTTAGGTTAAAATTAATCAACTAGTCTGAAAATATTCTTATTTTTGTTTCCTGCTTATGTGGAGGCATATACAGCAATGAATACTTGCAGCATTTTTTTCCAAGCTATCCAGCTGTGTTATTTCAGTCGAATCTGGTGGAGGTGCACAAAAGACTTTTAATGTTTATTAACGGTAAATGGACTCCTGCTGCTCACTGTAGAAATTTTGACTTTCACTGCTGGTCTGCAAAAGTTCAAGGCACAATCTGTGTATTGAAGTGAACGTCCCAGAGAAAATCCACTCCAGAGAGAGAATTAAATTTCCCTCTATTTAATATTTGTCACCTTAATAAATATAAAAGAGCCTTCAACCTTTAAAACATATTGAGTTTGTATATGTTTTTTTTCTGAACAATGTAACAAAGTTGTAGAAACAAACTCAACATCTTTCTCTTTTCTTAGGCAGAAATATTTGGATGAAAGAAAATATTGAAAGGGAGCAAAATTTCCTGACTCAGAAGTCCAGCAAAAAAAAGTCTGTTGAGTGGGGGATGTGGCTCTTTGTCTTATTCTAAGATACTACACTGACATTTACAATGTTGTTGATGAAACTATATCTACATATATCAGTTATACCAGAAACTGCACAAGGTGTGTCTAAGGAGATAAAATCCTAAAATATTTATTTCCATTTTCCACAGCAGGACATAGTGAGATTCTTGAAAGAACTCTTAGATGGATCTTATGTTGATCTATCTCCTTCCAATAGTAACATCATTAACAGCAGAGACACTAAGAAGGTGCTTGCAAAAAAAAATATATCAAGCCATGCCTAAATTTTCTGACCTTCATATAGGCTCACATTTTACAGTCTATTCAGCTGTATTTGAAGAGATGAACAAACATGACCATACACTGATTTATTCTTCTAATGCACTTGAGCAGCCTGGTCTAGTGGAAGATGACCCTGCCCATGGCAAGGACAGGATAGGAACTAGATGATCTTTAAGGTCCCTTCCAACCCAAAGTATTCTGTGATTTTATGATCCTGAAAAAGGTTATTGAGAAGTCCAAACAAGCACTGATGCTCAAGTAATGTCCTGGGCACTGGTCTCTATCCTCCAATACTACAGTTCCTTTTCCTCCTCTATCTCAAAACTTTCTACTGTTCTCCCTTTTGCCATGAGGCCCTTTTGCCCATCCTTTGATGATCCAGTAGTCCAGACTTCATCTGGATTTCTTAATTTCAGGACTTAAGACTTAGCTGAATGGACGAAGTGTTACAAAAAAGGTGTTTTGTCCTTTTCTTTTCCTACTTTACTTGGGGAGTCTGAAGAATGAGCAGGTTAATTATATGGAAAAAGGTCCTGGACAACATTTGAATTCCCGTCATATTTAGGCACTGAGAAAATAGAATAAAGTGGCAATCCTGTAAAAAAAAATTTAATGGATGAGACAAGATGATTATGAGTGTTCGTATATCAAGTATGGCATTAAAAGGTTACCTGTTTAAATACGGTAATTAAAAACGTACCTAAAATGTACTTTCAAAGCCTGCATGTCAGAAGGGGGAAAGGTTTTGGGGTGAAGATATTGGAACATTTGACCGTTTGCCAAATTAAGTGGCATTTGAAAGTGATAGAATGCATTAAGCAAGTACCAGGGAAACAGGAGTGAGTGTGTGCAACACATGTCTGCCTGTTGGTGTGTGGTTGAAAAGAGCAAGTGTGAGTGAAAGAGAGTGAGTGAGATTGTAAGAGTTGGCCATATACATGCTAATAGTCTCGCTCCTTTTTTTTTTTCAACCAGAACCTCTCCAATGAGGTGGCACATTTTTAGGGCTGGGCAGATCATCTGACCTTGGCATAAGTTCAGTATCCTGAGACAGGACCTATGTGGCATAACAAAATATGTGATTGCTTGCAGGAAGTTTTCCCATAAGCTGGGGCAGTGTCTCCAGAAGCAACACCTCTTACCACAGCACAGCAGAGCACAGAAGGCTCACAGAGTTAAAGATGTTGCATGGTGCTCTTTAATTGTAAAAAATGGTTCCTGATACGTGTTTCAGATTGGACTTGGAGCTCATTTACAGGTAGTGGGAAAATGGTCAATTTGGTAACTCAGTCATTAGTGCCAAGGCTGAGCAATGGTAATGCCAAGGGAGTGGGACCCAAGGGTTATTCCAGTAGAGTCAATACAGCTCACCTTAATAATTTCCTTTTGTTTACTTTGGCCATGGGAATAGGACCTACCAGGGAAGGTGATTTCAGTGGTAATAGGAGGGTACTGTGATACTGTCTTTAGAGTTGCCCAAGGCATATGGGTTCCCTTTGTGCAAGCCAGGTGGAAGATGCCTACAGAGCAGTTTACAGCAGGACCTCGACAGGTGACACGTTAAGGAGAAAGATAAAGGAGAGATGAAATACCACTGTATTCAACAGCCAAGGAGCTATTAAATGAAATTGAGAGAACAGCTTGTGGGAGCTGCTGTCTCCTTGTGACCCAGATGAATTTTTGGTCATTTCTCTGCAGGTTCACTGATGGATCTCAGACTGTGATGTGGATCAAGGGCTGTCTGCATGCAGATCATGACAGCTACCTGTAGATTTTGTGAACACAGTCCTGTCTCACCAGGAGCAGACAGCTCCTCTGGGGATGACAGTACTTTCCTAGAGATGAGGCAGTCCTGCCATGTACTGCAAAGTACCATGCCATGTACCAAAGACACAACGTCCCAAGAACTCTTAAACAAATGGACCAAAAAGAGATCACTGCAGAGAAGCAAAGGATGAATGCCAGAGAAGATGCCAGCATAAATAATATCAAGGAGAGAATTGTCTAGTACCAGGGGAACTTTTGTCTGCCCTGCTGATGTACAAGGGAAGCTGCCAGACTATTTGACAGTGTCATTTTTCTGACAGGGATCCTGTGCAAGTATAGCAATAATGATCAAAAAAGGCTGATGGCTCTTGCTGTGTGCATTACACCCACCAGTGCCCAAGGATGAGAGCCCTGTCTGTCTTCCCAAGCCAGTGGAGTTCTGACCTGGCATGTCCCAACTGAAACACCATCCTGCTGATGAGGAGGACACACATATTCTATGTTCTGGCTTTGTTCTTCCCCACCTGTCAAAGGAAGGGATTCAAACACATCATTCCAGCATCTAGAAAATCACCTAAGAGTGTGTTTGGCATTTGCTGTATTACTGCATCTCCTGCAATGTGTCCAACAGTTAAAAGGCTTTATGAAATTGGCACACAGATCCTGCTTGAGTTAATTTACTTTGAAATGGTGTATGGGTTTTTTTTGCCCTATAATTTTTCTATTTATTTGGAAGTGGTCTTTAATGTTCTCCTTTAGTATGTGACAATATAGATAAACAGGAGCTGATTCGTGATTCAAATGTCATACACATATGGAATATATTTTAATTTACAGAGGGACAATAATCTCATAAATGCTAATCAAGTTTACAAGACTGTTAGGCAGTGTAATGTTGGAAGACACTACCTCGCTAAATTTTTTTAAACCTATCAGATAGCAAGCACAGGCTTGTGGAATGAGAAACTCTAGGTGTGGGTAGGAATTTCCAGAGAGAAGAGAGAAATATAATTTCAGAAAAATAATGCATAGTAAATGCTTCTACACCAATGCCTGCAGTAAGGATAACAAACAGGAGGAGGTGGAAGCTCAGTTTAGAAGCCAGTCCTGTTTTGCATCTTTATTGATGGCTAAGACATGGGGACTGAGTGCACCCTCAGTAAATTTGCAGATGAGACCAATTTGGGTGGCAGAGTTGATCTGCTCGAGGGTAGGAAGGCTCTGCAGAGAGACCTGGACAGACTCCACCAGTGGGCTGGGTTCACAACAGGAGAAGGTTCAGCAAGGTCCAGTGCAGGGTCCAGCTCCTGCTCTTGGGTCACAGCAACCCCAGGCAACACCACAGGCTCTGTGAGGAGTGGCTTGAGAGCTGTTTGGCAGAAAGGACTTGGGGGTGGTTGTTGACAGTGGCTGAACATGAGCCAGGGTGTGCCCAGCATGTGCCAATGGCATGTTAGTCTGTAGTATGGCCAAAAGGACCAGGGAAGTGATCATCTTGGCAGGGTACTGGGCACTGGCGAGGCTGCAACTCAACTCCTGTGTCCAGTTCTGGGTCCCTCATGACAGGAAAGTCGTTGAGTTTATGGAGAGTGCCCAGAAATGGGTAATAAGGCTTGTGAAGCTTCTAGAAAATGTGTCTCATAAAGAACAGCTGAGAGAGCTGTGTCTGTTTATGCTGGGGAAAAGGAGATTCAGGTGAGACCTCACTGTTCTGTACAACTCCCTGAAAGGAAGATGCAGCCAGGAGCTGGTCTCTCCTACACAGTGAGATATCTAGAGGAAATGGCCTTAAACTAAGACAGTGGAGTTCAGATTAGATTTCAGAAAACATGTTTTTACTGTTAGAGTGGGCAGGCTTTGGAATATGTTTCCCAGAGAGAGGGTGGAATCACATGGAGGTGTTCAAGAGGCATCTGGATCTGCTGCTGGGTGATGATTTAGTGGTATGGGGTTACAGTGGTGGTGCTGGGTGATCTTTTAGGTATCTTCCAACATTGATGATTCTATGATTCCATGAGATTAAGATTAGAAGGGAATTGGAAAAAACAGTGTTCATTAAAATTTGATGGAAGATACAGTTTTTTGAGATATTTCATGACAGAAAAGGACTTTTCTTGTTGAATATTTGACTGCTAGAGTTGCATTGCCATAGTAGAAATCCACATAGTCATTGCCTGTACCTAGCTTTCATACCAAACTCTCTCTTCCTCTAGGAGATTCCAGTAGCTGACATCAGCAAGCAGTTGGCTGCCACAGTGCCTCTCTTGACCCTTCAGGAGTGTGTCACCCACTCAGGTGCTCTGGAGAATACAGCCACAGCTGTGGGGAAGAACAAGAATCATTTGCAAGGTCACGTCAGATGATAGGTCTTGGCAGGCTGTGCATTCTTTGTATGGTAACACTGGCACTGCCAACCCGTAAAAATTCTTATGGGGAGCAGGACATCATAAACCTGCTTAAGAAATTCTTTTGGAGGGATCTAGTCAAAGCCATGTTCCAAAGTGGGAAGAATTCAGCCTTATAGTAGGTAGATCAGGGCAGTGGTGCCTCAATCTCCTGAAACATAGTACAGTAGCTTCCTGAACTGACAGGTGGCAACCATATCTTTTGTGAAAACAAAACAGTAACGTTAGCCTAAAACAAAGTTCCATCAATTAATGTTTTCTACTGTGCTGCTGGTGTCCAGCAGATTGTAACAGTGTTTTCCACGCCTAAATGGCAGATAAACGGTTGGGTTTTCTCTTTCAAATATAAATGTAGACAATGGACAGCATTGCAGATAGCCCAGTGTCTTCAGGTGTGCAGATATGACCAGGGCAAAGCATTACAATATTGATAAGAAAAGAAAAGAAGAAAGTCTTAATATTTGCGATAAAACTGATTGAAATCCTCTTAATCTTTCAAGGATAAATCTCCAACAAAAGGATATTTTTAACTGAGATAGAATCATATTCAAAACAACAAGATCAAATATGCTCTGTTATCAGATGGAAAAAATAAATTACTTTTCAGATATTGAAAGCTTTGATGTTTCAATGATGTTTTTATTTGAAAATTACTTCTCTCATCTTGTGTAGAATGCAATTTTCATCACAATAGCATGTTAAATTGCTGAAAAATTATCATTTTACCTTTTAAGTTGTCACTTTTCCAAAAACAGTTTAATTAGTTATTTGATCCAGTCATTCATTCTCACCTCTACTGTGTCTATTTAAAACTCCTAACCTATCTTTACATCAGTAAAAGCTCAGGGAAGTAACAAATACCCCTGAACAGATCAAGTTGTTTTGACAGGGCAGGCAAAGCATTAATCCTTGAATTTTCTAGATAACAAGAAATTTCATGTGTGATAAGCAAGAAGAATATTCTGGGTAGCCTCATAATGCACTATTCTGAACTAATTTTTCTTGGCTAACCAGTTGTAAAGATTTATTCCTAGCTTCACACAGATAACTGTTTAATAGCATTTATCTAGCATAACTGTGTCTGAGAAAATAGAAAGTGTTTTGGTGGGATGCCTCTCTATGCTGTTTATTAAAACCTATTGAGAAACTGCAAACTCAAGGACTGACTGCATCCCTAGGGAGATAAGGAAGAACTAACCTTTCAGGTGCTGAATGCACTCAGCTTCCAGGGGTGATCTGGGTAGCTACAGCAAACTCAGATCCCCTCAGGATCCCCTAGAATTATGTGAGATTCTTCAAGAATAATGCAGGTGCATGGGAACCTGACTGCTTATCTTAGCATATGCTCTGCTTTTCAAACCTGCGGAGAAAAATGGTGAACACTTCAGGTTCTCATCTCTTGCTCATGTTCTGTATCCACTTTTCCCGACCTGTCATGTGCAGGATGTTTTTCCTTGTGCTTTCAGTTGCTGTAGATTCCAATAGGCTACAGTAGGGCTTGCCCTCTGAGCCCCTCATTGGGTCCATCTATAGAGTTTCAGTTTTAGAGCAGCACAGTTACAATCCCTGCAGCCTGCCTTATTGCAGGTCCTTGGAAATCCCTGATCATCTGGAAGATCTGCTGAGGCTCAGCTATTTCTTTGGAGACAAAGAGAATGGAAAAAAATTCTTTTGAGACTGTCTTAACAGCAGGAGGTGGCTCTGCCTTAGTCACCTCTTCTGCTCCCTGAGCATTCTCAGCTTTCAGCAGAGAAAGTGAGACAGGGAGTAAGATTTGTCAAACAGGATCTGAAAGGTGCCTCTCAAAGCTTCCCTCCTAAGTTAAAAGTCTGCTATCTCTGTGTGTGGCTTCACCACAGGATTTGTTCTGTAGCCTTTCAGCAGGGCTGAGATGCACTGCAGTGTCACAGCTCGAATTTGCTTGTTTAACTTTTTTCTTGCAAATTTCAGTAGCACTTGGTCCCAAGTGTGAAGTCTGTGCACTCCTGCAGCTAGCACCATTTGCAGTTCTTAAACTGTGTTACTATGGTGCTGTTCAGATTAGAAATTGCAGTAGAAGGTAAACAGGCAGACTGCAAAAGTGCACAGGGCTTTAGGGGATTTCTGTAGGAAGAGGCACCACCTTCTCAGTGTGCCACAGGTCCAGCATGGTCATCAGTAAAGAGACCCTTCCAAACCAAGACAGGACAGTGAAGATATTGCATGACTTCACTTGCAGACAATGCACATGATGTTATCTTGCTACTGTGTGTACACTATTAAAATGGAGAATCACCTCTTTAAAGGAAATGGTGTTGTAGAAATATATTCGTATATATACATGTAACACACACATACACACACACACACACACACACACACACACACACACATATACACATATGTATATAAAAATATTCTGCAGTATGACTCTGTGTATTTGCAGATATGCAAATACAAAGAGTTGTATGATTTCCTTGTCTATCCTGCCTCTTCCACATTAAGGAATATATTTTCATCTATGTTGCATTACCTTGTACAAATGGCTGTTTGCCCTCTTCCAGCTCTTTGTATAGCAACGTAATAACTTACTTTTACTCAATTTTATCCCCAGAAAACCATGGAATTTCCTGCGTTTGCTCAGCTAGGAGGAGTCCTGTATTACTTGCTTCTGTTGCCATATTTGTGTCTTTCACTTTGCTTGTCTTTCTCTCATGGAGCAAGGTCTTCATAAAGAGAGTTGATTTGGTTTATGCATGTCCCTGAACATCTAGGCACAACTTTAGTACAAATACTCTGTCATAGTGGTGAGGTGTTTCTTGCTCTAGAAGGGCTGCTCTGATGAGCTTGAAGATGTTGGAGAGACTAGTATTGTGGGGCAACTGCAGACTGAATGTGCCATGGTGTACATCACCATCTCTTGGAATGAAAATAGAAAATTTTAATCAGTTACCAGATAATTATTACCATTGAATTTGTCTGAATCATTTTTTTTAAAAATAGGTCACTGATGACTCAGTTTACTGTAATTCAGCTAACCCACAGTTTAGGTGTTCACTATGCATTCAGTAAGGATGACAATGTCTGACTCTTTATCCAAAATCATACATGTCTGTGTGTCAAACACAACAGAACTGAAGGCCAGCAGAGAAGGCTTGATTTGATGTACATCCTTAACTAAGAGCCTGAAGAGAGTAAGCTGCTAGATAGATGTCATCACATTGTTGTAGAAAATGGGAAGAAATGGGGCTAATATCCCTTTCAAAAGGGATAAATGGTTGAATGCTCTGACACAAACCCCCATGAACTTGCTATGTTTGCCTTGTTCAGAACCTCTAATTGCCATTAAAATTTTTTAAAGAATATGTTAACTTTACAACTTGGACATCTGATCTTTCTCTGGTTTGTTTTTGGTTTCCTTTCCCTAACATTGTTTTCCTGTTCAGTAGTAATCTTCCTCCGTTTTTCTGAATCCCCTTTATCAAATGAAACCACTAATTCCTAATGATTTTTACTCTTCTTGAAGGAAATTTCTTCCCATCCAATTCTGTGTTTCCCTTGGAAGCTTCATTGGCTGTCATGATTCACAGAAGTTAGGATCTTTTCTGGAAAACTGATTTTTGTACAGTGTATGCTATAGTATTGTTGGTTTAGGCATAGAATTCATAAACTCAAATCTGACTCATAGTTTGTGAATATCACCTTCAAACTGTCACATCACTGAGTAATATAATGCAATTTTTTGCTATGTATCTATTTGGAGCTTGATAGTCCGTTTTTCTCTGTGCAAGGAAGGCCTTGGGATACTAATTTTTTGCTTTGAAAAACTGGAGAAAACAGAATAAAAAAGTCTTTGAGGTTGTGTAAAGTTCAAGGAATGAAGAAATGTTAAAGACTATCATTAACAGAAAGAGGACAGTCTGCTTGCTTTCACTGTGAAGTATAATATTCGTTCCAGTACTTTTCAATCATTTCAAGATAATTTCAGTGCCAATAAACTAAAGATGGAAGCCAGCACAGATTGTTCAAGAATAACATTCTTGCCCACCAGAGTTATGGTACTAGATGGGCAGAAATGGGCACTGGAGAGGTTCTGCATACTGTCTCATATGACATTGTAACAGAGGGACTTGAAAAACAGATGCTAAAGGTAACTTAGGGTGAACGACCTCTCAAGTCAACAGGGAAAATACTTGAAGAAAGCTGTCTACAGGAAAACTCAAATGGGAACCACAAGTTATCTGTCCTGATTTATGTCCAGAAAGTCACTTGCAAGGTGACAACAGATTGAGAGTCTTTCTGAAGACAAGCAGGGAACAGGGCTACATTGATATAAGATTCACAAACTAGAGAGATGATGTGAAGAAGATGAAGTTCAGAGAGGACAACTGCAATGTGTGGAGCTGGAAGATAAAAAATTAACTTTGCAGGTATAGAACTGGGAGTAACTGGAGTTATTGGCAGGAGTTCAGCAGGAAATTATGTATGGAGCACTCACATAACATCAACTTGGAAACAGAGACAACTTATTTCAAAAAGTTTCCTGAGCTTTGAGGAGTCCACTCAAAGAAAAATACGGGCAAATAGAAACAATCTGAGGAAAAAAACAAGTGGTAAGAAAATCTGTCTCTGGAAAAAAGCTGAATGAACAAACCTACAAGATGTTGTTTTGTTTTCTGATTTATCCAAGTTTATTATAGAAGAAAAGAATGACTAATTCTGGTGGGATAGTACAAGACAAAACTGAGCTTATCTGGGAAACAGAAGAATTGTTAAGAAAAAGATTCCTGCTACTAAGAAGAAGCACATTAGAACAAGCCAAGAAGAGAAATCACAGAAAAAAGCATTTCTCCAAGGTGGCTTGGTTGCAATTTACTCTTACAGAAGGAAGCACATGATAGGACTTTAAGTCCCTTCTGGCTCTCCGTTTTTATTACTTTCTGACCTCCTGTTTCAAAAGGTGACTTATTTGAGACAAGTTAGAAACCAGAGGTCTGAGAAGTTGGTTTGGTTAAAACTGTTAAAAAGGGACATGAAAAACAGCACATGAGGATCAGCAATAGGAGACACTTTCCTGTGAAATACACGAGGGTTCGGAAACTTGCTCTGCCTGCTTGTTCAGCTCCTTACCTCTGCTCCCTCAGCTTTTAGACCTAAAAAGAAGAGTCAGCCAATGGGAGTGCTGTGACTCAATGGAAAATGCCACAGAAAAGGTACGTAGGGGACGTTTGTCATTGCTTAGAGTGAAAAAAGTTTTCTCAGCTTCAGCTCCTGAACATCTCTACCACCACTGAGTTCCTGAGCAGCGACCAAGTCCCTGGGCTGGACACTGCAGAAGAGAACAGGTCCTGCCTCTTTTGTTCTGAAGGAGTATGCTTTATTTTCTTGGTACTATTTTCTTTTGTGTTCTGACATGCTGAGCTTTTCTAGGTTTTGGGTCACAGCAGCAGTGTCAGAGGTGTTCAGCCTTGTGCACACAACAGAGAGCAAGGACAAGGTCATTGGAGCATCAGTGGTGAAGTTGAATAAAACACACAATTTGAGAGTAGAGAGAATTTAACAAGCCAAACCTTAGACTCCATTTCTTATTTTCTGCTAAGGCCAAAAGTCATTGCAGCTTGTGATAGACTCGGTTGCAGTCAGTAAGAGAGTCTGGTATGCTTCTCTTCTCAATATCAACATGGATGGCCAGAACACATTTATTTGTGGAATCTCTGAAGTGAGCTATAAATTA
>JAODKT010001744.1:19419514-19430018 GCA_027576195.1 Cossypha heuglini
TGAGAAAAAAATCAAAAAAAAAATAAAAAAAAAAAAAAAAAAAAAAAACAAACGACCAAACATTAACTCTGTGCTCTTTGCTGTGATCTTTGGCTCAAATATACCAAGAAACATCCAAGTAGTCATTAATTTTTAGATTAAACAAGTAGAACATTTCCAAAACTGAACATCTATTTTTCTGTAATTGTTTTCTCTGAGATTCGTTTGATACCATTTTTAAAATAGAAGGAAAGGAATCACCCTTTGTCCTGCTCATATGGGGTATGATACTTCCAGTCTCTCTTTCAATAAAATAATTAAAATTTTTCAGGACACTCTGACCACCGTCAGAATTTTTTAATTTCACTTTAATCTTCAGAAATATTTTCAAGCAGCACTCTGATCTTGATCTCAAAGTAACAGTAGCCTCAGAAAAGTTAACATAATGTCTCTAACTGGGTACTTACCTCGGGAGAAAGGTTGGCTGAAAAACAAGAACACCATTTTATGGCACATCATCAGACTGTAAATGAAGGCTTTCTTCTGTACAGAAAGAGCTAGCTTACCTGCTATCCCACACTTCTGAATGATTAGCTCTTCTGGCATTACTTCCCTCTCAGTCTAAAAAAAAATCTTCCTGTGGCACATCCTTGAGGAATCTCAGTTTTTCAAAAACAACCTCACTTCTTTTATAATCCAGCAATTTTCTTACTTTTCTAAGTTTCATTGCTTAATTGATAATACCTAGTGGGTTTTTGTTTGAGAAATTACGATCTCTGCAGTTCTTGGTGAGCAAGTGTTGAAGCTTGTTTATTTATAACAGATATACCCTGGAGATCATAAACTTGTTTGTTCTGGATAAGGTGAAAATAAGTCATATCCACTTTATGTTACAGTTTAAAACATCTTTTAAGCAGCAGCGTAATCTGTTGTTTTATTGGGTTTTGTTTTCTTTTTTGTTTATTTGTTTCTAAGTGTCTGCCAATGGCCCACTGAGTGTTTAACATGCTTTAAAATAATTTAGCTTACCCTTACCCTGTATTCCTTAAGATCTACCATCTCTCTGTGTTATACTGATTCTGACAGGTTCTCCTTTCCAAAATAAAAACAATAACTTGCTGCAGAAGGAGTGGGAAAATAGACTATAGGATTCCCTCTGTGTAAATAAACAAGCACTGAGGACTGCAGAGTTGAGGGCAAAAGAACTGCCTGTCTGTAGACAGATTCGTGGAAAATTCTGAGTTCCAGTTTTTGATAAAGAGGAGATAGGGGTGGCATCAGAAAGATGTGGTGAAGTGATTTTAAGTATTATTATTTCTATTGCTGTAAGCAATAAAATTTAAGTATTATTTTTATTGGCTTACAACTTTGAGTGTGAGAGGAAGTGCAGGATTTTCTTTTGATTTTCCTCTAAATATAATTTTTTATTGTTTTGCTTTTTTACTTCTGCTGTGAGTGACAACAGAATTATTCCACTTGTGATTTTTTTCCACTCTGCATTAGTCTACATTACTCTCCAGGATATGAAAGGCTGGGTTTTATGTCATCTTCCTAATTGCTTTTCTTGCAGCAGTCAGTTTCCAGTCTCTCGGCAAGGGCATAAGCACAAATTCAGTCAGTCTCAATGGGTTAAATTAAAGGCTGTGCACACTGAGGTGGGTGGTTTAAGATGTTTGATTGTTGTTTCATTTATCTAACCAAGGTGTTCTGCAGGGATTCAGGTTTGTTACCGTTCTCTGAATGAGGGAACACTTTTCATTTGCTATTTTGTTCTTAGAAGTCATGTAAACTCTCCTTGGATTCAGTCCTATACACTGGAAATGGTCTGAAATCCCTAGCACTTCATTATAGCCATGACTACACCACACCTGAGGATAAAGCCTGAACCTTTAGCTGGGCTAAGGTTCGGGCTGTGCTCTGCAGCACTCAAGTCCTCTCTGGTGCCCTTTTCTCCCTGGGTCTGATGATGTCTGCCATCCTCTCCACCAGCCTGTGAGCTGAGCAATCACCCCTCCCTTCACTTGCTTATCAGCCAAGCTCATCCTTGGACCTCAGTCAAACTGGGCTTGTACCAAAGGCCCCTTGATTCCTTCCTGTGAGCCCCCATCTCGACTGTGCCTCCTCTTCTGGGACTTCAGGAGGTGACTCTGGAGGCAAGGCATTTGCTTTTGTACAGTACTTGGAATAGTGACTCTTGATCCAGAAGATTCCCCTAGGCCACATAGCTAAGCTTGAAGTAAACAATAATGACTTTTTTACCCTGCTGAAGTTATTACCTCATTGTTGAGCAATAATTTATATATTTTTTAAATTGCTTAGAATTTTAGAAGACATTATGAAAAGAAGCAAGGTGCCAGCACCGAGATAATTTGACCAACTGAGCAAAATATTCCTCATGTACCCAGCATGTTTAAATTCCCTGTCGCAATGTTATTCTCCCCTTCTGTTCTGATGTCATTGAAGTGTGGCAATGAAAGGCTTGAGATTTCCCTGCAGTTAATATCCATCTCTATTATATATCAATCGCTATAAAATGCAAAACTGTACAGAAAATTATGGTCTGGGTAAAGTGATTTTTTGGGTTAACATAATTATCATAATACTCATGGCATTAAGAAAACATGTTAGCACTTTGGAGTTATTGTTTTTAGTTCTGTATTGTCAGAAATGCAGAACTCTGAAATTCTACTTCTTTTTCTAGTTACCAGAATCATAAGAACTGTGTTTCTGTTGTGCCCTTATAAAGGAGGTGTGTTTTTGATAGGTACTCAGATGCCAAAAATATTCCTTGCACTGTTGTAGTAGCTTGCCTATATTCCATAAATTAGTCTTTGTGGCTGGAGAAAGCCTAAGTGAATGATGCTGCCTTGGCACTTGTCATTTTACCTTTTACAAAATTACAGGCTCTTAAGGGATGCTGGATAAAGTTGAAAACACCAGCTCTCTGTAATTATTTTTATGTGCCATTAGTTCTGGGAAGAACAGCCAGTGGTTTTGGCTGGGGACCTGTCCTCCAGAATCAGATTTTTGTGCCTTTATGTGAAGCATCAAACACTGCTGTTACCAGAAGAAGTCAGCAATATCATGTTTGCTCCAGTGACAGCAAATGCTGAAGGACTAATATTCAGTAAGGCTGACAAAAGGCTGTGACTTGGCACTGCACATTCAGATGACTCAATGGAGAAAGAAAAAAAATAATTGTTTATTTTTGTTTGCTTTCAAAGGATTTCCCCGACAAGGGAAACAGTAGTTTGCTAAGGGAAATGAAAAAGGTTGTTACACAAGGTGAAACAACTGGGAATCTTGAAGCTGGGCTTTGAAACTAAACAACATGTAGAAAATACCAAAAATGTTTCCTTTTCTATGAAGAAATATATATCATTGTCCAATATAAAAGAATTCTGGTATTTCCTCAAAACAGAAGAAAAAATAACGAAACAAATAAGAGAGAAAAATAGCAACTGAAATGCTGTTTTCAAACTCCTGACTTCAGTGGCTTCTGGTGAAAGGCAGCTGCAGAAGTATTCCAGGAGAACTCTGCTTCCAGAGATGTGTGGTTTCCAACATAGAACATATTTGCATGTGGCTGCATATTCCATATTATCCACTTTTTCAAATATCAGATACCAAATGAATTGTGGTTACTTCTCCAACACTGATAGTACCACCATTTTCCACTGCAGCCTCCTTTTCCCAATCAGCACTCCAAACCTCATTCAAATGGCAAGTCCTTCAGCCCTGCTTTGCGGATACAGTGATTAGTATAATGAACAGCAGTTCCTGACAATGGCTGCAGACTGCTAATATGATATAAAACTATATTCAATAATGATTAATTATAAGGATATATGTAAACAGATAAAATATTTAATTTTTCTGTATTCCTCTTCAATACTCCCTTATTGTCCTTTTCTATGGAAGTTATTTGGAAGCAATAGAGAGGAGCCAGAGTAACTCTCTAAGTGCAAATATCATTATTTCCAGAAGTTTTACCTCCTGTGAAAGCTGGTGTTTAGAAAAGCTATTTTGTTCTTCCAGACAACTGTCTCTGTTGGCAGAAGGGCTCTGCATCTCACACCTGGCCCATCAGGGCATTTGAAGGATTTAGGAATCAGAAGACTCGATGAAATGAAACCTAGTACTCCAAAGAGGTAAGTTCTATTGGATCTGGATGTTATACTTTGCTAAGGGGGTGCAAAGTGAGCTTAGTGGTGCTGCAACAGGAGTGCATAATTTCCTCCTATTCAAAGGGAGGAGTGTGCAGGTCTCTGGCTTGTTGAGTTTGCTTGCTGAAGTGCACTGCTGTTAAAATATAGCAGCCTGGTCAATGGCTTTCTAAATGCTGTGACAACTGAAGTGAATGTTTTTCAAATTCCTGCTTCAGCTTTGCAAAAGCAATCCTCCTGCCTCAGAAAATAACGCTCTTGATAGCTGTGGTGCAAGCATGTTACTGAGTAATGCACAGAAATCAGGGTATTGATGGGTTTTGCATGCAGTGCACCACTGCACACAATAGATACAATTCCATCAGAAATTATAAAAACGGAGGTGAAGACGTTTGCAAATTCAAAGTAATTAGTTATCAAAATGCCTTTGGGAGACAGGAGAAGTAAGTTGGGTAAGTGATTCCGGTAGTGAGGCAGGATAGATGGGTCAGTGGCACATGAAACTATCACGACGGCGAGCTTGTGCTTAGTTTGGGAAAAAGAACATCCCTGAAGCAACAGCATTTTGGGGCGAATAACAGCTAATAAAGCCTTGCAACACATGTGACAGGAGAGCAAACACAGAGAAGATAGGAATATCTGCCATGAGCAGCAAAAGTCTGTGCAAGTATCTTCACTGCCATCAGTGCCTGTGCTAGCTGAAGCCAGGCACCAGTGCAGCATTACCTGCATTTTGTTATCTGCACATATCCTCACAAAAGAGCGTAACATCCTGGTTTTAATTTTTTTTAAACTTTTTTGTAGGCTCTTGCTGTTAATATCCCTGCCATTGCTGAGGAATGTTTTTTTCACAACCTGTTACAACTTTGCCTGGGCAATTGGTTCTAAACATTTCATGTACCAAATTAGAAATGGTGGGATGCTGCAAATATTTTCAAATTTGTGTAAAAAACTGACACATGGTATTACATACAGAGAAAAAAAAAAAGGTTAAAATATATCCTTTTAATTATAAAACCTGAAACAGGTGGGTAACAAAATATTTAATTTAAAATCAACGAAGTAAAGGTTTTGTCAAGCCCAAAAGTCTTTTATTCTTCATGAAAGAGCCAAGTGTTTTTCTGTCACTCAGACACTATCAAGGGCTGCAAAGCTGCCATCAGGAGGGTGATTTGGCTATTCCTGCCTGGCTCCAAGTTCTGACTGCTCCAGAATATGCATTCTGCTGGGGTGCCCAGCAGGCAGGCATCCAAACACGAGCCATGTGAGTCATGCGCTTGCTCTGGAACCTCTCTGCAGCTGTATCTTCCTCCCCTGAAATCCACTGCACCCTGCCCATGCCCAAGTGCTACTTCCTTTGGGCTTTGCTTGTGCAGCTCCACACAAGCAGGTTTGCTGCAGCTCCTGCTTCCCTCTTCCTGTTGCATGGCAGGGACTGGAGCCTCCCTGGAATGCAAACTGCTCTTTGGCATTAGTAGGGCAGGAGTTCATATATCACTGAGCTGAGTGGAGCAATGTGTAAGGATCTGGATCCCAGGGTTTCTGAAAGACTTACATCAAGACACTGACTCTAACGTGAACACATTTAGTGATACAGATTTCATCTGAGTTTAATAATCAAATTTTTATTGCATTAAGAATAATATAACATTCTAGGCAGATTGCTTAAGAGAAGCCTCTATTAAAAAAAAAAAATTAAAAAAAAAAAAAGCATAATCAAACATGCAAGTAACTCCCTTGTGAGATATTTTTGCATTAGACCAGTATTCCCACTCTTGGGGAGTGTAATTTATGCAAAGTAAGTACATATATATAAACAGATATTCTTAATTCAGGCATGTTATGCAAGCTACAGCTGTCATTAACATATTTAAAATTATCATATATCAGGAAATTATCAACTGAATATACATAAATGATAATTATATATATACATTTGGTCTCTAAACTCTGGAAAAGAGTTAAGTTGCTGGTAAGTTGAGGTTGTTAGAAAACAGGACAGTAATTAAGGTTTCCTCTACACACTTACACTGTTTCTCACTGTGAAGTTCTACAACCACCAGAAATTATATGGCATTTTGCAGACATGATCTCTGTAGCTGGATTCCTACAGGGCTCGTTTTGGTTGGGGTAGGTTCTTGTCTCTTGTTTGGAAGTTTTGGAGAAAAGGGAAGATGTCAAGCCATATCTAAGGCCAGGACAAGCGAGAAAGGTGGCAGAAAACTGAAAAATCAATACATTTTGTGCCAACAAAAAACAGATTTGCATTTGGTGAAGAACATGCTACTTCTCATATGCAAGTGGGGACAGCTGTCACTGAGCTGGCCAAATACATCCTTCAGGTTGACATTTGGCAGAACTCTGTGGTGCTGCTCTGTGCTGGGGACTAAGGGACGCCGTGAGCAGTGCTGCTCCACTGCAAGTCCCTTCAGTACAATCCGGCAGATATGGCTTGTCTCTTGGGTGTGGAAGAAAACGTTGGAGACACCTGGGTTTCAATTGCTTATGAGACTCTGTTATAATTCCCAATGATGTGACAGGATAATCCTTCCTCAGTATGCAGAGGAATTCAGAAGAGAAATAAGCCCTTTACTGAGAACACATGGTCCATTAAGATCACTTTGAAAGACAGTGATGGAAATAACTGCAAAGCCAATTGCTGCTCCTAGAGTGCCTTCTGGAGAGATGACTGAGCACCGAAAATCAGCACCAAATGCTTCATCTTGCAAAAAGACTCAGAGGGAGTTACACAAGTGATTGCTGTGTAATGCTGCCAAAAGGACTTTGTCAGTCTTTGACTGATTTACATCAGCAACATCAATTTCAATCTTGCTTTGCATTTTGTCATTTGAGTGTTTGCTTACAAAACCTGATTGATAGCTATAAGGATGTATTGATTTCAAGTTAAATACTGCCTTTACAATAACCACAGTAATTTCTGGTAACCACAATTTCATACAGAATCATTTTACTCTTTATAATAACTGCAGTAATTTTTGATAAACATAAGGTTATACAGAATCATTATATATTTACTTCAGCAAATATTTATTTACATTTTTTACATTTCACAATTTAATTATGTTTAAAATTATAAATTGAATGTTTATTTTTAGATTACTAGTGGTTTATTTATGAATTTATTTATGATCTTCTTGCATATGGGTTTATGTTGGAGATCCATTAAAATGCACTGAAAAATGTTGACATTACTGCAGAAAAATACTTCAGGAAAAATATCTTAAATATGATATAGGCAGAAAAAAGTACATTTATGAAAATGAACATAGCATACAAAACTAGTAGCCATATTAATTATAAAAAAAGTCAATTGACACAAATTACTGATTGATTGTGGTCACCATGCTTCTTAGATATTGCTTTTTGAATGATGACTTTTTTTGTTTCCTACATTTTCAGTCAAAAGTATGAGGCAGTAGCTTTCTGATATTCTCATTCTCTCATAAACTAGAACAAACAAAGCAACATATTTACATTTTAAATTTTTAAAATAATTGCAAAAACTTCAGGAAGAAACACACTTGCTTTTTAAGCAGCATGTATACAGACAAAGGCAAAAACTTTGCCTCGAGAGGGCGTGTTCTCATACTTGCTCAACAGCTACAGGAAGTATAAATTGCAGAACACATGAGCCTCACATCCAGTTTGGTGTTGAGTTACTCTCTTCCAGCCAAAAGCCAGTTTCTGTCCACATAAATTTCTTGATCAGTGTGGGATCCATTCCTGTGATGATGTTACTCCTTCCTATGGCTCACTGGGGTCAGTGCTGTCCCCACCTCTGCCATTGTACTAAAACTTTGCTTTAGACTAGGCTCAAGAGGGTTGTGAGCACCATACTGGAATTCCTAAGAGAATATTAAGCCTTTGTGACTGAGATATTTAAAACGAAACCTACTGTTTCCCTGCAGCTTGATCTGCAGGCTCTGTAGGACAGACCACAAGTAAAACAGACTCAGCTCTCCTACTCTCCCTTCCAGGAGGAAGGCAAAAACTGTCTCCTCGAGTCCTCAGGGGAGGGGAACACAAAGTGCAGATTTGGTCTCAGCCTGTGTGCCAGGAGACTGAGGGATATTAACAGGAGGTCTCTATGGATAAGCATATATACTGTCTCATGTGCAAAAGGATATCACACCCTGAGGACATCCAGTGGCTTGACAACATATCTCTAAAACTTTTCTACATCTGTCTGTTCTTATCAGGTCAAGTTGAGCACTTCAAAATTTATCATTTCAAATTCTCACTTACAATTCAGGAAACTGATTTAGTTTAGGCTTGAAGAGTAAGTATATCACACCTTCTGAATAGTTCTCCTTGGTCTGTGGAATTTTGTTGTGATTGATGTGCCTACAGGATGATACTTAACAATTCCTACCTCAGTACTCTGTAGCCCTTCAGCACTTGCCCTTGTACTGTTCTTCATTGTGTGGAGAATAGCAGACTGAAAATAAGGCAATGTGTTTATTACCCTTACATCTTTATTGCCCACAATTTTACTTTCTAGTCAAATCTTTATATACTGTTTCTTGAGTTATTATTTTTATTTTTTAATTCTGCATCACAGCAGCAGCCTTGTAATTTCTTCTAATCTATGAAATTTATTTCAGTATGTATCAGAAATTTTGTGTTAGTCCATAGCACAACACAATTTAAACTGAGGCGCTGAACATTAATTAGTTTCATAAATCTTTTATAACTGATCTACTCACCCTCTCCACCCTAAAAAAACTTCAGTATCATATCCATGAATCTTGTTTTCAAATTTGAGATAAATGCTTCAGATCCTATCTTTTATAGAGAGGAGAAGGTTTCCATACTGCAGAATTTCATCTGTACAGAGAAGACCAGGACTATACAGGGGAATCCACAGGATTCTGTGTCTGGATCTAATTTCTGAGAAATTTTGCACAAAAATATTACAGTTATATATGCATAGAAATATACTTTATAACATATATACACAAAGAGATAATTATTTTTCTTTCCATGGTTAAAAAAATAGTTATACTTTCTATCTGCAGAAATAATGCCCTTTAAAATTTGGAATGATATGATACATTATGTCCTTTCTACCCTGTAATATACAGTCTATTAAGTATCCCTGCACAAATTCAATAACTTGTGCAGTGTTATATTGCTTTAATTGTGTGAGGCTTAACTTGAATTCTTATTGACATGCAATGAATAAAAATAAAGCTTTATTTAAAAACTAATTACCAGAGTCTCATCTCTCTCTCAGGAAGGACAGGTTTGAGCGAGCTCGGCTACATCTACTGGTAACATAGAAATGGATTTACTGACATCTTGATATTTGTTAATTGATATTTTAATATTGGAGTGTGCTGATTCATTTTGTGCCCTGTACAGTGTTCTTCTTTTTCCGAGGATTGTCTGATGAGATTCTTCTTCATTTTTTTTAACAAAAATCTGTATCTCTTCAAGAACATAAGCACATCTCTGTTGCTAAGGGTCAACCTGTGGAGTGTTTGCTACATTATGCAATTTTGCTAAAATTGCAAATCATGCCATTTTTCTTTTTAATGCTGCCATTTTCCTCTTGTGATATCAGTAATTATTGTCAGATTAAAACAACCATGTAATTGTTGTTGTATATATAGTTTAAAGATGATAATTTCAGATTATAGCTAGTGTTGCAATTCTGAAATATTTCTTTGCTCTCACATTGTAAACTAAAGCTAAATTTCCCACTTGTGTGGCAAAAGCTGTGGAAAGCATATCAGAAGAGATAATCAACAGTGTTTTTCAGTACTTATATGAGATTTCTGCTATGTCCAGGATAACAAAAATGTAGAATCAAAGAATGGCTTCGGTTGGAAAAGACCTTAAAGATCAGCTCCTTCCAAACCTCCTGCCATGGGCAGGGATACCTTCCACCAGACCAGATTGCTCAGGGCCCCATCCAACCTGGCCTAGAACACTTCCAGGGATAGGGCACCCACATGTTCTCTGGGCAACATTTTCCAGTGCCTCAGCACCCTCAGAGTAATATTTATTTTTCTAATACCTAATCTAAACCTACTCTTTCAGTTTAAACTGATTCCCTGTTGTTCTGTCACTTTATGCTCTTATAAATAGTCTAGCTCTATCCTCACTGTAGGTTCCCTTCAATTTCTGGAAGGCCACAATTAGGTCACTCCAAATTAGGTCACTTCCCTCTTCCCAGCTGAGCAATATTAATTTTTTCAGCTTTTTCTCACAGGAGACATGTTCCATGTCTCTGATTATTTTTCTGGCCCTCCTCTGGACTCCCTCCAGCAGGTCCACATCCTTCCTGTGCTGGGAGCCCAGAGCTGGGTGCAGCACTGCAGGTGGGGTCTCAG
>JAODKT010001744.1:19430160-19463551 GCA_027576195.1 Cossypha heuglini
AGTCCTTCTGGGCAGGGCTGCTCTGATCTGTCCATCCCCAACTGGATTGATACTGGCGTTTGCTCTGACCCAGGTGCAGCACCTTGCACTTGTTCTTGTTAAACTTCATGAGGTTCCCATGGGCCACCTCTGGAGCCTGTCCAGGACCCTCTGCATGGCATCCAATCCTCCAGGAATGTGACCTGTACCACTCAGTTTGGAGTCATCTGCAAATCTGCTGAGGGTGTGTTTGATTCCTTTGTCTATGTCATTAATGAAGGTATTAAATAACTCTGGTCCCAGTACAGACCCCGGGGACATCACTTATCACTGAGCCTGAGTCATTAATGGACCACGACCCTCTGGATGTGACCATCCAACCACTTTCTTATTCACCTAACAGCCCACCCACTGAATCCACCTCTCCAGTTGGGAGAGAAGGGTGTTGTGGGGGCCTGTGTCAAAGGCTTTACAGGGTCCAGACAGATGACATCTGCAACCCTTTCCTGGTCCACTGATGGAGTTGCCCAGTCACAGAAGGGCACTGGATTGGTTAGATGAGACTTGTCCTCAGTGCTGGCTGTCACCTCTCTGTCTTAGCACAGCTTCTAGGAGGATCTTTTCCATCCTCTTCCCAGGCACAGAGCTGAGGCTGACAGGTTGGTAGTTCACAGTACCCTCTTTTCTTCACATTTTAAAGATGAGTGTCCCTTATCCAGTCACCGGAGAGTTCTCCTGACTGCCATGAAGTTTTTAATATCATGGAGAGTGGCTTGGGAACTACATCACTCAATTCCCTGAGGACTCTCTGATATATTTCATAGTCCCATAGGCTCATGTATGCTCAAGTTCCTCAGATAGTCATGAACCTGATCTTTACTTACAGTAAGAGGGACTTTGCTTCTCCAGTCCCCATCCTGTTGTCCATTCATTCATGAGGTATGAGAAGAAAGATTGCCATTGAAGACTGAGGCAAAAAAAATATTGAGTACCTCACTCGTCTTCTAATGTTACCAATTTAAAAGCATTTTTATCAGGTGGTATGTTTTCTTTCACCTTCTTTTTCTGATTAACATACCTGAAGAAGCCCTTCCTGTGACACTTCCCATTCCTTGCCAGGTTCAGTGCCAGCTTCAATAGTAGAATTGATCTTGCCTAGTTTTACTAGTCTACACACTGGGCCTAGAACTAACTGTATCTAAAACAAAGTCCTTAAGAATCATACAGTACACAATATTTTCTTTACCTTTTTCTTAAGAACTTTGTAAAAATGTTATGGAAAATGAGGTTTTTAATTACCATTGGAGGAATTTGTGCCTTTAAAAAAATGCATTTCAATTGCAAAGGTATTATGGTTTGAGAAACTGTAGGATGCAGGGCTTATTAGAGAGCAGAGTCATTGGAGATTAATTGCAATTATAACTCCAGTCCAAGCTAACTATTGTTTTACTTTATTGTAATGTGACTTCTAGTTAAATTCTCCTGGTCATCCACATAAATAAATTTAATCTTGGTATCACCCTTTAAAATTAACAGGGTTATTCCCATTTAAAGGAAGATTTATTTGCACAAGAGTGCAAATAAACTAGCCTTTTAACATCCTTTCTGCACCATTTTTACATGACAGAGACTCCTTGCATCATCAGAGCCAGCCACTAAGGCTGGAAAGAATCATTTTAATGGTGCCTGATTTCTTGCCCTTAGAAGAATTTGCTGAGATGTACCTTAAATCCAGTATGAAAGTGAGAAGTGATTCTCCAGGTATAAGAGCTGCAAGAAGAGTTGTAACTAATGTTGAGAAACATCTCTATTTTTGCGCTGGTTTTGCATAGAGGAGGAGCACAGGGCACGGAAAGACAGGAGGGCTGCTTCTTCTGTCGGAGCTTCCTCTCTGGGCTGCAGGGACCAATCGGAGCGCTGATTTGGCGGTTGACAGCCCGGGTAACCAATTGAAAAGTTATTTCGTTTTCATAGATTACACTGCTAAAGTTAATCTGTCTCTTTTTACTGCCATCGAAGAAGCAGGGAACACCCAGCCCGGCCCGGCCCGGCCCGGCCCGGCCCGGCCCCCTCCCCGTGCGGCCTGGCCGGGCAGGGGTGGGGGACCGACCGAGGCCCCCCTGCCCCTGTTTTCGGCTGGGGGCCGTGGTGGCTGGGAGGGAGGCCTTTGCTGGGGTCCTGGTTCCCCCCCCAGCGTAGCCACAGCTCAGATGAAGCTCTGCCGCGGTTTTAGAAGCAGCTAGGAGGAAGAGGAGCGCCCCCAGCTGCCCACGCAGCATGGGGAAGCGCAGCTGGGCTGTGCAGTTTCATCTCCTCCTCCACACAGCCCGTGCAGCCCGAAAAGCCCTGGCACGTTTTCCAGCATGGCCTGGCCCAGCTCCTTCACCTTCTGGGTGCAATTTTAACCCTTCTAATGCCCGGATAAGACTGCAGATCTCCTGAGTTCCCCTGAATGAGAGGAATAAAACCAGGAGCCTACTGAAGACAGTGAAGTGAAAGCTAAGTTTCCAGATGGGAAGAGATGCCACTGATAAGTGGGCTGAAAAACCTTTTCTGTGGGCTATGAGAGGACTGGACTACACTGAAATTCCTTTAAATTGTGGAAGACTACTTGGGGGTGTTGCTTCTAGATGTTGCTTGGGGTAAAGGAGCAGGAAAGGCCTTCACAGGGTTTTACAAAGATGTTTATTTCAGCCACGTGTGCATTGTTCAGGATTCGAGGAACAAAGGCAAAGGGGCTTGTGGGGGCCTAGGTTTAAGTACATGGGATGAGGAGGGCGAGGAGAGCATCAGGGACCAACCAATTACCAGGGGACATGGGGGTGGCACAAGGGTGAGGTTGGGGTAAAGGGCTAACAGGGAATTAGGGTGGGAGTGACCGAAAGGCTGACCAACAGGGAGAGGCCACGGAGTTGACCCAGGGAACAGAACAGGGGTTGCATTCCCTAGTTGGGAACACCTTTCTGGGTCTCCATAGCGGGGATTGAAGAGCTGGAGGAAAAAGATCCTTTATCTCAAGGGAATGGGGCTCTCTGTTCTGGAGACTGGAAAAATGGACAGAGGCATTTGATGGAAAAAGAGATGAAGAGAATTTTTGTCTTTGAACAGCTTGCCCTTAAAACTAATACCCCATGTGTGTAACATAACCCATAACACAGCTGTGGAAAGACTGTGAAGATGGGAGGAAGTTCACAATTTGCAGATTTTCCGTCGGCAGATGCGAATTGTGAAAGTGAAGACACCCCCTATGCCTAAACCAAAAAAGGAACTTTTTTCTCTCGAGTGAACTGAAATGATAATTTAAGTGGAAAACTGACTGAAGTGTTCTCTGTATGCTGTGGTTAAGAAATGTAGGAGGTGGGAGGCGGGGTGGAGGGAATGATCTGGAAATCTTATTCTGAATCTCTTAATTTTTCTGTGTAATTAATAAATTTCTTCTATATACCCATTTAAGTTTTAGGCCTGCCTTGTCTTTGCTCCTAAATCCTATCTCTAAAAGAAATTGAATATATCAGAATTGGCAAATCCAAATCAAACCAAGACAATTTTAAGACAAAACCTATTAAAAATTCAGTCGTTGGTTGTCCTTGGGGTATGAAATTATATTGTTAAACTATTGCAGTTGAACATACAGTGAATAGAAAGCTAAGAAGAAATGAGGACAACTTTATTTTGTCTCTTCTCAGAATCTAGGCTTTGCATATAGGTTCTGGGGCTGCAGTAGTAAATAATCCACTGCCATCATGAACCATGGAGAAAGAGAGAATTCCTGATTCTGAGATTCATCTTGGCTGTCAAGTAAGTGGTTGCACTGGCTCAATAGCTGCATCAGGGAAAAAGAAGGTAGTATAAAGCTGGGGTAGCCCTGTAAATGTGCATATTGCCTAAAGCAGGTTTTGTCAACCATTGCCTAAAGCAGGCTTAGTCAAAACCTGTGCTTTTTCACTTAAATTAATTTGGAGCACTATTTTTGGTCTGGCATAGCCATTGAAAACTTTCCATCCAAAGTTGTCATGCATTTACTGTGAATCTCAATTATTTTTTTCACATTATTATTGGCTAGTGTTAAGATGTATGTTATTGTAATAGTCGCCCAACTCATAAACCACCATGGCAGAAAATGTTCCTTACAGCTGATGTAGAGTATCTAGGCCAGGGTTTAAAGATGTACACTTTGAAGCACTTTAGAGGTCATTAAAGAAATGTTGAATCGTCATAAAAGCCTGAAACATTCAATCACTAATTTTTCCTTCAAACTGCCCTAGTAATAAAGTTTTAGATGCAGTTTGCACCACTCCAAGCTATATGCCATTCAGTTATGCAATTTTTCATGCTCAGATTATATTTGCAGCTGAGACACTGCTATAGATGTGTTTATTATATCAGGATATTGAGTCAAAAAGCTTGAACTCTGGGAAAATAAAGTTGGAAATCTGTTAAGATATTCTGCAAATCCAATAGTGCTCTAAATCAGGCCCATGAAATTTAATCATTACCTAAGTATCGCTTTGTATATTTCTCTGTTCCTACTTTGCAGTCCACTAATCTGCCTCACATTTTGTACTGAAGTTTTGCCTACTCAAATGGGATTTTTTGAGGTTTCTAGTGGAGAAGGAAAACATTTTGGGTGGGTTATGCTGAATCCAGATTACTTTTTCTAAAGTTGATTGCACAGTTTTAGTAAAAAAAAAAAATGCATACACCTGATTTGAATCTAAATGCTTGTAACTTCCAACACTATTTCTTCATAGATTACACTGGAATAAAATTTAAATGTAAAAACATAGTCCACAGTACTTATAGGCTTGGAAATACACTAATTGCAAAAATAAAACTTGATACTTAAATTTTAATATCTCCATGGGTATTTTAGGAAACAAAATGTTGTTAACTGGTTTTGTTTTTCACCGTCATCTTCATGTTTTGTTAATATTTCTTCTTCTCTGCTTGGTTTTAGACCCTAAAAAGCTTTTGCTGGTTCTCATCTTCCGTAGATCAGAGATTATTGCGGAACCTTTTCCAAGATAGGCATTCAAAGGGAAGACAAATCTAAATGATCCTTAACTTTTATAAAGTATACTTATCCTTTGTATTGTTCTGCCAGTCTGTGAAAAAGCCTTTCAAATCTTGGAGATTTTAAACTTTCATTTGCTTGCAATTCTGAATATTTATGAGAGTCATATGCCCCTTTCAGCTTTTAAAGTTTTTTAGAGGACTGTGTAATTAAAGAAAAAGATCATATCTAAGACTTCAAATACATATACTCTTGCAGTGAAAAATGAGATTAAAGATACTATTTTGGTCTCTAATCTTACCTCTTCATTTTCTAGCCAAAATGGTATTAGCTTCTTTATGTGTAGCTGACTCACCAAAGCAGCAGCACTTCCGCGCTCATATTTTAAATAATCAGCAGTCTATTTTTATTAATTTGTCAAAAAATAAAGATGTGGGAAAAAAATCTGAGAAATATTTGCAATAATAGCAAAGAGTTTTGCTTTAAATAATTAATACCTTGCTATGACTCATAGCTGGGGCAAACAGCCAGAGGAGCTGAGCTTTCTTTTTTTCTTTTCTTTTTCACAGATTAATTCATTAAAACCCCTAAAATGTTGCTATCACATAAATTGGTACAAGCAGTAACCAAGGAGTCAAATGTCAGTCAGATGCTGGATATTGCTTCTTGTCTAGCTGCTGAAGATGTGACAGTGTTCCCCTTCCCCAGCCGTGGTCTGAGCTGGATGGGCTGTAGGACTGAGCTGCCTGCTGGTACCCAGTGACCAACTAAACAATTTCACTTGAATTTTCTTTCTTAGGATACCTGTCAAATGTGTGTGGTGGCCTGCAAGACATTTCAGAGGGTGAAAATGATCCTAAAATTTTCATTTTCAGGAAAGAATGATTTTCCAAGAAGTCTAATCTGTGTTTCTTTTAATGAAATTCAGGGTGGCAGGGATTTATTTTTTTAGTTTAAAGCATTCTGTTGACATTACCTGGTGTTTCCATCTTTGTGGGTGTTTCACATATTTTCATAATAAATACAGATGTGATCACATAGTCGTACTAGATGATTGTTGTGTGTCTTTTCCAACTGAACTGATCTATTAGAAATTAAATTAAGCTTTTACTTAGCAAGTAAAATCTGGCCCTGTGGGGTCAGCATCTCTTCTTACTTTTATATATATTTTTGGCTTTTTCAACTACCGCAGAAGGGGGTCATTAAAGTGAACTAATGCTGGTCTATATGTATTTTATGTGGTTAAATTTTTAGAACATGATCTGACCATACTTTTTGTTTTAGTCTCTAAATGCATTCACTGCTTTCTGCTGGAAAATCACTGCAGATAATTGCTTTATAATATCTATTATAGATGGATTCACTGCACAGGTTATGGGTGTTCTCTTCTCCTAGAGCATCAGTAGGAATACTGTATTGAAAATGACCTCATTTTTAGACACCAAATATTAACTCTGATTAATAACCTCTCATTTCTGAAACTTGTAGCTACAAGATTAACAGTCGTGACTATAAGGTCAGCATACTACAAAATTATAAGATCCTTTTTCTTATTACCATGTGTGCCAAATTTTTAATACAACCATTAATTCCTTCTGTAATCTTTGCTATACTTACCCAATTATCCAATATTCAGCATAAACTCTGGGTTTCAAACATTACCTGTAGTACTGTGAAAATACAATAAGGTGGGATCGATTTTTCCACACACTCTGAGAAAAAACAAACCAAAAGAGATGTTGCATAAAATGTCATTAAGCCTGTGGAAATGGTGGAAGTAGTATTTCACTTAGTTAGTGAGGACTAATTAAAATAGCCTCACAGTAATCTGCATGCAGTTTGTGATGTGGGACAAATTTGTGCATGTAAGAAAAACGAGAGTAAAAGGGTAAACTGAAGGTAGCTAAGAAGTGGTTTCCACATCTGTTTGCAACCTGAACACCGCCCTTGAAAGAGAAGACTTTAACCTCCATGATAGTCCACTGTCAGCTGGTGCAAATTCCCTTCCTTTTTATGTTGAGATGTGTCTTGACATCTACTGAGGATTAGAGTAGCTTGACTCTTGACAGAACTAAGATGAGTTGTAGTCAGACAGAAGCTCCTCATTTCACATAAACAAGGCTGAGCAGAAGACTTCAAGGCAGTTGCCAGCATAGTTTTTTACTTGCCAACAGCCGGCATGTACCTTCACTACTTTTCTTATTTTCACCACCTCCTGTTTGGAATTTAAAGTTCCCACTATTGTAATTGTGCCAGAAAATAAAAGAACAGCTTTTTTTCAGCCAGTGTCAGGTGGAGAGGTAATAATGTGGGTTTGGTGGTGAGAGTTGCAAAGATCTTTTCTCAAGAAGCTGACTAAGCCCTTGTCACCCTGGCTCTCATCTCACCATTTCTCCCTCATCCTCTCTGCTTTTTGTGACCCCATACTGCTTGGTGGATCAGATGAGTAAGCAATGAAGTTAAAATATATGGACCTGGAATGGGTGAAACTAAGTGCCTCACGTGATGAAATTGTCACGCTTATCACTCTTTCATTTTGCTGGGTTGCTAGCTTGGTCAGCACTAGGTTAAAATCAAATTGAGAATAGTGACATTTTGTAAAACTTAGGGAGAGTTTCTCATTTGATCAGTTTGGCCTCAAAGGCATTATCTTGGAGTATCTTTCTGGTAATCACGAGGAACAATCTGAATAAGGTTGGCAGAAAATCAATTATGAAGTAAGAAGAAAGAAGACCAAAAGGAATCACAGACTCATTTTGTGAGTACAAAAAGTAAATAAATGTGGAACCAAATGTAAGGTAACTGGGGTAATGAAAGGGAAAAACTCAAGACAAGATGGATCGTGAAAGAGAGTATTCATTTCTAATCTCTTTCTAACACCTTACTCAGGGCAACAGTTTTAACAGAAGAAAACGTTTTCTTAATTTTAATTGCTTCACATATTTGTTTTTCAGCCATAGGTGTTGCTTCATATCTTTCTTTCACTCACTCATCTCTTGTTTTCTGTCTCATTTTATTTTCTTTGGGTCATGTTTTGACAGGCACTAAACATAAGCAACACTGCATCAGTCTCATTGTATTTGTCTAGTACTCGTCAAGGAGCTGATCTGAAGTTCATTGACATTACCATCAAGTTAGACAAAGGACTGAATCCTACACAGTGCTCAGCAGCTTCCAGAGACTATGATCCACTGCTTTAATGAAGTGCTGTGTTAGCAGCTGTGCACAGGAGGCCTGCCTATTACCATGTCTTATTTAAACATTATCAAAAATACCATTTTATACCTCTCTATACATCTTGCATACATGTAGTGTTGTGGGATTTGCTGGACCATTGATTGGTAGGTCTAATAATCTACAAGTCTCCTAAAGCATTAATGAAGAAAACTTCCACAGAAGTCATGACTGTAATACATAGTCTATATAAGAATTGCTACTGGCATTGGGAGAATGCTGCAAGATATCAAATCCTGCAGAAAACAAGTAAGGAATTTATATTTGATTATTATAGGCTCCTCTAGCAGGCTTTGATAGTGATGGGATATGGACATCTGTTTTTAGCATGTGTATGTGTAGGAGGGAAATCAGACTTGGTATTAATTCTGTTTGTGCCAAAATGACATGGATTATGGACCAAGACTCCTCATGGGCACTCATATATTAACATTTTGTCGAAAGAAGTGTGTAAGAGTCTGTCTTGCAGAACAGGCTATCATAAAAGTGAACCTGTGGTCATAATTCACGAGAGGACCTCACTGCTCTAAATTCTGGAGACTAGATATGCAATCTCTGAGGTATTTGGGGTCACAGTGCCGAAGTATTTGCTATTTGAGGATGGCAGCAGCAGCAGCAACACTAATGATAGATTTGTAACTTATCTTGGTAAAAATGTATAAGATATCTCTGAGAGTCAAAAAAGACAAGAAAAATACTGCTGAAAATACCAGATATTGCAAATTTGATTCTTCACATTGTTTTTGCAACAGTTTTCCCTCAAAAGGATGAGGAATCATATAAAACAATATTAAATGTCTGCTACCAGTTTTACTTCAATACGGCCTCAACTGAGTAGTTAAGGTCACACCATTGCTAGTCCAGTCCCAGCTTCTTTTAACAGATCTGCCAAACTGAAGTTGATGGCTTCAGTTATCTCACTCCCCAGCTCTCAGCAGCTCCTCAAACTAACACTTTCTTCAACCTTAATACTGAGAATCTCTGTGCCAGCTGGCAGGTTAACCACTCTGTGGCAATGGAGGAAAGTCAAATAAGGGAAACAAAATCAACAAAATCTGGAGAAGGCCATTGATTAGGAGACAGAGGATTAGGAGGAAAGTTCTTGCATAGATTAAAATAATAAGTTTATGGCATGACAGGCTGCATGCAGACCTGTGTACAGTCACCTTCCTGGTGGCTCTAATGCTGTGCTTAAAGACCCCCTCCTGATGCCTCTATGCATTCATAATTTTCACAGCTCTTGACAGGATCTCAGATAGAAGTGAAATCTGGGCAGGCCAGATACAGTCACGCAAGGTCAGCACTGCAGCTGGCTGAGCCAGCCCACAGGCAGGGCTCAGCTAGAAGAAAAATGAAAATATCAGTTTTCACACATGGCAAGATGGAGGGGCAGTGGGAGGATTTCATTGGAGACTTTGCTTGTCCTCTTGACAGATCAGTTTTAGCAATTTCTCATACTCTTCTATTTTCTATCCATAACCATTTAAATGTCTGAATGTCTTCAGCCTATTCATTTCTCAGAAGGGTAGAGACAGTCTAATAAAACAATTCCTGTCCCGGGTTTTGCCACATCTCATTTTATTTTCTTTCACAAAATGAAATTAATTTTTAACTGGAAAACATTTTGGAGGGCATTGCCAGTTGGAACACAAGTTTTGGAAAAATGGGGAAAAGTCTGGAGCTTATTAGTTTAGTGGGAGTTGTTGAAAATATATTAGGATAAAATCCAATGAGACAATTTTGCAAAATACCTCTCATCTTAAACTTTACTTTGATTTGCAAACACTAGAACAATCTTTTTGCACTACTTGCATTTCAAATATGCTATTGCATGCACCAAGAAACTTGAAGGGACTAAATGCTTTTGTAACATCAAATGAGTTGTGTGAAAATTTTGTATCTGATTTGCTCAGGGAAAAGTGATAGAAGGAATCCTGAATATTTATTACAAAAGTAATGAAAATAAATTACATGTGGTTCTTGTATAGTTTTCAATAAGAAGGATTCCAACATCAAAGACACAAAAGTCTGTCTCATGCATATGTCAAATAGTCGCTTTAAAATAGAATATTTTTTTAAAACAAAAATCAAACTATTTTACAAATTAAAATAATATATTCAAAATATACTAATGTATAAAATTTTAGTGAGGTCTACAAATAAATAAAATTAAACAATAACCTTCATATCTGATAACCTTTTGCATAGTCCATTCATGAAATTCAACATATCTATGAGCATAGATTTAACATTTTGTTAGCTGTCCTAAATTGCCATTTGAAGTTGTTGAGGATCAGATAGACCATGGACAAATGTTCTCTATTGCCTTGTGTGATACTGTATTTATGACTACATAAGACTCTATCTACGATCAAAAATCCTGCACTCTTGGTTAATTTGTTAATAGGATTGGTTTGCACAGGAATGCCTTCACATCATTTCATCATCAGTTGACGATTACAGCGGGAGGATAATTCAATTTTTATTGATATTATTGTCCTCAAGGTCAACTACAAAGTCCACAGAAGGCATTCATGACAGCATCAGTGTGATGTTTTATTTCCTCATTAGGCTTGACCAGTTGCAGTACTGCTGATATTCCAGCGTAATTAAAAGCCTGAGCTGTGTTTTAAGTTCAAAGTGAGTGAAAGGCTTAGGGTGTCTCTAACGGTGAAATTTACATTAAAAGAGTAATTCAGTCCTTAAATTAATAAATTAAATTAAATTAAATTAATGTCAAGCCTCTAGGTACCAAAAATGATGGGAACATAAATTTGCTATACATGGGGGCCCTGGAATCTTCTCTCAGTGTTTATAGCAAAGATGAGAAGGCTTGTAAGCAAAACGCTAATCAGTTAACCAAAAACATGCCATCAAGAGATGCATTAGAATTTAAAATCAATTGAGACAACTGCATTAGTAAAGATTAACTTTGCCTTGGAAATGAACTGATGTCAATCAAGTTGACCTGCAACTATAACTGGCATGTAGGGCATCCCTTCTACCACAGGATTTTGGTCTTTTATTATTCAGAATCTATATTAAGGTGATGCTCCAGTACCACCCTTAATCTCCCTCTTTTGGTAATGTTCTACTTTATATGCTAAGGAGACATTGATTACATGTTCATTAACCAAACGGAAAGATGGAAATTCAAATGGAAAAAGAAGAAAATGTACTATACTCACAGCTCTGCTAAGAACAGATAAAGGCAGGTTTGATAGTTTCCTGACCTATAATGTGGATAGATATTTCATAGTTTTTATTCTGGTTTTGCTGTTTATGCTGTATTTGTGCTGGTTTTACTTCTGAAAATGGATATTTCACACCACTTTAATCCATCTCAGATGAATAAGAATTGTTACAGACACAATGTCACAAAAGCACTAAAAGCAATCGGTGTGAGAGCATGCTCAGCAGAGCAACTGCATCCACCTCACTCAGCCACCACACAAACACCTTGCAGTGCAGTGGAAGCAGGGGAGCAGCCAGCAGGCCCCCACCACATCTGGGCATTGTAAGATGGCCCATGAGCTTTGTGTAAGCATGGTTAATGGCTTTGTGACTTTAAAGAACAATAAATTAAAACCAGCAGACAGAAAAGCAGTTCTGCAGCCATTATGCTCATACTCTCCTGCAGTCTCAGCTCAGTTTAAATGCAGACTTCATCTCCCCAGCTCCTTCCACCAACAAAATACTCCAGAGACTCAGGGAGTCAAACTACCTCGTTTTTCCCTTCTTGCTCAGTCTAGCTATTTGCAAGCACAAACCCATGCTAAATACTAGATAAGGAGAGAGAAATAGGAGAATAGCAGCAAGGAAAAGCTTGTCTCTTGTCAACCCTTGCCCCCACTCCCACAGCCCAGTGGAGAGGCATTGAAGTGAAGATGCTGGGCAGAGGGGCTGCAGTTCTCTTGTGAAGGAGTAGCACAGGTAAGTTCAACATTTCTGGGCAATAGAGAGGATCAGACACGGGGAAGCATTGCTAATCCTTCCCTTCCCAGCCCTGAGCCCCGCTCTGGCTGTTCCCAGCCTCCTCTGAGCCCCTGCAGCCTCTCAGGTAACCCGTGACTCCTTAGCACTCTTCCCTGGCTCTCCTGCAGAGCCTGCCCAGAGCCTGCATCTCGCCTTCAGCCCTGGAGTAGGCTCTGATAACCTGTGTGAGAGAGAATGCAATAGGCACAAAAACAACTATAGGGCAAACAAAATACCTGTTCTCAGATTAACTGAGAAAACAGATTTAAAGGAATTCATTTGGGTTTAGTGAGCTCTGCTTTAAAGCCCTGTTGTCACATCAGGAATGAAATGTTGAAAGTGAGCAGGTACTTGATAATTTCCTGATATAGCACTATGCTGAAAAAACATGTACCAAAGAATATTGTCTGACTTGCAGTGTACAAACAGTTATTATTTTTCTCTTTAAGTGTGTATGAAGGAAAGATCAGATGTGTAGCTAGCTGCAGAAGCTGGAAATAGTAGAGATATTGTGAATGTCCCATAAACTTGAGTGCACTATATAAATGGGCAGATGGACAAATGTCCTTTAGTACCTTGATTTTATCAGATATCTGGTTCAAATGCTTTTTTTTAAGCTCAAAACAAGATATTTTATAAGAGGTATGTGTCAAAAAACCTTACTACATGGCAGGAAAGCTCTTAATGTTTCTAAATATTTTCTCTTCTGTGAAAAATCACAGAATTTTTCAGTGATTTGAAAATCACTGAAAATCACAATACTCACAATGGGAGCAGGCTATAAACTGGGTTGAACATGGTACAAAATTACTACAAGTATTGTATCTCTCTTCAATTATGCTTTAGATTCCCAGCATGATTATTTGCAAGAAAGAGACTTTTATCAATGCTGGAAACGAAGCCCTTCAACTAAATATAATGATACCACAGAATAAATTTTGTGATTAGAAGAAAACAATGGAGAAAAAATCAGATGAAGTCAAGAAATGGTGCTTCCAAAGGTTTCAAAATCATGTGGATTTCTTTCTCAAGTTATTTGGAGACTCCTGGGCCTCTCAGCCAAGAGTATCTGCCCACCACTGACATGAAGAAAGGGCCACAGGGGCTGAGGGCCAGCCCATCTCTCAGCCCAAGGATTCTGTGGAAAGCAGTATCCGAAGACCCCACACAGATGAATGTAGAACAAATCCTGCAAAACTCAAAGACTACAAGGAACTGTTCTCATGCCATTAGAAGGGTAGGGTATGGTGCTAGTGGGCAAAAGTTTCAATGTAGTTAAAGATTTGGGTTTTGTGTTCTCTAACCATGTTGTTAATGTTCAGTAAATAATTGATATCTTCTTGCAAATGAATGAGTTTTCTTCATCCACAGCTCTCTGAAACTGCAATAAGTATCAGGTGCTGTAGGTCCTTCTGTTGCTATAGTGATGCAGGTTACAGAGGTTTTCAAATCAGTAGGGAGATTATCCAAGTTGCCAAAGTGAAACACAATCTTTAAGATAGCTGAAGAGGTCATGATAGACCTGAAGAGTGGCAGAGGACCAGCTGAATGCAAGCTGTTCAGTTTCTGGACAAGGCCATAGCAGTAGCAATACTGCAAGGACATAAATAGGAAAAAGAGCCATGGGGTGCTGTGTACAGGCAGGACACCTGGACTGTTAAAGCTCAGTGGTGGGCTGGTGAGTCCAATGACACAACACTGTATTTTTGCAGGGTCACCTGAAAATACACCCTGGACTTTTGCTTGCCCCAGCTACCTTTCAGCTCTGGATGTAATAAATATGTATCTGCTGTTCCTCTCTGCCCTGGTTCAAATGGGTAAGAAACATGGTTATGTAAGTCTAAAGAAAGCCACAACAATTTCAAAGGAAATGTTCAACATCTCTGTTGGCAGCATGGACAGTGGGATCAAGGGCACCCTCAGCAAGTTCACAGGCAGCACCAGGCTGTGCGGGGCAGTCGACACGCTGGAGGGAAGGGATGGCATCCAGAGGGACCTGGACAGGCTTGAGAGCTGGGCCAGTGCAAACCTCATGGGGTCAACAAAGTGCAAGGTCCTACAGCTGGGTCATGGCAACCCCAGACACAGCAACAGCTTGGGCAGAGAAGTGATTGAGATGGTAGATGAAAAACTCAACCTTAACCAGTTCAGAAAGCCAAGGAAATCCTGGGCTGCATCAAAAGGAGCATGGCCAGCAGGCAAGGGACGTGATTCTGCCCCTCTGCTCTGATGAGACCCCAGCTGGACTGCTGCATCCAGCTCTAGTGCCCCCGAAACAAGGTCAAGGAACTGCTGGAGCAAGTCCAGAGGACACCATGAAGTTGATAAGAGGACTGAAACACCTTCCCTGTGAAGACAGGCTGAGAAAGTTGTAGCTGTTCAGCTCGGAGAAGAGAAGGTTGTGGTGGGGACCTCATAGCAAGTTTCCAGAGAAAGAAAAAAGAGCCTGCAGGGAATCCTGAGGGGCTCTTTATCAGGAACTGTAATGATAGGACAAGGAGTAATGGGTACAAACTGCAAGAGGGAAAATACCTACCTTTAGGTTAGGTATTAAGAAAAAATTCCTTACCGTGAGGGAGGTGAGACACTGGAACAGGTTGCCCAGGGAGGCTGTGGGTGCCCCAAAACTCACAGTGTTCACAGCCAGGTCGCGTGGAGCCTTGAGCACCCTGGCATAGAGGGAGGTGTCCCTGCCCATGGTAGGGGCAGGTGGGATCAGATGATCATTAAAGTCCATTCCAACTCCTCAATATTCTACGATTCCATGATTTTACAATTCTGTGATTCTATGAAGAACCGAGTTCTGAGTAGTGGGGCCACCAGAGCTGTGGGGTGCCCCAGGACAGCACAACAGAGACAGCATAGGTGGAGTTACATGCTGCACCAAAGAAAGTTGAGAACTATGCTTAGTAAACACAAATCCTGAGCGTGTGGTGGTGTCACTAGTTAGACTAGCCTACAGAAATAAGAAGATATTTAACTTTGCAGCAGCTAACACCAACTCACTCATTGCAATTTTTATATATATATAAATTTATAGCACTGTTCTCTCCTACATTCTCCCCCTTCCTGGTTTAATCTGCTTCCTCTTTGCTGCAGAGGTAAGTGGGAGTGCTGGCTGGCATGCTCTGACAGGTTTCCTTCAAAAGAAACCTTTGGCAATTGTCAGAATAACTGCATGGCTTCATAACCTCATGGAAGGCGAAGAGAAGCAGGGAAGCATAACTAACAGCTTGAGAGCAAACCCAGCATGATCTGGAGATACCATGATCTCCAGACCGGAACTGGCTCAAAACTATGCTTCCACCACCACTTCCCTAGCATTTTTGTACAAAACCACATTAAACTTCAACCCAAATTTATTTAGAAAACCTAAAGATTTTAAACATGTTTTAAGTTAACTAGCGTGAAGTCGTAATAAAAATTTTGCAGCAGCATTTTGATTTCTTTTTGTAAGTTTTGCAGACTCTGCACTCAAAAATTAATTCGAGACTAGTTTAGTATGAAGTCATCCACCAGGACTATTTTAACAACCTCTGTTGTCATGCAGCAAGTGCAAAATCTACATTTTTCGCTAAAACTGGTTTTGCATCACTGCTTAGATAGCAGATGATATTTAGGGAACTGTCTTCTTTCTCCTGCCATAAGCTGCCACTGATGATTTGGCAAAATACTGAAAATGAAGGATAAAAAAATTGACATAACCTGAACATATACTCATTTGATTTGATGGGAAAAGTGATTTCTGTCATACCATTAGTACAGTTTATTCCTTTCCTAGCCTGGAAAAGTCCTTGGCTGCCCTCATCCCATCAAGAGGAATGGTTACTGCCTGTTGCAGAGCTAGCAGCATCTTGAGGGGAGAACTGCCAACATCAGCAACCTTCCAGTCTCACTGGTTTCTTATTTTCCCCTTGGGACCCACAATGAAACATTCTGTGTACACATTGATATATCCCCTACCTCACATACCACTGGACATGGCGACATCGTTGAGTTCAGCCTGAGTCTGGCAAATCCACTGGAAGGATGTGCAGAAACTGTCCATGTCTGACAGACATACCAGTGGGATTATGAGCACAAATACCCACCCATTTTGGTCCTTTTAGCAATTCTGATCTATTTTAATTGCCTGATGTCGCTGTCCATCACTGGAAAATTTAAAGCAATGCTATTTGATAGCAATCTGGGTTAATAAAGGTGTCCAAGTGCATCAAAGTTCACTTTAAATTCTGCAGATTCCAGACAGGTAGTAAAATGGCTGGAATTACACTGTTTTGCACTGTAATAGGAAAATAAGAATACTGCCATCTAGCCTAGTCTAGTAGAAAGACTTTGGGCATTGTGGTTTTTGAGCAACTTTAGAGCAACCATTGAAGGATGATGCTGGTCTCCTAACTGTGGAATGTGTGAGGGAAAAACTATGAACAAGAAAATACGGTCAGAAAGCTTAAAACTTTTGCTCACTGAATTTATGCCAAATATTGATTAAATAAAGAGAAGTCCAGAACAAGTGGACTGTGGGCTGTTCCCCAGAGCAAGGCACAGAATGAAGCACTGCTTAATCTCTGGAGGGTAGCACACAAACCACACACCTTGCATTCAGGGACCATCTGTCAATGAGTAAAATGTATCTTATGAACAAGAATGTTGTGGTTTCATCAGAAACACTAGGCCCGTGCATATCATGAGAACGTACACAGCATGAAAGCTAATAACTACTGCGAGAGGCAGAGTAAATTAATTTGGGATTAAAGTAACGCTCATATGGTTATTGAGCTTCCAATTGACTTCAAGGGCAGACTTCTGCTACAAAAGACAACAGATCTAGCTCATGATCTAGCCCATGCCGCCTGTGTAACTGTTTCCACGCCCATGAGTCTGCTTCTATCACCCTCAGCTTTCATGTCTCTTTGAAAAACCTCTCTTTCAAACTTCAGTTTTCACATGAAAACAAAAACATAACATATTAAATGAAGTTGTACTATGGTAACATTCTTTCAATTTAACTGAAATGTGATATAAAACATTGTGGAGAGAAGTAGCTGCATCTCTGTAAAGAGTCATGAATAATGTATTTTTTTAACTTTTTTTTTCAGTTACAGAAGCACCTTTGTCAGTTCTTTCTTCATGAAAGATAAGAAAATTTACAAGGCTCCAACTGCTGCTGTAGATCCTAGCTAGCTGGAGAGACTTGGAACCAAAGGAAAGGGGTTCTCAAGGACAAAGCACAGCCATATCCTTCAAAGTCTGCATTTTCTTCTCGTGTGGGCTTTTTCTGCTGGTATAAGCTGACAAAAAAAAAAAAGTTATTTTAGTTTCACAACTACAAATTGGACTGCAGAAAGCCAGAATTTTGGAACAAATGTTCAAATGAAATGTAGTCTGAGAGCTTATGCATGGAGATTTTGCCTAAAAAAAACAAGCAGCCATTCTCAAAAGAGGAATCCCTAGCCAAAGTAATGTCATCCAGGCATGCAAGTGAGGCAGTTTCTCAGTGGTTCCTGGCGCGGCGGGCAGTCGTGCTGCAGGAGGATCTCCGTGCTCCCCACCCTGGCTGTGCCCTGGCGCTGGGCTGAGCCTCCCCAGGCACGCAGCCTCTGCAGCAGCTGCACAGGGCACACACCCCTGGCAGGGTGAGGGACCCAGGGGCTCCTCAGGGAGGCCCAGAGATTGCAGAAGGAATGTGTTAGTAGTCCTGGCATGACCCTGGTTCTCTTTTGTTAGCAAAGTGTCGGTCAATACAGGCGTTTGTCACGCGGTGTTTAGCATCAGTTGTTTGTGTATACACAAACACAGAAATGTCTGTGTGTACATAGGTACATAGAGAGATATGCAATGGCATCTGTCTTTCACTGTGTATTTTTCATGCAAATTTTAATCCCGTTTTTGCACAGATTTTCAGATTTCCTGCTGATAAGTGATTTGATGCTAATGTAAAAACTTGAATGAAGTTGCACCTGAATTAGACGTGCAGTCATGCTGGTACACTGGTTATCAGTAAGGTTAATTTCTTCTCATAAAACGTAATTTCTTCAGTAGGACTCAAGAAGCACTTTTTTTGATGCCTGTTGCTTGTCTCTGTCTGCAAAGTTTTTAGTCATAAGTATTCTCAGCCAAAGTTTAATCTGAAAGTGCTTCAAATTGAACCACCTTCTTCATTCTGAGTTGTGATGGTATTGACAGTCTTCTGCATATCTATTTAATTTCAAGAAGCAGATATTTACATTGGCGTATGTCCAAACATTGACAAAACAAGAAAAGATATATTGAAATACACACAAGAGTTTTCCAATAAGCTTTTTTTACTATAAACAGCACCAGATGAACTAGAAGAAGTTGTAGAAAATTAAACATAATATAGTCATGTAATATCTTGCTTTTCAGAAAAGTTTCTCTCCAAACTGAAGCAGTTATCTGACTCAGATTTTTTTCTTTCTTATTTTTTGATTTGTTAGCTATAGCTGCATATAATATTAGTCATACTGGAACACGTTCTTTTTCTAGTCCTAATGTTCCTTTGCATTGTTGATATAAGAAGGCTGTGAAGTACTCAGATTCATGTCTTACTAGGTTTGAATCTTAATTCAGAAAAGCATCCACACACCTGCTACTCAAGCTACATTTACAAACTCACAGGATTAAGCTTTTGGCACAGAGGTCCATCTCTTTCCTATTCATCTGGTCAGGACAGAAGCATGTGCTCAGATAGACCTTTTTAAATCAGAAATATCGTTACATAATAATGGTTATGTGAAACTCATGTTCCTACTGGTCACAGCAGATGCAGGTAGGTCAAAACTCATCAACATCTGGAGATCTGATTGTATATAACTTTCTTGTTATATCTTGTCTTAAGTGCTATAATATTAGCAAGATTTGCACATCATTAGTGCTGCTAATTTGAAAATTTCACCTCCTCCTGTAGCTGTTTCATTTCACACACACAGGCTGCATGCCAGGGATCAAACTGTGACTTCAGTGACCTGTTAGAGCATTGATTTATGTGCTCACATGGTTTTCTTATTATCTTGTTTTGATTTTGATCTGTTCCAAATTATTCCTGAGGCTATCTCAGGTACAAGCTGACCCAGGAACTGAGAACCAACTTTTTTTTGTCCCTCCTGCTGGCTCAGTTGGGTCAGACACAAAAGGTGTATGGAAGAGCTAGGCAGGACTGAAGCACATGGATTAGCTTAATGTCTGAGTAGGTAAAATTATGCAAGAATGATTAACAAGTAAAAATTCAAGAATCAAAGGAAAAAATCAAAACAGAAGGGATAAAATTAACAAAAAAGGGACTAAGTGTTTTGAGTTCCAACACTCAATAAAGCAAGTTCATACAAGACTGAGAAACTGGGTTTCAAACCAATAATTTCAAACCAGATAGAAACTAGTATGAGGAAAAGTGAGGATCATAGTTACACCATCCTGCTACCTAGAAGGACAGATTAATCTCTCTGCAGCATTGTGGACTGTGCTAAAATCTGTGGTTAAAAAGAGAGGTAAAGCAATGAAGACAAACTGCTTGGTGGCAATAATACAGTGCTGCAAACAGACAGAAAAGAGATGCAGAAAGACAAACTAAATCAGATTTTAAATGTTAGAGACATCAGTACAGGATGTGGTCAAGATGATATGCTTTCTCCTTTTCCTTGCTTATTTACCTTAATGAATGTCAGAAATGTGATATGCTCTGAAAGGGGCTGCTTCAAAAGAGAAACTGTTTTCTTATTACAGTTTTTGTATATTTAGTATTCCATCGGATCTCACCATTTACAGAGAACTACATTACTGATCCATGTAATGTCCGTAAGTATCCTTCGCTTTGAAAGAGCAGACAAATTTTTGCATTAATACAAGAAGTAAACGGATAGTAGGTTTAGACTAGACAGTAGGAAAAAATTCCTTGCTATGAGAGTGGTGAGGCACTGGAATAGGTTGCTCAGGTTGCTCAGGATGCTTTGTTCCTGGTAGTGTTCAAGGCCAGGCTGGACAGGGCTTGGAGAAACACAGTTTAACAGTCATTCACCAGATTTTTTTTATATACTTCATTGCTAATAATTGCTAGCTAGTTAATTGCTAATATACTAGCATCCAGTAAACTAAAAGTCCTACAGAAAAGAAGAAGCACTGTTTTATTGTTTACCTCTTCAGATAAGCACCTGGCAGAACCTCTGAGAGACAGAGAAACTCCAAACATATCCATCCGAAATCAAGTGACCAAGGTCTGCCATGACATTCCTTCCATTAAAAATGGTTTTCTGAAATCCTGAACAATGTGAAACAAACACATTCTTATTATTCAGAAATTTTGCAATACTTTTCTTCTTAATGTGGCACGTTCAAGTTTTATTACTTCCTGGCTCCGAAAAAATGAGAATGTAATAATGTAAGCACTCAGAAACCCCAAAGGATACAAATGTCACTTTTCTCCTAGCTTTCTAGATTGGAAGAACAATTTAGTTTTTGCTTATTATGCAGGAAAACATGTCTCCCCCAACTATGCCCCAGCACAATTTGTACTTGCAAATAATTTCAGCTTTCTGTTTCTACACAAGATTGCCACTTATGAGAAATATACTCACCAAAAAAATTATTTTCCAGTCTTTTTTAAAAATTTTGATCTATAGCAAAGCCATTGTTTCTGAGGTAGTGTGACATCCTGTCGTGAGACAGGGCAAATCCCATGGGCTATATCTTGTTTTAAGACAATTTAAAAAGGTAGACACTCTAAAATTAGTTACTCCTCTTAGTTTCAACCAATCTTTTCACCAATAAGGGACAAATTTGAGTAGATATAAGTGAAAAAATAGGAGTTTACTTACAAGAGAAACAGCAACAGGGGAAAAAAACAACCCAGTAAATAACCATTGGATACAGAACTGCAAAATCTCAACAATGCCAGGGGAACAAAGACATACCCAAAATTGCAAGGTACTGCCCCTTCTGAGATGGCTCAGCCGACCGTGTGTAGGGAAAGGGAAAATGGCACCAGATGATTTCCCAGACGGAGCCTGCCAAGGGCTGGAAAGACAAAGGGAAACAAATCAACTCTCTACCCTGCCACGGTGCTCCCTGGCTGACAGCACAGTCTGGGAGACGAAGGGGGTGGAAAAAAGAGATGGCAGAGAAGAAGAACCCTCCTGGAAAAGCAGGAGCTTGTGGAGCAGTTCCAGGGGCAGACAGAGACTTGCCTGCACAGCCAGTGCCACTGCCTGGTGCTGATGTGGTGGTGAGGACAGCTGGGCTGACAGCACCAGCACAGGGTAACATGGGCCCAGCCACTGGCTCAACCTTCCCTGCCCATAGAGCTTGCAAATTGACTCCAAAAACAGTTCCTAATTAATTGTGAAATGCAGTTTTTCTGAGTTGCTAGAGTTGCAGGCCCAGGAACCTTCCCAAAACAGAGCCTTCAGCAAATGCTGCCAGGCAAAAGGGGAAGGGGCTTGGGTGCCCCAGCTCTTTCTGCCTGCCCCACAACTCTGGGTCCAACCATGCTGGTTCTTAAAAAAATAGTAACAATTTTGGGACACAGATAGATATGGAATACAGTGACATTTTGAGTTACCCAGCACAACCATTCAGCCACACTATTTGAGTATGGCAATGATAGGGAGGAAGTGTCATTGCTGATCCGATGCCTGAAAATTTATAGCTTTTTTATATATTTGTAGCTTTCAAGATTTTTAATATGTATAGGTGTATTGTTTCTAGCACCTTCTTACACTTTAGAAGCAGTAGTTACACTTTCATGCATATCATGCTATAGTCTTAAAACTCTGTTTGATCTTACTTTCAAGGAAAAGAATTTCTAACAAGGACATCCTGTTTTGCACCATCACCAGGGCTGAAATAATAAGATCCTTCATAAACATAACAAGATGTGTGGCTTAGAACCCTTGGAGGACCTCCAATGGGGCAGATCCAAGGGTAATTTACCAGAGCAGCTGTTCTCCTATGGAACGTACTTGCTAGATATGCTAATTAGTTAAACTTCCAAATATTGTGAAATTTTGATGCTGGGCATGCACATAGGTATAACATGTGCACCTGAAAGCTTTCTTTAAAAGACTGCTCCTTATGTTGTCAATTTTAATATTGTTTGGAAAGTTTTTCTTCCAATGTTAGGCAATGGATCTGCAAAGAGCAGAGAGAACACTGAGTGTCCGCGGAGTCTGAAGCAATGTGGCTCTGCACAGAAGAGTGTTGTGGTTTAACCAAGCCATCAACCAAGCTCCAAGCAGCTGCTGACTCACTACCCCATCACCAGGATCACGAAGACAATCAGAAGGGTAAAAAACTCGTGAGTTGAGGTACAGACAGTTTAATAGAGAAAGCAAAAGGCCCACAAAATTCTAAGTGAATTAAGGAATTAATTCACTGCTTTCCTGTGGGCAGCTGTACTAATCACAAAAGAGGAGAAGCAGTCTTACCCTTGAGAGGTCACAGCTGTGTCCAATAAGATGAGTTTTACAAAAGAGGGGCTGCCTGCCTGCCTCTGTGGGCAGGAGAGGGTGGGTGTGTGAGGGATAGGAAGGGTTAGCTGCTTGTGCAGAAGGAGTCAGAAGCCTGCATGATGCTGCCAACAGGAAGAGAAGATATGAGAGTTTTTTAAATAAAAAGGGCTGGTGCTTGTGTCAGTTGTGTGTCCTCTATCACTTCCAATGGGCAGGCAGGTGTTCCAGGAGAGCAGGGCCCCATCACACATAATGGTGACTTGGGAAGAAATTCCATCTCTCAAAATGTCCCATCTTCCTCCTTCTTCCCCCACTTTATATACTGACCATGATGCCACATGGTCTGGAATATCCTTCTGGTCAGTCAGGGTCACCTGTCCTGGCTGTGTCTCCTCCCAGTTTCCCAGGTATTACCATCTCCTGCAGTATAAGTAGCAGAAAAATCCTTGGCTCTGTGCAAGTTCTGCTCAGCAATAACAAAAACATCTCTATACTGTGTTTAGCATATGTATACTGTGTTTAGCACAAATCCAAAACATAGCCCCACACCAGCCACTGCAAGGAAAATTAACTCTACCCCAGCCAAAAGCAGCACAGAGAGAAAGGCTTCTACCTTGTGATGTGATGACCCATGATGTGGGGATGGTGAGGTGTTTCATACTGTGAGGATTAGTGTTCCAACCTCCATTATGTAATACTCTTTTTAACATTAATAATTTCTTTGTTAATGAAAGAATTGAGGGAGGCCAAATGTATGTATTATTTATATGAATTGTAATCTAGGACTTGAACTGTAGGAACTATGTGTTTTTAACCACACCAAGTAAAGAAGCAGGTTTCCTGAGGCTGTGCAGTCCTCATTTCTCTGCAGAGTGTCCATATTTTGACGTCCCCTGTGCCAGGAGTATTGACCCTCCCTATGCTCATTGGAGTGTCTTGTCTGTTGCTCTGAGCCAAGATGTAAGTCTGCATTCATAGCACCTGGCTGTTAGCAACTATTCATTTTTGAGACTTTGGAGTTGCCCCTTTTCACTGTTAAATGGTAGGGTTGAAAGAAGTAGCTATGGTTTCTGATAGTCCCCCAACCTGCACACTCTTGAAGGCTGATCCAGGGCACAGCTAAGCCCCAGTTAATTACTTGCTGTGGCATTACAATGACTTCTACTTCAAATAAATATAATTTTAATATGAATTTTATAAGTGTGGGAAGGAATGGAGTTAAATTATGTGCTAGGAGTCACGGAGAGGCTGCATCTTGCACCCAGAAAATTCCCTAAGTGGGGCTTTTGTTCACTCTAGTGAGCTTGATCCTCCCAGGATGAAGTAGGCAGGAACCAGAAGCAAAGAGGAGACACCTGGAGCACTTGTATCCTTCCTCTGTGCTCAGATCATTCCAGCCTCTTTGGAATCATGCAGCGTTGTCATCATTTGGGGAAATGGACATTAAGTACTTATTTCTCAAAGTCATGCAGGAGGAAACAGATGACAGTTATGAGAACAATCCTTAATGTGATTAATATGAGCTTCCTTAATATGATTAATAAGCCTCATATCTTCCCTTTGCATTTTTATTTTTAAATTCTGAATAACTTAAAGTCGACTGCTTGGAATAGCATAGCAAATCTCTGTTGGTTCTGACTTTGTTCTTATTCCACATTTGCCTTTTTTAATAAACTACTTGTAAGAAAACAAAATAGTTTTATCCCAGGATTTCTAAAACTTACATCAACTTTTTAGTTTGTTTTTTTTTCCCCAGATCTTTGTAAAAGAAGATGTTATATTTAGCCCAAGCAATGTTCATGAATGTGCAAGGATAACTGAAAAAAACAGGCATTGAAAAAAAAAAGGCAGAGACAGAGGTAATTTACTAATGCACTCGTATATGTTTGGTTGATTCAGAATTCACTGATTAGTGACTCCACTTCTGTGTTACCTGTGCTTTAACATCTTTAATAGGGTAAATGAAATTGTTTTCAGTGAAATTCTGGGCCATATTCACATGTTTCACCACCAAAAACCCCAAACCAAACACCACCCCTCCTGCCTCGGCCCCTCCACCCACTCCTTCGAAATAGTAGTCCCTACTGAAACTCAGTAGTAACCTTGTGATGTAGTGGTGGTTGTTGGTGTGGTGGTGATGACAAGCACATTATGACATGCCAGTGGTACAAATAGTTAAAGATGTTTTCTGCCTTCCTCCAGCCAGTTGCTTTTTCTTGTGCTTCTGCATAGTACAATACAGACAGCAAGACCAGACTGTTGCAGAGCAGCAGTTTCTCCTCTGGGAAGTCTTTTCCTCTGGCAGAAATTCTTGTTTTCATCCCTGTCACTTTCCAAATTTTTTAATCTGCCACTGTTGTGGTTTGTTTTTTTCTTTTGTCCTCCATATTGGAGTGTCTCTGGCTGCCTATTAGTGCTCTGGGCTTGGGAGACATCATGGCCCAAAGTGTCAGAAATGAGACGTGTACAGCATATGAATATCATTAAGGGTAAAACACTAAGAATTCTCTCCATAAGTTCTATGTGTGTGCTATAAACACCACCACAATCTAATAATTCCTGTACTACAAAACTCAGAAAGTTCAGCTAGGTTTCTGTTGCCTGTGTTCACCTTAGCAATTAATATGTTTATCAACTACTGTATTGGTTATAGATGTTACATTTCTTGCTGATTTTTGCTTATAGTGATCTTATACAGCTGTATTACAACCACCTAAGCTATAGCGTCATTCTTGCTTGTTTCTTTTTTTCCTCAAAATGTTTGTGTCTTTGGGGGATTTTTAGTGTATGTTCAGAGTAGAAGAGTAAATGCATGAATCTTAATTTCTTTAATATACTATTATTTTTAGCTATATACTTCTGTTAAATATACTATTATCTTAAAAGAAATACAAAATTATTGTTACAAGGGTGTGGAAAAAAATATATTTTTCTAAGAGCTCCAGATTTCATCTTATGTCTGTAATGACATAGTAATGGCAACAGCAATGATAATTAAAGTTAAATAAATACTAAAATTAGCTATTATGACCACTGAGGGAGTTCTCCAATTCATAACAGAAGCAGCAAAATCTGACTTGCAAAAATATGTAAAAGGAAAGGAATGAGATGTGTTATCTGTTGCCATAAGTTTTGGTTAGGAGTACAGCACATTGCTTTGTTAGTTTTTATGCTCAAAATGCTTAAGAAATAAAGAGGGTATCATACTAAGAACATCCTGAATATTGGCAGGCTTTTAATACCAGACAAACTGGTTAATGAAGGATGTTACTGGCTATATTTGCTCATAGGACAAAACTTAAACTTATTAAAAATCCCATTAAAACAATCATTCTCTGTTTTCATACCATAATTTAGGTAGAAAAGGATTTCTGAGGTCATTTAGGTCTGCTTCCTGCTCCTAGGAGGGGTAACATTAATGGTCAGGTTGTTCACAGCTTAGCACACTCTGATGATGAAAATCATGGATATTCCATAATCTCTCTTTCCACCTTTGGAGTCATCAAGTTTTGTGTGAGTTTTCCCATTATTTATAGGATCCCAATCTCCCCTTTCTCATTTTGGGTTGAATCAACCTTTTTGAAAGACAGGCTGACACTTGACATTTTGCTGCCTTCTCACTGTAGGAGGACAGAGGTGAACAGCAGCTGCACCCCCAGCCCAGCAAAGGACTTGTGTCACACACAGTACAAGAATTTGTGCAATCATGTGTCACAACTGCAGCCAGAACGCTGGTGGGGAAACTAGTGCAGAGAGATGTTGTTTCTGTATCTACCTGTGCATAACAATATTAAAAAAGCAGGTTTGATTGCTCTCACTGGTAGAATTTCAGGTACAATACAGAAGAGTCTACAGATTGTCTCATTTTGAACAAGTTTAAGAATAAAGTCCACCTCTGGCTTTTCTTTATGTTCCAGAAAACCTCTCCCAGAAAATCTTTTGAGATTGTGTGGAGTCATAGCTAGCTGTGTATATTGCAGAGAGAGATACTTAAAAGTTCTGTAAAGATGCTCCATAGATTAGTTCTTTCAACAAGCTGTAGTCTTCCAGTCCAGCACACAAATCACTGTACTTTATCAGAGTTTGTACCTCCAGAGTAATGCTTGCAGGGGTGAAGCTGAGCTACCAAGTGAAGGTGGTTGCTTGTAGGTGAAATAACAGTTTTTAACCAACTTCAAGTCTTCAGCGTAAAAAACCTAAACCCAAACATGTATGGTGGCTGATGCTTATTCTGATTCCATTGTAAAAACACTGCAATATCCAAGAGCTACATATCCAATATGAATGTAATTTGTCATTCATGAATCCAGTGAGGATGATAAAAGGCATAGACAGTAAGAACAGCATGGTATTTAAAATAAAAGAGTAATCCCTGTGGGTTAGGGGGGTGAATAAACATAAGAACTGAGAAATTGAAAGGTCTAAAACCTCAGCTGATGCAAATTGGTGCTGATACCAGAAGAAACTGTGCCATTTGACACCATCTAGAGTCCAGTGTTACAGAAGAGTATGAAATAAAAGGCATAAGCAATTGCTTTTGAAAACGAATTTGTAAGCTCAAATCATGGAGATAGGCAAAGCGAAGCTATGTGGCTTAAAAAGGTGACATATATCTGGTAATGTTTCTTCTTTGTGGGGATTTACATAGAGGATACAGAGAGAAACTAAACATAGCCCTTAAGAAAAGAAATAGAAGAAAGATGTAGAATTTAAACTGGTAGCTCTGAACTCAGCTTCTGGGGATATTAAGAAAAGATTATGCAAGCCAATCAGTCTTTGCTAATTTTCTCTGACAGATCTGGTGGATTGTATTGGATGATAACTCAGAAAAGACAAAAGAATAAAACGGAAAATCATGATGATAAATAACAAGTTTCCAGAAGTCTGGGCAGCCTATAATGGAGAAAAACAGTTACAGTGTTGATTCCAGCCAACAAACATTCTCCTCTATCACATCCACATCCTGTTTTTGCCTTTCTTTTCTCTGTTGCTTTTCTCTCAGTGCAGGAACTGGCTACCTCCCAAATCACAGTATTTTCATTTATTGATAGAATTTTCCTAATATAATTTTTTTAACATTCTTAAATAAGAGCGATACCATGACTAATAAGACCCATTTGCCTGTTCTATTTTTTTTCTAATTTTTTTCTTGGAATGTTTTTCCCATTGACTAATATTTAAAAGGAAAATCCTTTATTTTCAAGAATATAATTTGATTCTAATCTTAAAAATATATTTTTGCATCTTCAGATAAGCTACTAAGTGAACATGCATGCTGTCAGAAGAATTATTAATTTTTCATAGCAGTAATAAGAAAGAAGGATATAGGGTTTTTTTACTGATTCATCTATCATATTTGCTATCTATTTTATCAGTGCTAACAATGACATTGTTTTATTGCTTCTTTGATCATTATAGGATTAAATTCACAGAAGGACAATGTGTAGATCTTTTTTTAAAGTTAAAGGATGTGATTTTAGATAATTGATAGAAAACTGGCCCCGTGATTTCATTAACAATGTATTCAGGTAAATTTGTTCTGCATGATAGTGTAGACAACTTTTTATTTAAGGATTGTATTCAGCTAATAGCTACTGCATACACAGAGCACTAGGCTGACCAACCAGGCCCATGTATTTCAGGAAACTCTTCTTGTGAGTCAAGTAAGTTCTAGCATTTTTATCAGTGGAAGACAAGTTAAACCAAGTCTGATTTAAGATCTCCAAAAGTATTAAGCTGAGATAAAAAGGAGGGCAGATGGGGTACTGAAATTTGTCCTGCCTTGAAATCAATGCATCAGATCAATTTAAAACACTTGAATTAAGGAAAAAAAGCGGGGGGGGGGAAGGAAAAAAGCAAAAAAAAAAAGAAAGTATCTAAAATGGACATAAAAAATACAAAGATGTTTGGAAATCATGTTTTAAAAAAATCTTTGTCTTTCTGTCTTCATACTAATTCCAACTAGCTACCATTCTCTCCTTCTACATTTGCAACTATCACACTTTAATGTGATGTGAAATATTAAGGTAGTGCTGTTTCCCATTTAAAATTCAAGGTGTTCCTGATGGCACTGCTTGTCTCAGCTCCAGGGAAGGAAAAGGAGGATGGTGGGTTTGGAAGAGATGAACTGCATAAAATACAGTACAAGTCAGTGTGAGTCTGTGCTGTGCTGGGCATCAGTGTGATCTGCTGCTTAAAGCACTGCAGGTTCCTGCTCCTAGGCAGTGAATGCTGGTGTCAATCACTGCAGTGCATTCTTCCTAAGGCCAAGTTTTCAAAATCAGCACAACTATTACCATTTTTCAGTAGATGATAATCTGCACTGGTATCTCTAGTGGCTTAAGCTGCTTCTGTCATTTGCTTTTGTGGCTAGTGATTAATCAGAAAGGCAGAATGATGTGAATGCTAGTACCATGTGCTTTGTCCCTCAACTATATATAGTGTAACTGTTTGATGAAACCTGCTCTTGGGGCTGTCCAAGGTGCAGACTGGAGAAACAAATGTCACTCCTCCCGTTGAGGAAATGGGGTCTGGTACCACTGAGGGCCATGAAAAAGCAAACACTGCAAGAAAAGTTCTTACATGAATGTGTTGAGTGTCTCTGATGAACTGTAAGTACAAGTTAAGCATCTGAAGGCTTCAGAGATTCTATTTTTTATTTAAAGTTCCACAGCTCAGCATGTGTTGTTGATTTCATATTTTCTGTACAGTTATAGCAACAGCTTCTGACCCAACTATTAATAAAATGAAAAAATTGAAGTTACAATGATTGATTTTGGATAATTAAGAGATCCTTGCTGAGCTGGTCCCATTGTTTGACAAACTATTGCTCAGAATTGACACACACGTACAGGGAGAGTTTATCAGTACTTTACAAAGCAAATTCATCTTGGGATTTGGTCCTTGAGCCTTGAACTTGGTCATCTGCTCAGCTCATTGTGAAAAATTGTCTAAATTCCTTACACAGTGTGGGCTCAGTCCTCAGGGTGTAAAACAGCTGGCTCCTCAACACAGCAGAAGCACAAAAAATGGAGCATGTTACAAGGAGCAGCCCTCTGCCTCAGACACCCAGGTCCCTTAGCCCTACCTCCACATCAGTCCCCCTGGCTCACACAGGGGCTCCGCTCCGCCAGGGCCATGTTCCCAGGCACCAGGATACCAGTGGGATCACATCAACTCTGCTGGAGAAACCATTTACCTTAACACACTTGTGTAGCTCTGTGCTTCCAGATGATGGTTTGGAGTCAGAAAAATGCGGAACCAAAATAAAGCTTCAAATCCTGGCAGAGCCAGCCTACTTAGGTGTGTATGGACGTGGGTGTCCGAGTGCACAATCCCAAAAGAGACAATTGTCTAGTAACATGTGGGAGCCCCTGCACCCCACTGGATGAGAGGGGTGGTGGCAGTACCTTGCTGGTGTTGCAACTGACCTTGAGAGGAGGGCATGGAGGATGAATGTTTGCACTTGTTCGTGATGCTGGGTAAGTGTGCAAAAAATTACCTGTCTCTTCTGCATTTGCAGCTTGGATGTTATAGCAGGGATTTTATTCAAACCCTCTTCTCTGAAATTTCTTTCATTCGCATGATGAGAAATAACTAAAACTGTTGGATTTCTTTTAATGTTGCTAAGAGGAATTAGGGATTATACTGATACTTGAATTTAATCGAAAATACATTTATAGCAAAGCACATGAAAGTGAGTGTAGAGTATTTTATGGATATTATGTATGTGATAATATCTTTTAATATTTTCTGATGAAGAAGGAAATAAAATTTCATAACTTAAGAGTCATGATTATGCTTAAGGTGGTTTTAAAGGCCGATTGGTAACTTTTGAATTAATGTTAACTTCTAAACTAATTTTTATTTAAATTAGCTGACTCCTGCAGCTGTCTCTCCTGATAAATTTTGGTACAGGAAGTATCTGTGATAAAAGCTTAATGTTCACAGTTGTATTAAAAAAAATATTACAAACTGGAGTTTCTGTAGTTGAAATTCCAGAGTTTTCATTTAAAAAAAATTGTATTACACTTGGACTCTTTATTTCTTTCTCGATTATACTGTAAGTGCTGAACAATTTAAGACTCTGAATAAACAAAGTACTACAAGCATTGGAGGGCTTCCTGATTTCACTGAGGTGTTGTTATTTAGAAAGCAATAGCTGGAAAATGGATAGGGTTATGTTTGTGCTTCTCCTCTCTGTATCTGTGAAGACACAAAACTTTGTAAAATTTTAAAATCACCATGACAAAATTCTTATTGCTTAAATGCCACAGCAGCACCAGTTTTCTGGAGGTCAGGAGCCTTCAATTAGCTCTTCCAATTATGTATGTCAGGCTCAGCAAAGAAGGAATAAAAGCTGTTAAAGTTGTTAGACTTCCACTTGTAGAGTGTAGCCTTGTATTTGTAGCTGGCAGCTCAGAAATGTCCCAGAAATCTGTTTTGAAAGGGATCCAGACACCTTCCTTTAGACCTTGCAAAAACCCACATATTCACAGGTTTTAGGAAATGTCTGTTTATTGACAACTTAGAAGCAAGTTGATAGAGATTCAGTATTTTTGCTTCACACCAAATTCAGGAAACAAAAAAGGACAAAACTGAGAATCTTCCCTCCAAGTGCCTTGTGTGTTTGGCCTTGTTGGAGCCTGTAGGAGGCCCAGAGGTGCCCACCAGCCTTTGGCAGTAAGCATGGTTGGGTTTTGGTCAGGGAAAGGAGCACACAGTGCTGGCATGACTGCGTGTGCATTCCTCCAGTAAGTCTGCTTTGTCCTAAGGTTTCACCTTCAGCATCCCTTGAATGCTAGTGTGACATCGGCGTACGAGCGTCTGAATTCCACTCCTCTATTTTCTGTCTGGAAGGATGGGTTTTAGTCTCTTCGTGCTGGCATTTTGCATGATGTAAGAATGGTCATAACAGGGCTGGTGTCAGTGTTTGGTGCGGCAGGAAAACGTAGAGTATGGGTTTAAGGGAAGTGGGGTGAGGCCACATGCCTGCCACTGGTGCCTTTTGACAAGGACTGACATGGACAGTCATGCTGTAACTTTTCCTTACTTTAGTGAAGCATGTTGGCTGGCCAGACTACTTAGTTCTGTGCTTATTGAATCTAAAATGCTCAATCTGCCTGAAACAGCAACTCAGTGACCATGTCATCCATTCAATCACCAGGTCATACAAAGTCGGCACCACAGATGGGAAAAAACTCCACTTACTGTTCCTTGCTTAACCTCAAGTGTAAATCATTGCACTGATTTGAATGGACTTCTTAATACACATATTTTTAAATATGTTAATAACTATTTGTGATTTTAGCGAATAAAGATGTTTCGTTTCTTTAGCAAACAATTTTTATTGACGTGTGACGGCACCTTTTTGCTGAGACTTCAAAGTGTAAGAGCTTTTTTGATTGTTTTTGAAGGCTGACAAGGCTTCAAAGGATTTCTCACATTAGATACACATTAATCTTTGTCTAAACATCAGGCTGACACACCTTTCCCCAATTTATTAAGTGTTGCAATACCTACCACTGTTGACAAACAGGGAAATGTGTCATTTATAAGGCTTTTCAGCAAGAAAGCTTTAATAAGCTTCTATGTCTACAGTAATAATTAAGCAGGTAAAGTACTAACACTTTTCATGGATTTCCACAGCAATTGATCCAGAATTGTTAAGGAATTGAGAACTTCCAGTTCTTAAAAGTATTTATTTGCACTGTGGTTAACAAGCCTTTCTATGTGAAAATTGAAATTTAAAAAAAAAACAACAACAGTATCTTATTGGAATAAAAATTAATTTTCCAGTAATTGTATGGTTTTATGTCATACTAATGTACACACTAACTATATGAACTATTTAATGGTGAAAATAGCAGGAAAATTTTGTTTGATATAGCCCACAGAACAGAAAAGTAGCTTATATATCTTTGAAAACCTTATGTTTGTGTAGTTTTCAGGCATATATATTTCCTTTACTTGATAATATGATTCCTGAGTGTTGTTCTTTTGAGCATGGTTATGAATTTGCTGTGTTGTAACTACATTAAAGTTCATAATATTTAGTGCATTCCCAAATGTGAAGCCAAAATTTAATTACATTTCAAGTGAGAGCTATTTGATGATGTGTTGGCAAATTCAGTCATTTTGTAAAGAAGTCTTGACTTTGAACCACTTTGAATTGCAATCTGATATATAATTTTCTTCTATCATCTTTCATACCTTTATAAAATTGTTATTTCAATCTTGTCTTTTATAAGGGAATATAATTGATATTTTTCAATAAACATTTCTATAAGCTCATATCTCTGTTTCCAAAAAGGAATTTTTCAGAATTGCTTGTAGTAATATTATTAGGAATTTTGTTCCTTCCTACCAATTAATCTTTCCTGAAAAAGTGAAATTCCCTTAATCTTTATTTAATTTCAGTGCTACAAAGGAAAATACCAGACGGATAAAAGATTTTAAGGGGATGTAGTGGTTTTGTATGGCCCAGTTTTGTTAGTGGGACTGCTACAGGAGTGGCATTTGTAAGAAGCTGCCAGAAGCTTCCTCCACGTCCCACAGATCCAAACTCAGCCCACCAAAAGTTCCTGGTAACAGCCGTGGGATAACAGATTTAAGAAGAAGAAAACTTATCATGCGTGTGTAATTGTGGCCAGAGAACAGTAGAATGAGAATATGTGAGAGGAACAGCTCTGCAGACACCCAAGTCAGTGCAGAAGAAAGGACAGGAGGT
>JAODKT010001744.1:19489670-19510125 GCA_027576195.1 Cossypha heuglini
GGAACTGGGTTTGTTCAGCCTTGGGAAAGGAAGGCCTGGGGGAGGCCTTAGCCACATGTTACAGTATTTGAAGGGTGACTATCCCTAAATAGGATAAAAGCCTCCCGCAAAAGAAGATGGAGACTCACATTTTAAAGGAGTCACATGGAGAAGACCGGGGTAATGGATACAAGTTACTTCCAGAGAGATTCCAATTGGATAAAAGAGGAAAAGTTTTGCAATGAGAACTGGCCATTGAAATAATCTTCCCAGGGAAATGGTGGGAAATTGGTAGTTTCACTAGATCTGAGATCAACTACATAGAATTTTATCAAAGATGGAAGGACAAATAGTGAAAGATATACAATTGTGTATGTGAACAATAGTGGCAAGAGAGGAAGAGTGGGGAGGAGAGAGAGGGAGAGAGAAAGGACTTTGTGGTGCAACCATTGCTAATAATTTGTGCATTGAATGGGAGGGACATTCAATGAAATAATCCAAGAAATTTCCTGCCTGTTTCAGAATCATTGAAATAGAGCTGTATGCTCGTATTTCAGAGATCAAGGCCTGAATTCTTGCTTGTCTTCACTAAGCCCATTAGTAAAAACTGAAGGCACTCCTTTTTAATCCTGCCTCTCCTATAGGGACTATGTACAGGCAAGACGTATGTGGTTACTGTACTGTGAAAGCAGAACATAATCAATGTTTTAGCTTAGATTTTGTTTCCTGAAAGAGAATGCTATTTTGAATGATTTGGGGTTAGAGTTTATTTGTTTGGGGTTTTTTCTTTTCTTTGATGCTTTTGGGGTTTTTTGTTTTTTTTTCTTGAGAACTGATAATGAAATAAGAAAAGCATCAAGTGGTGTCATGAATTCAAAATAATAGAAAACATATTTGTTTTTTCTGTTTCTATTCTCTTCTCCCTAGAGCATGCCATTTCTTTGCACTTTCAGTGAATAATTAGAAAACAGAAGACAACTCAAGTGCTGTCTTTGGAAAGCAAGTGGAACAGGAGCCACACTTATTTATCACTATCAAGGCTTGACATGACACTGTTGTCTGTGTAGTTAAAAAACTACAAAACAGTGCAACATTTTAATTTCTTGTTAAAAATAATGCAGACGACATCTGCATGTTTATTATAACTGAAGTAAGTCCTCCTATGAGTAGATGTAGTTCAACTGGAAAAGTATTGATTTATATGAATGGAGAAGAGAGTTAAAGAAATGCCTATTAGAGAACAAAAAAGTACTGTGAAAATATGTCAGTAAGTAACATCTGCATGTGAGTTTCAAGGATGTTTAAGTGTTCACATACTTTTAAACATACAGATTAGAGATAGTGTCAATGCACACCCTGGCACTGTGCTTTGCTTTTGGAAGATGAACACAATATTTTGCTATTTCTTTTTTTGTAAAAAATATTTTTATAAAGACTTTTGAGACTTTATAAACCCATCTTCTAAAGTTGAACATTAATGATGAAAATATTAGGAAACAAGAATATGAAAAAAATTGTTTTGGCAAAAGGAAAAATGACGTACACATGACCAGAGGAAATGCTTCATTTGCTGAATACCAGGCATAAAGGTTCAAGAAGAGAACGCACTGTGTAGCAATCTAATATGCTGTTTTCAAAAATTTCAAATTACTCACAAAACTGTGTCTCTGTATTACTTACAGGTGGAGAAGTATTACATATATGCTTGTTTTGGCATTTCTCGCCAAGAGAAACACAGAAATACTTGTATGTGATTTTCCCATGGATATATACTATGCCCATGGAATAATTAATCCCACAGATACTGGGCTAAAGAGAGTACAAAACACACAGTGCAGAATTTTCTGTATGTATTTTATTCTATGTTTTTTTCCTATCTTTTCTGGTTGCCTGAGGTTTCTGAATAATTTTTAATCCTCTGAGATTTTACTAGACTTTGAAGATGTGGACTGTGATACAGTGACAGTCTGTACTTTCCTTAGTAAGCAGAAATTAAAGCTAAGATTTCAGCATATGGAAGAACTTGCAAATGAAAGCTGAGTTGCCTTTGTATTGCAAAGAAATGTATTTCACCTTCTTACCATTTTTTCCTTCATTTATTCAATGGATAGGACAGGGAGAAGAGCAGTGGCCCTTTTCACTGCTTTAAATTTGTCCAACCTGCAGTGGCCCCAAAATACAGAAAGAGTAACTTGTTTGTTGTTTCAGCTTGCTGTCAGCAGAGCTCAGCTGGGCCTCCACCTTCCCAGCAGAATTTTCTTGGCCCTTGGTACTTTAGAAACGTTCATCAAGTGAAGTTTGATTTCCCCACATGGAGAGATGCCATAGGAAAAATTAGCGTGGTCTAAGGCACATCACAATTTCAGCATATGTTCTGGTAGCCAGACTCCCTCTGGGCTGACAATAGTACATGGTTGTTTAACAGCTCTTTAATTGAGCAGAAAATAGCACAGTCATATCTATTAGCTGGAGGCCAAAGGCAAAGAAATTCACACTGGAAAAAGCTATCTATTCCTTTGTAAAGGAGCAGATTGCTAAATATTGAAATGCTTCATTGAGGGATATGATGAACTCAGTCTGCCAGCCCCTTTATATCAAGACCACAACATTTTTCAGGCCATGTGATGCTGAGGTTCTGATACATTGCTGATCATAATGTTTTACTTTAAGCTCTGTAAATCTACAGAATTAAGTTTATGTTTATTGCTAATTACATATAAGCAAACATATATTTAGCAAATTAACAGATTTATTTTTAATATTCTCCAAAGCACTTGAAAGAATTATAATTTGCTAGACCTTTATGGATAAAGAAATTTCAGTTTCTAAGTCATCTATAAGTTCTTAACCAGATATTTGAGAATTTATTTATATTTTGTCCAGCTATGAAAATGTATCAGAGGCTGCTTAATTCTATATTAATATATATGTAGCATTTAAACATCCCTACCTTTGACTCATTGTTGTTTCTCACCAAAATAAAAGTATCTTTTTACTATTACGTCTCAGTGTTTGCAGCTGAGCTTATTGAATTGTCACACTCCTCTTTGTGAGTACCTTCATGTTGGGGAGATACCAAAAAACCCTGATACTTTCACAGCACAAGTGTCTGTGAGGCCTGTCCAGACTGCCTGAGGGAAAAAAGAATTAAAACTTACTATAACTTCTCCAGCAGATCTTACATTGAGCAAAATCCACAAGAAGACTCCCTCTGATTTCAAAGAACACAAGGATCTGTCTTCTTCACCTGAAACTTTCATGAAAATCTGAGCACTAAAGCTAACGACACAAAGTCAAAACACTTGATCTCGCTCCTCCGGTGCTGCTTTTAACTTAAAACAACTCAAAGCTTTTAGTACAGGGACTACCAAAATGGGTGCTTCAGGGGCAGATGAGACTGTGCCATGGAAACAGCTGAAAAAAATGTGAAAAATGAGAATTTTTTTCTCTGTAATTGAAGTCAGCTTCCGTAACAGCTCTTTCAGGTAACTACTGAGTACAGCTGCTTGTACTCACTAACCTGTTGCACTCCCAGCAGATGTCTTTCCAAAATTAGGAGAACAGAGACCCTCCCTGCATTTCCAGCCTGAGCTGAAAGCACAGGAGCTGCCATTTACATATGGGTAACACCTATCAAAATGCACTAAGCACCTCTCAGAATGTGAACTGAGGCTTGAGCAACACCAGTGCTGGCTTTTTTGGAAGTTAAACAAGTCACATCCTCTTCTGATCACATGAATGTGTTATAAGCTCAGTTATGAAATAATTAGCTGAAGTTTCCTAGACTTCAGAGGGACAGAGTGGGGAAGGAAAAAAACTGTGGTTAGCTTAAGTTTCCAAATATCTGCAAGACATTCCTTTTTCACTGGAAATTTCTGACAAGATAGCATGTGGTGAGTTTCTAGTTCAAAAAATATTATCAACAATATTTTCATCTCATTAAAAGGAAATTGATTATAAGAATGGTACTGTGTAAACTATAGCTCTACTCAAAGGAAGAAAGCAGTAATTCCTAATAAGGAAATAACATGTATCAGAGCTAGGAAAATAGAGAAAAAGATAACAAAAGAGCACTATTGTGCTTGTATGTTGAGCTCTATATACTTCAGAGGAAGGTAAGACTAAGAAAGGAGAAGTTAATGTTATAAATAGATAAACTGAGGTTTTAAAAGTAGAAATAACATAGAAGGCACTAAAACAATTCACTAAATTATCAGCAGAAATCAGAATAGTTTTCTGCTTCATACTCTTGATCATCTGCCATAATATTTCACTTTCTAATAAATATGAATGAAGATGTTTATTTTTAGCCATTTGCAGCTTTTTGTGTTGTTGGGTGTTCTGTTATTTTGGTTTGGGTTGCTTTGGTGGTTTGTGGGTTTTTTTGTTTTTTGTTTTTTTTTTTGTACATGCATCACCTTTAAAGCCATCAGTGGTTTTTTGTTGGTCTGGAGAATAAGGATAGATCACAGAACCTGTCACTAAGTAAGAAAGGATGTAAGCAAGGATTCAAAGATCAACTGAAGAAATTAGATGGGAAGAAAAAAGGATAGAATGACATTGTGCTTTCAGAAACACCACCTCAGAGAAAAAAGTACACAGCTTTTGTTCCAAAGGCTGACAGATTTTGATTAAATTTATTTCCAGATAATGTAATGCATAATAATTAAAGATTTACCAATAAAGAAATATAAGTTCTATCTGAAGAATTATTTTAAATGCTTAAAAGCTCTTCTTTCAGGCAGAGAGATTTTAGTAATTCTCATCACAAGATGAGATGTTTAACATGTTGCTCATCAAACATCTGAGAATTACAGCTACAGTAAAAATTCCCTTCTCCTCTGTTACTTCTCACATTACTTAAGTAAACTAATTTATTATTTTAAAGTGACTGTAACATTCACAAAAATTATCTGTGCATTTCACTCTCATCACATCATTTATGCCTACTGTTCTACACCTCCACATCACTTGAAGGTGGTTTGTATCCCATCACCATTACTCAGGTAAGAGCTGGGCACACACTGACCCATCTGACCATGGGCCCCACCCCTTACTCTCAGTAATCTGCTGACTCAAGCAGCATGTCTTGTTTGGCATCACAGAAAATGAGATTCCATCATCATTATGACATTAAAAACAAGCAAATAAGCTCCTATTTAAGCAAGCAGAGCAGCTACTCTTGCGTAAATATCAATTGAAATATTGAAGCCTTAGTATTGTAGGGTTTCTTTTTCACCCACATATTTTATGCACACATTTATTTTCTCCTTGATTTACTGGAGCTTGAGGAGGGAGGAGTGAGTTGAAGCCAAAAATCTAAATTTCCTTTATACCAATATATATCTGGTAACATGCAAACCCTATTTCTAATTAGCTAAAAAAGCCTCATTGGGTAAAATGAATCTCAAACTGTTTTAGAACATCTATCATAAGGTATTTTGAATAGAAGCTGTGAGGTTACATTGTTAAGGCAAACAGCTCCCATATGAAATTTTCAGTACTTAGATATATACACTCAGAAAGCAGAAGCCTGTTTAACAAAGTGAGGATGATTGGAGGAGACATCAGCTCTTTCTTAAAATATATTAGGAAAGAAGGAATGAAACAAACTGTTTATTTGCTTTGGGAGAAGAAGAGTTTTTTACATGAATAAATTGAAAAGAAAAAAATATTCACAGTGGAATACTTATGCTAAATATTGATGTTCCACCCTAGTGAAGGTAACACTGTGTACTGGCATATTAAATGATGTATGAAACAAACAAAAGAGAATACCTTAGTAAGGTTATAGAACAGTTGTATTTTGAGGATGTGAATGTGGGAAAAAACAGAGGTTGTTAAGCCCTGATTTTGCTACACAGCGCTATAAACAGTATCAGTCATAGACATGCATTTTAGGAGCATTTGCCCATAGGAATCTGACTGGAATTACTCTTTTTGAAAGGACCCAAATACAGGAGCACAAAGATATTACACCTAAATGGGCAAAATTTTGAAAAATAATATGACTGAATTAATTAAATTATTAGATCAACAGATTTTCTGGAAGTGGATTTAAAGGAAAGAAAACTGAAGGGAGGCAGAGGCACTTATTGCTGGGGTTCCAGCAACAGATTTGTAGCCCTGGTTGAGCTGGCTCTTCCATTTACAGCCCAAATATCTAAAGGTCTATTATCCAAGTTTTATATTACAGCAGCTTGAAAGTGAATGTTAGTGAAACTGGTTGTGCAAAGCTAATCCTTTCTGAAATTACAGAACAGTATACAGAACGTGGAATGTGGTTTCGGACAACATGGAAGGGAGATCTCCTTTTTAGCTTCAGATGAAAACATTTCAGACTACATATCTTTTTGTAACAAGAAAGGGACAATTTATTGTTTTAAAATGAAGAATGAAACATTACTATGGTTTTGCCTTAATGTAAAAAACTTTGCCTAGGCAAACTCTTCCTGAAAGATCTTTGTCATAATCACGGAATTCATTGTGAATTTAATACAGCTTATTTTTGGAACAGTAAACTCATTGGATAAGTATGTGGGTACTCTGACATATACAGAGACATGCTAAAATGAGTAATGGTTTCCAGTCAACATCAGTATTATATATATATATATATAAATTGGTACCAGTGGTATGTATTTGTCACAAGGGAAATCTTTCCTGCATTAGGACTAAAGTTATTGCAACAAGATATTATTAGAATGGCAGCACACTGATGGATTCAGTCACAATTTCCATGTCAAGAGCCATTTCCTGGGTACCCTAATCAATAGTTATGTACGTTGGTTTCCTTAGGCAGGGAAAGCTGTGTCCTGACCCATCCAGTAGCTCTGTCCTTGTAACCCAGAAGGACATGTGAAGGTGGTGAAGCAAAGGCTGGTGCCATGAGAACTGGGTTTGAGAAGAGGAGCATGTCTTGTATGTCTAGGTGACAGGAGAGCCCTCCACACCCACAAAGCTCAGGCTTTGAGTCCCCTCAGCAATGGAGCTTGCAGCCATAAACAAAGATCCTGGCTCCTTCTTAAACACCTCAGTGGGTTTCTCATTTCACATATCAGGAGAAGAAAAAAAAATCTGTTTTACAGTGGCTAGTTGTGCATCTGCTGATATTGGCTTGGTGCTGAAAAAGCTGCCAAGGGAGATGAAGCACTCTGCCTACTCCTTATTAATACTTTCAATTGCTGCATATGGCATAAAGTTGCTGAGCCAGAGAGCTCAGGGAAAATGCAGTGTGCTAACAGCAAACTCCAGAACAGAAAGTCTGCTAGAGCAATTCTTCAGCATAGAATTCTTCAAGGAACAATTCTTCAAGGAGAAGTACATGCATTGTACAGGGAAAAACTTATTTTAGGATGTATTAGCCTAGAACTTATAAACTCAGAGGAGCAGAAAGAACTTGCAGGAGTCAATGTACATCATGTCAGAGGTAAAGAATTTTTCTCTAAATGCAGAGCAAATGCAACTTCCTCACTAAATTCACTTCTGAGCAACAGTGCAAAAAAAATTTAGACTCACTCCTGTGGCTCTTGTGTGGAGCTTGTGTCTGATTCATCAGAGGAACAAACCTCTGTTCTTCCTATCCTCTTCTTGGAGAAGCCATGCTTCTCTGTATCCTCAAAGATATGAGGCTATGAATTTCTAAAATCTCTCCTCAGTATCTTTGGAAGATCCAGTGATGTGTCTTGTATTCTGAGGGAGTTCCAGAGCCATCCCAGAGAACTGGTTCTTCCCTCCCTCCCTCCTTCCCTTCCCTGCTCAGCCTTCACATGGTGGGTTTATCTTCCAACTCCTTTCCTACCCTTTAACCTCTTCATGCTTCCATGAGACACAGCCTTTAGGGCTGTGCACGGAGGGACTGATGGGGCAGGTAGTTAAATAGCCCTAGAAACATGGGCACTGGATACCATTTCTACTCCTGTGGGAGAAGAAATATATAGATACAGGGAGAGAAGGGCTGAAACACCCATCCCAAAGCTGGTTCTGCTGGAGCCTGCCCTTCCTGACCCCAGGCCACATGAAGCCAGTGATGCCCCTGGCAAGCCCTAGGAGCAATAACTCCCACCCTAGGGAGTCATAACTCACTTCCCTTACCACAGAAGGCCTGTAAAATCTTCTCTGCCTCCTTGCAGGAGTCTGGCAGCTCCTTTAAGCCTGGTGCAAGGAACCAATGGCATACAGCAATACTGAACTCCCAGATGTGGTGTTTGAAATCCTGCTGCAGCCTCCAGGACAATGGAAGTTATTCTATTTCCCATGACAGACATCAGAGCATCCTTTCTCACCCTCTGCAGGAACTGTGTTCCCAAGACCAGACCACCCTCCTGCAGCAGATCTGGGAGGGAGCTGCCAAGGCTGTGCTGATAGAGGGCACTCAGCAAGGTGCAGTGGGACACTGTGGGGCACCAGGGCCAAGAATGGGTAGGGCTGGTGGGGAAACAATAGCAGGCAGTGAGGCAGAGGAGAGCAGGAAAACCCTGGTGTTGGTGCTGTGATTTAAGCTATGTACTCAGGCGATGTTGTGAAATGCCACAGAGATGTGAGATGCCATGGTCAGGAACATTAGCTGCTCCCAAAACAGCCAGTAGTACGACAAAGAAAAGGCTTCTGCACCACAAAGAGAGGGACAAAAATGATGGCTGGGGAAGGGGCACATTCCTGACAGTGAGAGGACCCTGCAAGAAAGTGGCAGCTTCTGGAGCTCCCAGCTGTGAGTATGCACTCTACACTCTACATGTTCAGAATGTGGGATGCCAAGAAAAGGCAGCCTGTTACAGACAGCCTGCTTGACACAGTCTGGGAAGGACACAAGGGTCTCTCTGGAAGAGAGAGTACCTGGATCCCTGCCCAGGCCTTTACTTCCATGTCTCTCTCTCAAATGGCAACTTACTACCTAGCTGCAAATCCAACCCAGTCCTTCCAGTCCCTGACCATTATGAAGCACAGAGGGACTCTCAGCAGGTTCTACTTTAATAACGTCCATAACCTGGTATATCTTGATTCCTATTTGGTTGATTTTTTTCCTGATGTTTTCAGAAGCAGTGGAGAGATTTTGGACTACATTATGAATAGACAGGAAGGATGTGAACAGGAGTGGTCCATTTGTACCTTTGCTATATATTTTTAATGTATGCAAGCCAAGAGTCCTGCTCTGGACTTATTTGTTTGTAAATATTAGAATTTCTGCAGAATTTGCACTTGTTTTTCACAAAATTGTCTAAAGTACTTGGTCTACTTCACAAGTCCTGTTAAAAGAATGTTTTTTCCTTTCTCTTTCTCTTATACTTTATGACCACAGGGTGTTAAACTGTGTTCAGGTCCCTGCCTCAAGACAGCTGTGCCTCTGGAGCCTGCCAGGTGGAAGAAAGAGCCCAGAGGCCATTCTAATGATTTGTCTTTCATAAGTGCTACATACATCTTCCTGACATTCTAGATTTGCAATGATAGGTCAGTTGCACTGTGTGTGATTTAAGAAAAGAAATGTTTTACTTTAGTTAAAATATGAATAGAATAAACAGATATTTATGCCCTCAGATTTTGAGGTATACTTCAAAGAAGACTGCCATTCTCAATCAGAGAACTGTAGAGCTTGTGTTTCAACTTCAGGAAAAATAAATGTTTTTTTCTTTTCTAATTCTGCTTCTCAGCTTTGTACAAGTTATATGGAGTGGGGAGTATTAATCAGAGCATGTCTATGTATAGACAAGCATCTCTTGTCTGGGAGGCCTTGGACATGAGTTTATTAATCAGAAGACTTCTCAGAATTTTGGCACAGACTGATTGTGCTGTACAGATCACAGGCGCAGAAAGTTTATTTTCTTCCCTTCCACTCTCGAGTCCAGTTGGTGCAAGGTCCTGAAAATGGATGCAGCTCAGAATAGTGGGTGGTACCCAGGTTTAAAAGTACTACTATGTTATCTATTAATGTATATTTTTATGTCAACACATCTGTGACTAAAATTATTTATATTTGTCAGAGTAGGGTACTTTGGAAATAGGAACAGTATGTCTATGGGTCTGACAGAGGTTTATCTGCTGGTTGACTGAAGGTGAGATATTCCCAAGTGGGCATCATTGTTATTGAAGTGTTTTTTTCATGCTAAGAGAAAGTGTCTGTCATAAGGAAATGAGGCAAGTGAAGCTCAAAGAAAAGGAGAAATTTGTGACAAAGGGTAAAAAGTTTCAGCCTTTTAGAAAAGAATAAGTGCAAGTAGCAAAATGGAGTGAGGAAGGGGGAAACGAAGACTTTTTTTAGAAAACGACAAAATACAAATGTGAACAAAAGTCTGATATCTGGTTGCTTGTGGCAGTCACAAATGCAGAAAATGCTGTCTCTATCTGATGTACATGACACACATGACTGTAGCACACTCTGTCCATGACAATGAAATGTGATGGCTCAGAGTTTATAGGAAAATCACCTGGTAGCTTCTGAGACAGTCTCCTTCTTGAGAGACACTGCCAAAGTATCTGTGCACGTATTTGACACTCACTCAAAAAGCAACTTGTTCACACGAGCTCCTGAGAATTTCTGTAACAGGCCCTGGAGAGCTGCTCCCAGAGCCTGTGGTCTGTGCCTAACTGAAGATCAGTGCAGCAAACTGAGCCTCCTACTCTGGCATACTCTGCAGTTCAGTGACAATAGGGAGGAAGGGAAGTAAGGCTGTGAGCTGGCATCTGTGTGCTCCAGCTGCTGCAATTTATCACTGCCTCCAGAGCTGCCATAAGTGCTCTGCAGTGGCCACAAGCTCATGCCTGGTAGATCAGTGGGAAGTGTAAGGAGGCTAGGCAGGAAGAAGAGTTTAGTCCTTTTCACCCTCTGTCTTGGTGATGGCTGCACGGGGTACTGCAGACAACATGCAGAAAAGAGTACATGATCTTAGTTGTGCTGGTTGCTTTTGTGCTGGTGTTAGCTGTACTCAGATGCAGCTGTGCAGCCTCAGAGCAGCCTGAGGTTTCCTCAGCAGCAGACGCCTGGTAACTGTCAGCCTTCCTGTGCAAAAGCCAGCCTTTCCTTATCTACTGTGGTTATCCAGCTCCAGTTTGTGACAGCTAACCAGGCCACAGTGCAGGCAGGCTGAACTCATGCTGTGCATAAAAATAATTTGGGGAGGCATTAAAAAACACAAACCTTAGTTGTAGCCCCGTGGTCCCTCTGATGGCACAAATGTGTCTGTGCTGCTGATATTGCTGTGATGGAACACGTGTTTAGCTGAGCCCTGCAAGAAGTCAATTCAGAGCTGCTATTGGCTGAGAAGAGGCTATAGTAAACTGCTTTCAGGGTTGATTAAGATTGGTCAGATGACAAGGTGGTTAGGATGGCAGACTCTTATTGTTTTTCAAATGGATGTAAAAACACTACAGGGAATAGTTTATAACGTCATGCTGAAGAGAATATGACTGTGTCAAATTAGAACCTCAGACAGCATTGAACATACTGGATTTCAGACAGGGTTGAAATCTGTCTGTAGAATCAAAATGCAGCTTGGGTTGGAAGGGATCTTTAAAGATCATCTTGTTCCAACCTGCCTGTCAGATGCATGGGCACCTTCCACTAGACCTGGTATCTCAAAGCTCCATCCAATCTGGACCACAGTGGTTTCAGGGTCATCCAGAACATCTGGGCAATCGGTTCAGTGCATCACTGTACTCGCTGTAAAGAATTTCTAACATCAGATCTAAACTTGACCTTTTTCAGCTTGATGCCATTACTCCTTTCTCTGTCACAACATGCCTTCATCTCTTTGTAGATCTTGTTTAGGTACTGGAAGATGCTATAAAGTGATCCCAGAGTCTTCTTTACTTCAGGTTGAAAAGTCCCTGCTCTTTCAACCTGCTTATTGGGTCCAGCTGAGATTGAGTTCATTCATAGGAGAGGTGTTCCACCTCTCTGATTGTCTTGAAAATGTCCACGTATTTCCTGTGCTGAGGACAGCAGAGCTGGGTTTAAGTGGGTTTAATCCTATCAGATTAGGAACAGTGAATAATATAGCAACACACACACAACTTCTTCCGAGGCAGAAAGGAGCGGTTCCTTGAAAGGCCACTGCAGTTATATAGGGTAGTTCATGCAATACAGAATAGAAAAGGCTCATTGGTCCAAGAAGGCAACACCTCTTGAAAACATGCTTTCATCAAAACATGACATAGCACACACACTGCTCTGTGATAACACCAGGTGTTAATCTATGTTATTCATTCTTTCTTCTCTTGTTTATCTCTGAGAAAGTCTCCAGCCTGGGAAAGATCCGAGCTGGAGCTGAGAAAGCTTCTAGCGTGGGAAAAATCCGAATTGGAATTTTCCCTGAGCTTTCAGCAGTGTCCACATGTTTTCACCAGGGCAGAGTGACAGAACCCCTTCCCTTGCCCTTCTGCCCGTGCTACTCTTGATGCAGCCCAGTTTACAATTAGCTTTGTGGACTGCACGGAAAAATTGATAGGACAGATCCAGCTTTTTATCCATGAGTACTCTCAAATCTTTCTCCTCAGGACTGCTCCCAATCCATTCTCTCCCCAGTCTGTATCCATGTTTGGGACTGCCCTAACCCAAGTGCAGGGCACAGAATGGTTTATCCATCAAATCCATGTCTCTGTCTTTTAGAGACAAGGGTGTCATGTGGGGCAGTGTCAAATAATTTGTGCAAATCCAGGCTGATGACATCAGTTGCTCTTTCCTTATTCCTCAAAATTGTAGCTGATTATAGAAGGTCATCAAAATTGTCAAGCAAAATCTGGTCCTGTGATTCTATGGCACCCTCTCCTAGTGTTCAGTCTTTCCTGAAGAGCCTGTATTTTTCTGTTCCAAAGCTGCAGCCATAGGAGTCATGCCACAATGTCTTCCTGACGCCAGATCTGACAGCAAGTTACATTTCTACCAAAACAGTAGAAATGTTTCTTTGATTTATAGTGATCTCACTTTTTAATAAAAATTTTAGGCAATAATGAAAGCTCAAAAAGAAATTCCTAATGCTTTTTTTTCAATTGAAAATATCAAGGCTGCTGGTGATATATTCCAGTATCAGAATAAAAAAAGAAAAAGACCAGTAAATTGAAAATGAAAAGTAAGGCACTGTTCCTTGCAGTTGAATCAAATTAAGATTATGGGTGCTTCACTAACAGTTTTGATAGAGGAAATGCAGACTGAGGTCTATAAGCACTACTAGAATCTGCTTGCTAAGCATACTGTTGATACGTTGACTGCTCATTGAAACCATTCAAAAAGCTGCCCTACAGCACTGCCCAGTCCTGTTCTGGGCTTCACACGGGCACAAAGGAAGGTGAGCCTGCCTCCATTCCCTCATCCCTTCTGATCTGGAGGCAGCTTCTCTAACAGGCAGAGGTGCTCAGCTGCTCTTTGCCTCCCGGACCTGGGGCTAGGTATCCCTGTAAGGAGCCGAGGAGCACCAGCAGTAGACACGCTACAGCTTGATGACTCGGAACATCCTCCAACAAATGTGCTGCAAGTGCTTGCAAAAACATGTTACTACCCACTCCTGTCTCCAGAAAAAGCACCAGTTCCAGCACTGACTCCCATGGGACAATACTGCAGGCTCATGTCCAGCTGAAAAGCTGTAACACATTGACTTTTATCCTTCACTCTTTATCCTTTAACTAGATTTCAATTCAGTTCTCCCAAGCTAGATGACAGCATAGTTTCCCGGTGACTTTTGGTGCAGAAAAAAATATTATATCCTTGAGGCCTCCTTATCTTTTGCATATTGCCAAATTCTTAGTTCTCTAGAATATTATCAAGAGAGAATTCCCTTTTGCAGAAGACATGCAACCTATCTTTAAATAGACTGTATGTCTCCATAAGCATGAAGATATTTTCCACTTTCTTTATACTATGCATTATTCTATCACCAGTAATATTTTTGAGGTAACGTGTGTACTCAGTAAAATTTTGCTATGGTGCATTAACACCATAATAAATTATTAAAATATTAATATGAAAAGTAGATAAACATGCCTCTTGTATCTTGTCCTGGGGGAAGAGTTGTTTGAAGTATGCCCTAGTAATCCACACAATCCTCTTTTGCTGTGGCCTGTGGAAGTAAACAAATTACTGTGGCATTCCTAGTAGAGAAGGTAAGCTCTGCCTCTTGATTACTGCATGGCAAAACCTACAACTTTCTCCAGTATTTGAGTATTTGAAAGTGAGATATGTTCCTAGCATGGAAAAATGTTTTAATTAGGCACCACTTAACATCAGTCAAATCTAAGAATTTATACTTGAATGATTTAGTTAGATTTTTCCCTCTGTTTGTCCTAAATCACACAACGTAGATTTCAGACTGCATTTTTTGCTTCCCATTCCTGTCCTTGCAGCTGTCCCAGTAACTGACCATTTCTGATGTGTGCTCTGACATGCATTTACAATGCTCCTTAAACTTGGTGGCACCTCCTGCATTTACATTTAAAGCTGCCATTCAGGTATTCAAATTCATGCGATCTGGATCATGCTAAAATACTGATGGGATCTTGCCCTGAAATTGTGTTATGTTTTTACACCTGTTACTAGATAGGAAAGCTGATTACATTACATACCCATTATCAGTTGAAAGAAATCAGAATAAACCAGGAAGGAACCTCTCTCTGACTGGTTGTTGAGGCTAAATTGTCCTTCTGATCACTGCCTCTGATTTTCACCCCTTTAGGAGGGACCCTGTTGTTGCAATTCCAATAGTCAGTTAGAGCAGAGCTACCCATCAGATTACAGAAGCATGCAAGTGCATTTCAGGCAAGGACAGAACACCCTGCCACATAAAAAGTAAAGATCTCCTCAAACACTTTATGTTTGATTAGTCTGTCAGTGGCCCTGGAAAGCCAAGATCCTCAGTCTCCCAGTGTCCCATTATGGACACTCTTCACTGGACAGTCCTGCTGGGTCAGAGGGTGGTTCAACTGACTTACTTAGGGACACACACCCAAAAGCATAAGAGAGACCCCCTCAGAGAGGTTTCCCACTTTATTCAAGTATATTACCCACTGGCAGTGAGTGCCAGTGTCCATGTAGGGCTCACTCTAACTTTGTAATAACATTCTTTGTTAGTAAGAGAAAATTGTGACAGGTTAAGGTTAGAGGCCTGTCAATTACAGTTTCTGACTGCAAAAACATGTTCTGACCAACACACAGACAAGATTTAGTCCCCAGTAGAAGTTAGCTCAAGATAACCATTCAGAAAATGTTAGCTCAAGATAATCATTGAGAACTGAAAGAGTAAGGCACTTTCCCACAAGACATCCCTCAGGGTGAGAAGGTAGGTTCAGCCCAGTGACTCTAGTTGGAGCCTTACCAAACTTCTCCCCATTCTTAATTTAATTTTATACTACTTCTTTATGTTTATGTGGAGCTTGAATGACTCTAGTCATTCCTTTGATACTGATTGGTGCAAAATTCTCTCTCTTTGCTCTTTAAGTACAGTCAATGAAATGCAGAGTACATGCTCGGTGAAGGGCAATCTTACCGTGGAGATGGGTAAGTTTGGGATGGAGGGATATTAGTATTGCAATTAGATTATAAGGAACCAAGTTTATCCAAGGAAAGTTATTTTGCCATAGTTGTTGGTTCAGCAGTAAGACATCTCCTATCCCTCTTGGCTGACAGGTGCTGTGCATTTTATCATTTACTCCTTGCACGGATTTTTAACAGTGCTTGGCCATGAAGTCTTTGCTCCAGCCCCTGTTCCATCCCCCTTAACAGGTGCTCAAGGCAACAGGCTGTGTGAATGGGGCATCATCATGGAATAAGTTTCAGTCATGCTCACCACATCCCATAGAGAAAATAGTAACAGCATTTTATCCTACAATTTCTATACTGTTATAGCTTCTGTTAGGATGTGGATACGACTTCCCAGTTTCCTTTCATTTTATAACATCCACGTTTCTACAGACCTGAAAGGGTACAGCTGCTCTGAACTGCCTAGGGGAATAGCTTGTGATAATTTATAGAAGTGATTAAAGGCTAAAAGCCTAAACTGGCCAAACAAGTCACACAGAACTTCATTTTACATCACCAATTCATATTATGTAGTTATACCTGTTTATAAAAAGAAGGGATGGTAGGGAGGATGATAGATTATGGAATGAATATATTTTTTCCTTAGAGACTGTTAAATTAACATTATTTTGATTATAATATCTTGGGTACTAGTATTTTACACTGCATTATTGTATTTTGCAAAGAAGAATACAAAAGCATACTTCAGTCAAGTTCTGAGTGTATTTAAATACAGTTTATATATCGCTTTCTTGGCAAGCAGGAACTCAGAATATTTTTTGGCTTCTGATGGACTGCTAAGGAAGAAATATTGCCTTTTCTATACAGAGAGGTTAAGTTGGTTTAAATGTGGTCAAGGAAAGCTCCCATTCTTCTTTTCTGGATACCAAAATTGTGTTTCTCCAATTGAAGGGGGCCTTCTAATTGTAGCTTTCTTCTTTCATACAAAGTGAGGAGCAAGAGATGGAGCCACTCAGGTATAGTGGAATGACTGGTAGGACCTCAGCAGGACTGCTGCAGGTTTTGTTCCTCACATATAAAAATGCAAGCATCAGAAAAGGAAAGCAAAGGACTGTTTGTTTTGCTGAATGTGACTCACTGTGTAAGCTATTTTCTATACCAACTCAAATGTTCTCAGAGTCTGTACTCATTAACTGGAAAGAGGTGGAAATGATTTATACTCCTACTTGCCTCAGACCTACAAACATGACCATGTGAAATTTTGCAGTATACATCATAGTTATCCCTGACTATGAAAACACTTTCACTTCCCAGCATCACATTTTGATTTACTAAAATAAAAAAAAAAAAAAATCAATTAAATGTGTTCCTAACTTCAATAATTATAATAGAAGAACAAAACTATAAAATTTTCTCCTGCCTCTTTTTTTTAAATTTCACCTGGTATTGTAAGGTGGGGACATAGAGTTTCATTGTCTAGCTGAAGAATTTTTCTCAGCATACTGAAATTTCTAGGTAAGGAACAATGGTGTGCTTTATAGAGTACACCTGTTGAGGATAAGAGTCTTAAGACTTTCTGTCCCAGGAAGTGCTGTCATAAATTTAAGTGTAGCATGTTTGATGGCTACATATAGAACACCAATATTCACTCCCATAAAACTCTTGTGCTCCTGAGTTTGTTTCAAGCAAGGTGCACTTAGAAAAAGTACTGCCCAAATCCTTCATAAAACTCAGAGCAAAGTGATTTCCCAGTTGCATACACAATACTGGAGGTTAGGTCTGAACTAACAGCATCATAACAGTTCATATGTGAGTGAGAAATAAATGACATAAAGTAATAACATAAAATTCTGTATATGCAGCCATATGTCACTTGAGTCCCCCAGATGTTATATACCTAATCTGCAGAGATCTTCCTAGTTAAGGCAAGTCTTCCTGGTACAATATTGCAGTACATGGAAAAGCCAGAAATGTTAAGAATAGGCCTGCTCCCAAACTGTATGTAGCTCTTGTATTTCTATGGAGCTATTAGATTTTTACTATCAGAAGCAACTTTAATATTGTGTTAATGACCTTTAAATCTGTAAATCTAATGACCTTTAGCTCTCTGTTCTAAGTGGATTTTACCTGATAATTTCTAAACAATGTCATTTTTTCTGTATATATATATGTACATATTTTATATATATATACAAACAAATACATAATATAGTTTCTTAAAAATACAGGAATAGAGCTTAAAAGTAACTGTGTAATTTCTCAAACAGCAAAGTTTTTTCTCAAGATTGCACAGAACTGAACTTCTTCCACTGGATCCAAGCCACAGTTTTCTGAAAGGAATAGCTTCTCCTCATTTTCTTCTTCCTAGGCAATGAAGTGAACAGCTCCCCCTTCACACTCCAGCTGTGATGAGTTGCTCACCACAGACTCACAGAAACTGGGTCTGTGCTGTGGCACACTTGCTGCAGTCTGTGACTAACTCCTCAGGCACACTGTACAGGATGTGCAGTTCTTTGACCGTATCTTATAACAAATAAACAAAATTAGTCCTGTAAAATGAGTGGCCAAGACCTCCAGCCAGCTTCCTTTGGGATAGAATATTAATCAGCATATGTGTTGTTACAATGAGATTGTTCCAGAGATATTTGAGTGTAATTTGCCTTCAGACTAGTTCTCCTATGTGCATGTGTGCCTAGATATAGTGATTAGATACTTTAGGGGGAAAAAACATCTATAGGTAGATTTTTATGCAGTACTTGAATTTTTCATCTTACAACAATTCAAAAAGCTGTATTTTCATGAGCTTTTATTACTCTTTCCTTGTCTGAATCTGGATGAGAAGCCACTTGATCTAATGAGTAATTTATTTCATCCCTAAACTTATCACAAAGAATGGCTCTCAATAAAACAGCTACTGATAATGAAAATGAGACTACACTTTCTGTATTTTTCTTTTAACTGCAAATTATATCTGTTTAAAAATAGTCACAAATTTCTTTAGCCGAATTAGAATTCAAGATGTTTTTGTCCACCCAGAGAGTTTGATAGAATCCTACAAAGACAATTTTAAAGAATTACAGACTTAAGTTCCCATATTTGCATGGCATCTTTGAGAAACAGATGATTAGATAACAAGACTTGGTAATTTCCTTCATGAAAAAAATGAAAGAAAGAAAAGTTCTCCAACCAAAAAGCCACCATCAAGTGCCAGAAACCTTTCTTTTTGGTATATTTAAGTCCAATGAGTTTGGACATTAATTTTTTCTGGACGGAAGCATCTTTTCCAGCATTTATTTCATGGATGAAATCTTAAAAATACAGACAATACATAAGCCACTGAAAATAAGTCAGGGAATGAGATTAAACTCTGCACAGCAAAGATGGACAGTGAGGGCTCTATGGGAAATCTGCAAGTACTTTCAGCTATTATGTCAAAATATCATCTTAGGTTTTTTGTAGAAGTTTCTCAAAGGTATTATACTTGTCAACTCGGTCTTCTAATTTTAGTACTGCATTTATCTACTTTCCCAGCAGAAATGTGAAGAAGCTGGTAATTTTTGTCCTCATTAGTCTTATAGACTGACGCTCACCAGCAAGAAGCTTTTATAGATAAAACTCAGGGATTTTATGATTATCCAAGTCAGTAAGACTTCCACACCAAGCAATAGCCTTGCACTTTTCTGAGCCCAAAATTCCATTGTCATCTCTCCAGCGGCAGAATGTTTTCTACAGTGGTTGATGGGATAGGGAGTGGGGAGGTTTCCTTGGCCAGACTCTGGCACACTTGAGATGCATGGCAGTATAGTTATGTGTTATGTGGTACATGCCTGCTGAGGCAGAGGTGTCAGCCAGCACAAAACATCAAGAATTTTGGAGGGCAAGGAGAAGAAGAAGCCGGGGCGACCCCCGAAGCCCCCTGGGCCCCGCGGGGTGAGTGACAGGCTCTGGCCACGCCCCCTCCACCCATGGCCACGCCCCTCCCAGAGCAGCTATTAGAGGCGAGGGAAGCCACAATGCTCTTAATATACGGGCAATATCGGGGGTGCAGGTACCGTAATGATCCTAATGGCTGTTCCAGCCTCTATTCAGGAGCCAGAATAATGGGGTGCAGATACCGTAATTCTCCTAAAAGCTGTGCCATTTGTTAATATTGGGGTTCAGGCCTCGCAGTAATGGGGTGCAGGTACCGTAATGTTGCTATGAGCTGTGAATATTGGGGTTCAGCGCATTCAAACCCCACAAATATTGGGGTGTCAGTACTGTAATATCCCTAATGCTGGGGCCAGGTCACCCCAAAACCTGTTCACAGCTGATGGTGGGGTCTGAGCCACCCTGGCTGTGAGGGTGGGGCCCTGTAATGCCCCAAATAATGGGGTTCAGGTACCCCAAAACCCCTCTATAACAGGGTTTGGTTACCATAATCCTCCTAATAACCGCTCCAGATTTAATAGGTATCAGTAGTGGGGTGTAGGTACCGTAATGCCCCAAATAGCAGGGCTCACATACCGTAATGCCTCTAATAGCTGCTCCCACCATAACACCCGCCTTGCGCTTAACCCGCTGCTGCCACTGCCGTAATACCCCTAATACCGCCGCACTTGCCGTAACGCTCCTAATAGCTGCTCCCGCAATAACACCACCCCCACTCCGGGCCGGATCTTTCGGGGACATTTTGGGGGACCCCGGGGGTGACCCCGCTCTCTGCCGGCAGCGGGGGGCGCGGAGCCGGGCTCGGGCGGGGGGAGCGCAGCCGGGCGGGGGCGGGGGGGGAGAGTAGGACTGTCCCTGAAATATCCCCATGGGGACACTTTTCTTGCAGGAAAGTGCTCAGGTGCAGTCCCCAACATGTCTGAAGAGGCTCCCAGAGGACGGCTCTTTGTCACACATCCGGGTGGCACGGACACCTCGACGACAGGGACAACACGGCCTCCCTGTGCTTGTTCAGGTCACTACCCACCATTCCTATGGCCACATCCCCATGGTGCTTCCCCCCTTCTCCCTGTCCCCACAGCTGCA
>JAODKT010001744.1:19510225-19529056 GCA_027576195.1 Cossypha heuglini
GTACATGCCTGCTGAGGCAGAGGTGTCAGCCAGCACAAAACATCAAGAATTTTGGGTTCAAGGGTTGTGTAAGAACCATTCTTGTGGCCTACACGTGGCTAATGAAATAGGGGTAATAGACTATTGAACTTAATAAAAGGATAGTTTGAAATGCTTATAATAAAACACCTATGACCAGAGTGGTATCATTGAATGGTTGAGGGAATAGTGCAGGGAAGATGCACTGCTTATGAGTTGCAGGTAGAGCTGGATACTTAAGAGAAGGAATTACATTTCTTCCAATCTCTGTCTAAACCAAAACAGAAGGCAGGCTGTGACACTGAAATATCAATAGGAGAGTTATTTACACTGGAGACCGTGGAAAGATATAACAGTAAAGAAGAGTAAGAGGTTTGATATGACACTTTATGTAGGGGCAAAAAGTATAAGTGCTCTGAATTGTTTAAAAAATGTTGAACAGATCTTAAAAGAAAATATTTGGAAGATTGTGAAAAGTTGTTCCTACAAGTTAAGTCCTATTTTACAACACATCAAAAATTAAGCATCAAACCCAAGGATAAATATAAAAGTTCTGTGACAGTATTAGGAATCTAGGAAGATGATTAACACTGTTTAATTTTTGAATGTGTTACTGATAGAATCCATACTTGAGGAATGTAAAAATAAAATCAGACTAAATGTGAATAAGAGAAATTATTAACCAAGGAAAAACACTACTTGTATCACTTCCTGACATATTCTGGCAAAGAATGATTTATAGCCAAAGAAGGCAAATGGTTAAAAATACAAACAAGAACTACAGAATAAATATTAAAAGCTCCATCATTTTTAAATGGAAGAGTAGTAATGGTCTACAAGAAATACTGGTCTACATGGTGACTGACATACTGAAAGAGGGCCAAAAATGTAATAGGGTGGGAAATTTAGGTCTTCATGAACTTGGTTGCTTTTATAGCAAGAAAAATATTCTGTGCTTAGACAGCAGAAATTGTTACTTCTTGGAAACCCATCTAATTAGAGACTTACATAAGAAAAAAATTTTAATTCTCATCAGTGAACAGAATCTGTACCAGGATGTAATTATTAAAAAACCCATTCAGCAACAGTGGCCAGGTGGTCTGACAGAAACACGAAATATAGGAGCACTCTAGTATTAGAAGCTGTCTATTATATATGATTATGAAAAAGGGTAAAAATATAGAAGACAGATAGACTTTGAGGTACAATTTGATAAGGGAGTGAGACAGATCAAGTCTGAAAGCCTGATTCAGTCAAATGTGTGAAAAGAAAAAGCAGTAGCAGAAAATAAAATAAATTATTTATGTTAGAGTCACTGTGGAAGAACATAGGGCAAGTTCTGTATCTCAACCACTCTTTATAAGTGAAAGTCTGAGACACATCCTTCAAACCATTTTTTAATCATTTATCATTACTTGCTCATAAAATATGTGGTAATCACTAGCAGGACCTAAGAACCATTTAGTCACTCAGGAGGTGTTTCAATGTGATTGCACTAAGCTCTCGAATAACAGCTCAACTATTCCACAGTAGAGGAATGGAAAGGGACAAATGTAAAAGGAATCTTTACAAACAGGTTTAGGGAAAGTTTAAAAACTGTAGAAAACTACTTTTCTAGTCAAGTCCTAGACACTTTAATAAATAGAATTAACAGATACAGAGCTAAATCCAATGTAATGGAACAAATCAATATAACTACTGAAGTTCTTTATAGGTGGAGCTGGATATGCAGATATCATGGATACAGCTGGCACGTAGTATTTGTGCCTCCAGGTGAGTTTTGAGTGAACAGCATAAAATCTTCAAAAAAAAACTAGCTCTAAAGGGACAATAAGAAATCTGTCTCACTATCAATATAAGATCATCTTTCAAACCAGATAAATCTTGCACGGGTGGTTTCTTGAATAGGCCAGAGAACAGCAGAGACACCATGAGTTGCTTAACAGTTCCCAGCCGAAACTGACTTGAAGCTATTTTTTTAAGATTTTCTAAAATAATTTTTTTTTTTCCCTTTTAGTGGGATGAATTTCTCCTTACACTGGGTGTCACCATGTTAGGCAAGTGTTGAGATCACATTATGGTTGGTGGGAATTCTGTCTAAACAGTCAGTAGAGTGTAACATATCATTCCTCTCATTGTCTTGCAAATATCTGCATATAGCCAGGTACATTATCTCCTGGACTCTATTCTCAATGGAAAGACCATAAACATCTAAGAAGATGTAAACACCCCAAAGTTATGGGAAATTAGCCTCATTCTGGAACTGGTTTGCTTCTTCTTTCAAGCAAATTTCATGTTTTGGGGATTAAAAAAGTGGGATTTCCCTGTATTTCCACCTTAATTCAAATGCCAATGTGAGAAGCTGCCAAGTGAAATAAGGTGCATGGAGATTTTTAGCAATGGAGGAAATGTTAACAGATCCAATTGAGTCAAAAATCCACAAATGCACCTTCTTTGGGTTGTCATGTCATGTTCAGGACCAGATGATGTGTTAGCATAGTATGCAAGGAGAGAAATAAGTTCTTGTGGGGTATACTAATATAATTTCAAAATTTATTCGGATATATAAGGCGAGTAACAGAATTCTAAGCAGGTTGGTGTTTTCTGATTAAAAATTGGCAAGTGTCATACAATTTTGTCACTACTATAGGGAATCTACCTTTGATACACAACACTGTTGCAAATCTGGTTCATAGCTTCTAATTGAAGTCATCCATCTGGCAGTGTTTGAAAAAAATCTTTTAAATATTCCACATCATTAGATGTAAACAGAATAGTGTTTTTAAGCTATTAATTGCTTAATTGGCAGGTTTACTATCAACTAAAGTGTATTAAATATTCTATGAGGAGCAGATGAAACCCAAACTATCTAAAAAATAATTAATAATAACTAATCAGCTGGAAACACATAGCTGTTGAATTAAGATGTAAACACAACTGACTGAGAATAAGTCTCATAAAGCAAAACTCCTTGAAAACAGCATCCACGGTGATTACAGTGTTCAAAAGCTAATATTTCATCAATACATTTTATAATAATAAAGTAGTTTAAAAAGTGATAGAGTTGAAAAATACTGATTTTCCATTAGTTATTTTTTAAATTGTGTTAAAGAAAACACCCTTTCCTCTAAACAAAGCTAAAAACAGGAAAGGTATTCTGGTTTAAATGTCTACATATTAAATTATTCAAGACACATAAATAATCTTTGAAAATGAAAATTCAAATATCCTGAAACCATCAGATTAACCAGATAAAATCCAATAGTACATAGAAATTAAAATTTTAAAAAATAGTTTTTTTCAAAGATACCTTTTCCAGAATAATGATTTGCTTATAGGAATGAGAAGTGTGCATGTCAGGGTGACCACTAGTTTGGAATGATTTAGGCCACTGTTCTACCTTAATAGGGAAATTAAAAACAAGCATATTTATGCTAAAGGGAAAAGACCTGGTGCAGCCCCTAAGCCATCTGCTTGTGATTTACCATCTGCCATCTAAAATGCATCACAAACAAAGAGTCTGCAATTAATTCTTAAATTACTACAAACCCTTCCCCTGAAATTCTAGTTTAAACTTTTCGGACATTAGTATATTGGATTCCATAGTGTTCTGCTATTCAGGTGTGGGGATTTCTATGACTCTGCCTCTAAGCATCACTGCTGAGACTCAAACATGAATGCTTGTCTCAAAGCAGTGGATTAAGGTTCTGGTTGTCCCCATATCTAGATTCCACCAGATGTGCTCTGAGAGCTTCCCTGTGTTTCCAGAGGCGACTCAGCAAGCTGAGGAAAACAGTCTGCACTGCAATGCACTGCAAAAGCTGTAATGGGGGATCTCCCCAGGAATGGAGACTATTTGAACTGCTGTTTTTCACATGCTCTCATAACATTCTGGCTGCTCAGATCCAGTGTATTTGTATCATGGATGGGAAACCACTTTTCTCATGGAACGTCACTAACTGGAAGAAGATCAAAAAAGAAGCCTCATTTATCATTCTTAGTTTACTCTGACATTAAATATGTCAGAAATGTTTTCAATTCTGGACCCTTTTATAACTGGGTATGCAAGCAGAGACTAAATACACAAGCGGAATGTGATAATTTGACTGTGAATCCCAAAGAAAAAATTATATTCAGGTTCTATGTTAAAAAGGTGTATTTGTAAATGCAAAGGGACTTTTAAGAATACAGATTAGTTAGACACATGCAGAAGAGCCTGGGTGCACATACTCACAGGTGTAAGTTGTCCATAAAAAATGAGCCCACAGATTTTCTCATAAGGCATCTTTAGCTGCTTGACTAGTGTACATGTGTCATCTGACAGAGCCTTGGAAATTGGAATCTTTATCTCCCCTTCTCTCCACTACAAACTCAAACCCAGCAACCTCTTCCTAGGCCTGCAGACCTCTCACAGAGGAGTAAAGTGATCTTCTCCTTCTCTTGACAGTTTTATGTGTTACCCAGCTTAACTCTTGTCCATTGCAACAGGCCCAAACTACAGGCTGAAATGACTTGTCTATTTGCTTTTCTGATTATTAAATAACAATGCAGCTTTCTCAAACAGCACAGGCAGAACTGAATATTTGCACTAAAGCAGTTGGGGGAAGAATTATGAAATCTCTCTCTGACATACAGAAATCATACAGGGACAATAATTTTGTAGCAGACCATGCTGCAGTGAGTCATGATCCTGAGTAGAGTCCATGCAGGGGAGGGGGAAATGCTGTGGATGTGTCAGAATCCAAGGGTCTGGCTCTGCACTGCTTGACATACACTCTCCCTGGGGAAGTGAAGATATTTTCCATTTCTTTAAATAACTATACTTCATGAAGAACTCCAGAGCATGTGTGCAGTCAGTAGTGCTGTACTCTGCTACTTCATCCTTGTTTTTCCCTACAGGAGGATTTCAGCATGTGACATGGCTCTGTGGCCCCAGGATGAAGGAGAGCAAGCTGACAGCAGCACTGGGAATGGCAGGCACTCAGCAGCACCAAGATTGCAGGTGCTTTTGCACAAGGTTCCCAGCAAAATCCTGCCAGCTCATGAGGGACATGACAGGCCCATGGGCATGAGCCAAACTGTGGGACTGTGCATAGAACTAGTCTGAGTATCTTAGACCACACACCCTGGGTTCTTGCGAGAAGGAAGGTGCTTTACACTAATAGAAGCACAGGGCAGCTTAGGATACTATTTATATAAGGATCATTCCACAAAACGAAGGGATAATATTTAAAACAAGAAATTTCGAGATTAAATTAGAGAAAAAATTAAATACAAGGCAAATCCCACTACAATCTTTCTAACTACAAGTTAAATTCAGAAATGTCTTGCTTAGGAGACTTAAAAGTGCTCAGACAAAAGAAATGTTTCAGGCAAAGTTCATCTGTACCAGGTTTTCAAGTAGGCTGTGCAGTCCATTTCCTAGCTGAGTAAATGTCTTTGACTCTCCAGGAGTGTATTCTGTGGGAAGGTTACCTCACCAAGACTGAAATAGAGGCAGACTCTCTTATAAAGATCCCAAGACTATATTTGAATTCAGAATGGTTTTCCTATCCTTCCTTGCTATCCAGAAAATTGTGGTATTTACAAGACTGCCTGAGGAGTGGGAAAGAAGACTATCTCGTGGTCTTGTGAAATAGCCAATGACTATTTTTAGAATGGTTTCACAGAAAATCTGGCTGTTTCATGTGATACCAACCAGTTGGTCTGGTAGTGTAAAACTTGGTTTGGTCACTAACCCAAGTATCTAAACCTGCTGCAAATTCTAGTTTTGTCTATTCATGCCCTTAGTTCTTAACCTGTCAAAACAATTTGTGGACAGAGGAAAAAATCTAGTGTTTTCTATCCACAGGGATCTTGGATTCTTTAAACATTCAGCAGCTGGAAAGGGAGAGCAAAAAGAAGAGTGAAAGGAGACAAAAGGGGGAAAAAACCCCTTGGGCAGCCCACTCAGTGCTGAACAACACAACAGTGAAGACATTCTTTCTGATGTTCAGCCTTCACTTTGCCTGATGCAGATTGAGGCCATTTCTCTCTTCCTGTCATGCATTTCCTGAGAGAAAATACCCACCCTCACCTGGCTACAGCTTCCTTTCAGGCAGTGGTAGAGAGTGATAAGGTCATTCCTGAGCCTCCTTTTCTCATGGATACACAACCCCAGCTCCTTCAGCTGCTCCTCACAGGATTCGCTCTCTAGATCCATCACCTGCTTTGTTGCCCTTCTCAAGCAATATTTATCTCTTTCCTTACTGAAAATTTCAGATTGCAATTAAATCTAGATCATAAACATAATTTGGACTGATCTTAAAAAGTCTGCATGCTTTTTCGTGCCTCCTTGCTGCCTAAGGAGGAAAAGTCTTTATGCCACATCAATAGTAACGAGCTATTTCATACAATCAGGTCTGTTCAGTGCCACATAAAACTTTCTGAGATCTATTAAAATTAAAGATCATGATACGTATTCAAGTTAAAAAAAAATTCACTAGTTTCCTGTTCAGACAACTTACCAATTTCAGCTAGAAATGTTTTTTCCAAGTAATTTCCAGTATTACTTCAGCTTCTATGCAAAGCAGGTTTTTTTTACCACTGGCATGGAAAAAAATCAGAGATGTAAAAATAGGCTCTGTAAGGAAGATAGAGTTTGCTTATTCAACATAGCATTGGTGCTTATTTTGCTTATTCACTTCATAGCTTGCTTACTCATTTACTAAGCATAGTTTTCTCACTCATGAAGTACTAGAGAGACCTGCTTTATGCATGTCGTTTATAGGTATATCAGAAACTTTTTGACTACTTAAAAAAATTTATGAGGGCTTTAATTTGGATATCAAAGAGCGGCATTTCTCCAGTGGTGGTGAAAAACAGTGGTGTGGTGACCAATGCTGAGCCACTCAGCATAGCACTCAGTAAATTTATGCATAAAAATCTTTAATTAGAATTTGTTTTAGAACAGAACAGAAAAAAAACCACTGAAGGTAGGGAGAAAAGAAAATATTCATCTTAATTTACTACAGGCCACAAGCAAGTCTTTAGAATGCAGTGTGTGTTGGAGAGATAATGAATTTGTCAATAAAATCAAAACGCTCATAATTTGTAGAGGAAGCCAATGAGACAAGGAATAGAGAGATACAACAGAAGGAGGAAGCAGACAAGTAAGACAAAGAGTGGCTGCATGAAGAAGACACAAAGAGCCGTTTGAGTTTGAGAATATTTTCAAGGTCAAAAGGATTTTGGACAGTGAGCCAGTGAACATAGCTGATGAGGGGAGTTAACATTCAAACATTCAGACAATGAAGATGAAATCCAAAACAGTGATTTATGTGGACTGATGAGAGCAATGACTGCACTTTGGAGAATCCTTTCCTAATCAAGGCAGCATGCAGGAGTGCCTGAATGAAATGTTTGACCATAATGATGAAGATTTTAAGGATTGTTCTTTGAAGACATTGAAGACAAAGAAGTGGCAGGTTTTTGGAAATGCATTTGTCATTAGCAAAACTTGTAAGAATGGTGTCAGTGTGAAAACACAGAAAGTCAGATTGGAAGGCATCCAAAGCAGATGAAAGGGAGCAAACTGTTGTATTCTGCAGTATAATAAAGAAGCTTAGAAAGAATGAAAGGAAGAAAAATGGGTAAGAGATGGAAATGGGCAAGAAAAATCAGGGCTGATTTTTTGAGAAACATGGAATGTTGACATAAGAGTTGGAAAAATATATGGAAAAATTTGAATAGGACAGTAGAAGTTAGAGGAATAAAGAGAAGGCATCACTTGGCACAGAGGTCAGTGCTGAGCAATAAGATAAGATGGAAAGCACAGAAAAGAGAAACTATTTGATAGACCTCAGGAAAACTCATCAGCAGGAGTGTAAGTTTGCCATAGAAACAGCCGTTCCTCTGTATCTGTATTCAGTAAAGCATAACATATTCTCTCTGGGTGTAACAATATCTGTGAATTAATGTATGAAACCAACCTCTGGCCCTGGCCATGTGCCACAGAGAGCCCATGTCCACATTTTTAAATCCTCTTTTCTGCCAGAGAAGAATAGCTCTGTGCAAATTGTCTATAGTTCCTCCTAATTCCTAAAATGTAACTTGGGGATTTTTTGGGAAAATGTTATTAGGCACAGGTTAAGTGGGTCATAGACAATCTAGCAGTGTGATAGTTTGAATAATAGAGTTTCAAAATTTTTAAAGTTTCATGAAGTTTCTTGTATAAAGATACAGATCCTTTCTGGTCAGTCCAGAGTTTCTTGCTGAAGATGGCTATACACGTCTAGGTAAGATGCATGATAACAGAGTGAAAAGGCTAGGGTCAAGATGCTGAGAAGGTATGGCAGGGCTTAACATGGGTAATGATATGCTGAATATCTTAAACTTTACCATTTCAGGTTAGCAGGGTATTGGGTTAAACGTCTCTCCTTTGGCACATTTTCATCAGATGTATTCTGAGTGTGTCACTAAATTATTAAGCTCACTGTCTTCATAGGGACTGAAGCTGTAAGTTTAATGTAAAATTAATCTAGCAGATAAAGGATATTTTGCATGCATACACTCTGGGGAAAAAACAGATCCTGTCACCAGAGAGAGCTGTAGCAGCTGTGAGTAACCACCTGTCACATTCCAGTTACCAAGCAGATCAATAGCTATTGTCCTGTGACTTTCTTTTGTAAAAATCAGAACAAATAAAGGGGTAAACTGGAAAGAAATTGGATGACCTTCACTTCAAATGAAATTCATTACCCATGTTTGGTATACCAGACAAATATTTAGTGGGAAGTCAAATGTGAAACACTTCTGAGCAGAGAAGGCAGATGCTGTGCTGTCTCAGCCAATGGAGTACGCTGACTCCTGAGAGCACATGAACAGCACCAGCCTCTGCAGAGGAAGGTGCAAGAGACAGTGTAGGAAGGCACAGCAGTTTCACAAGGATATATGATACAGTTTTTATTACACACAACCTGAAGACTGTTTATGGACCAGAAGATCTATGCATTTTATTTCCAGATACCTTCTTCTCAATCCTCTTCCCTGCTGCTTCTCTCTTCTGCAGCTCAAGATGTTCTTTTTACATCTCCAAACATCTTTGTTAGGAATCCCCTCTGAGCTGTAACTTGATAATCATAGTCTCAGTGTTGTCATCATTGTCTCCACTGCAGCTAGCTAGGTTGTATAACAAAAATGATTGTTCTGTATCCTGCTAATAAAAGTATCCAATTACTGCGTTCTATGTTACAGGGACATTGCAGTTCTTTGAGAGAATTCAGAGAAGAGCTCTGCTTTTTTAAAAAAAACATACATGAATCACAAAAGGCATAATTTTACCAGAAAAAAAAAATCAGTAAATAGGAAAATCAAACAGAAAGTGTTATTTCATATACGTTACACCCTTTAGGGAAAAAACAGTTATCCAATACAGCAGTATAAACAATGCAAACAAAGACTTCTAAACTTTCCACGATTCCCATCAAATGGATTGCAGTGAAATGATATATTGACAGACTCTTTCACATATAGCTGTTTTATTTCAGTGTCTGCCCTTGAGTTATTGATGCTTGTTGTCAGGCAACAAGCTTTATTAATTAGTACTCAGGACCAAATAATGGTGAAGATATATAGCCCGATAAGTCATAAATAAATGAACTATAATGACATTTAAAACCATGATAACAAAAAATAGTTCTGATCAGTTTTCTAAGAATTTCTGTCCCTAAAGGAGCAAAACTTCTGAAGAACACTTGCCTTAAGTGCAAGTGTGACTCAGGTTCCCAGTACAAGGAAGTAGCATATAACTTTTTGTGCATAGGGCCAAAACTTCTCTTTTGAATATATTCTCACTCGGAAACTCTCGGTTTTTCTTTTAGACCAGTTGACAGACGTGGCTTGCAAGATGCAGGGATTCCTAAAGAAAAATTTAAAGAGGATCTCTTTTCCTGCATTTTCATATCTTCAGGGAATACTAACTCCAAAGAGTCTTTTCTCCTTTGTAATCTTTCTAACCTGGTTTTTCCCACCTCCTTGGTTTCCCTCAGTGCATTCAGTTTCTGCCCATTTGTCGGATTACTGGTTCAGTTGTTCAGTGCCTGTGCTGCCTTACTGTGCGCATATTCCTTAGTTAAAATTCCCTCTGGGTATTCCACGTTCCTAGATATTTACCATGGGTTACCCAACAGGAAACACTAATGTCAGAAAACCATGATTAGTCTTACAAACAGCTTGTAATAGTAAGATAAGCAATTATCCTAAGCAGCATTTTTCATTTCCGTAACTTCATACAAAAAGTAACACTTGAATCAAAATTAAACCTTTGTGACTTTTATCACTGTCCCATCTGTGTAGGGACAATGAGGAACTCTCATTAGAGCTCCTGCTTCTTGTCTTGCAGAATTGACCTTGTGCAGATCCTTCCTAGTACACAAACTTTTGCTGCTGCTTCTGGATAGCAAATGCCAACTTTTGAACCTAATACAAAGCCTATTGAAACTGATGGAAAGGCTCTTGTTTCAAGAACTGTGGATTACTGGTGCATTTCATGGACTCCAGCAAAAGCACTGAGAGTTCTAGTAAGCCTGTGAAAGTGAGGTGGAGCCACGTAATGCACTATCAAAGCTAACCCACGTACACAGCAATCAAATCAGCTCAAAGTGGCACCAGAATCAGCAGGTGTGTTTTCAAATACTTTTTGCCTCTGAAAGCATATAAATATGTCATTAAGAACAAAATAAATCCTCATCAGTGATGGAGTTTAAAAGACAAACTCAAACACCTGCTAAGCTATTTGCATTCATTAACATCCAAACTACATTCCACTGGAGGTGGGGCACCTGCAAAAATCACTTTTCAGAAAAAGACTGAATTCCTTAAGTCAGTTCCTTTTAGGTTTTCCTAATTTTTCTAAATAGTTTCCATCTTACAATATTTTTTTTTCTTTTACATTTCTTTTACATCATACATGTTTTACCAAGATCTAGGGTGGTAATGATAGGGGGAAATAGGAAACTCCATGAGTAACAGCATAAGAAGTTTGCACCTAGTAAAGTCCATTCCTAGCTTTCCTTATACGTGTTTGATAATAGAAAGTTAGAGACCATTTGACAGTCAAAATGAGAAGCAACAGTGCCTCTCCAGGCATTTCTTTCTTTGTGCAATTAGTGGTGAGAAACTGTTCACAACTCTTTCAACAAGAATACTAACTTATTGGAAAATATGTTATTCTAAATCAGATCTTTACCCAGAAACACACTAAATTATTTCAGTTGTTGCTTTTTAATGTGATTTGCTGTACAAGGACTAGTGAACTCCTCTTCTGATTTAATCACAGTATCACAGAATATTCTGAGTTGGAAGGGATCCGTAAGGATCATCAAGTCCAGCTCTTAAGTGAATGGCCCATAGATGGCTCAAACCCACCACCATGGCATTATTACCACCATGCTCTAACCAGCTGAGCTGTTGCATTAGTTGTGTATTATTTGAGGAAAAATACATGGGAATACCTCACCAAGAGAAATGTACTATAATTAATATCATAATTAATATTCAACATGTCAAGGAATTCTAAATATCCTAGCACTTTGCCAAATCTCATGGAAATTCTTGCAAAATCCTTCCAGACATAATGAAATGTACTTGAATGTCATGGTGATTCATACTTCATAAATGTTGAGAAAGATGGAACATTCCCAATTTTTAAATGGATATTTGTATGGCTTCAATTTAATATTTTGTTAATGCTGTCCTTTGTCACAGGACAGATTTCAAGAGTTGTTCCTGCCATTTGTCTGACCAAGAAACATTAAAAAAGACAACTCAAGTTAAGGATAGTTAGTGTTTTTATTTAATTGCTGTCTGATCATGACAGGATATTGGCAGAATCACAACTTGAGCTCTGTTGTTAATGAAATAGAATAAAATATGTGGTGGAAAATATGAAAATACCTTGAAATTTCATACAGAAAGAAAAGGCCTAAAGCTGAAAAGCAGGACAGACATGCTAGTAAAATTGTTACATGTTTGTATCATAAAATCTGAGCCATCTTGAACTATCTTGACTGCCTGGTGTTATCCTGTGGCTTGTGAAGATTGAATCTGTCACTTTAAACCTCAGGTCCCTCAGTTGTACAGTTGAACATGAGTCACAGTTCTCAGTGGAAAAAGCTGCTAGTCTTCAAATACAAATAAAAGATTGAACGTAGGAACACTGTTATTAAACAGAAAGATAAATAGAAAGATTATGGAATGCATAAGAGTATTTTAATTTTGTAATTGCTTTTTGGTACTTAATCTTGCTTGCTGTGTACACAAGGTTTGTAGTCGTATAAAAATATATTTTTGAACTATGACCTTCATCATACAAAGACTTACATACAAATTATTGTCTATGTAATTATTTAGGGATGTAATATATAGTTTTGGTCCAGCTGGTTACCTCTGGGTACATCAATCCATCTATACAGAGGGAACTTCAAGAGTCCCATTATTCCTGATGCCAACTGAAGTAGCTGAGTATTGTTAACTTCAGTACTCAGAAAGTCTCATCAGCCATGTTACTGATTGTTATTTAATTTTTTTAACAAACTTTGTTATATTCACCCTAATACCTGCTGGATATGGGAAACAATACATTGTTTGAACAATCATCTCAAGTAAGAAAGCACATTTTTTTTGGTACCTCTGCACTCTCAAATCTGCCTATCACCACAACCATCTCATCTATTCCTCCTTTGCAGCAATCCTGCCCTCTCAGGCCCTCTTTGTCCTGCAGTGCTGAGGTTGTCCTCAGAGCCCCATCCCCATTTCTTCTCTCCATCAAGGCAGATGTAGAGGAGTACCAACAAACTCTCTCTGAATGCCTTCCCTGCCTGGTGTAGCCACAGAGTGCAGAGAGGCGCTGCCTTAGCTCTCTCTCTGCTCAGGCTGGCTGTCTGCTCCTGCTCTGCCATTTCAGTAGAGGCAAGTGGATAATTTCACGTGGAGTCTGAAATGATCAGACATGTTCCTGGATCCAGGAGCTGCTGCCCTCTGTTCCTAGCACTTTGCTTGCAGACCTTGGGGACATGGAGACAAACTCTTTGGCATGCATATGCCAGCATGAATTTCAGATAGTTAGCCAACAAGGCAAATCCACTTTTAACCTTCAGAAACACAGCTTAAACCTGCTTGGGGCTCTGCCACACCATCTGAGACATGAAAGGGAAGGGACTAGCCGGATGGGTCAAAGAATAGCTCACATTATAACTAAGGCACCAGGTTAAAACATTGCCTGGATGGGGACAGTAAGCCACTTATGACATGAATAAAAAGGATGGAGTAGTAGTAGTCAGCTAGAAATAGATTTATAAATAAATATTCTTGTGTCTCTTTTTCACCCCAGAAGTCTTGAATTTTGAAGAGCAAGGGAGAAACACCACCAGTCATTTTTTCCAGAGCACAAATGTCTTTGCTCTAATATATACAAATTTCTCCAAAGAGAATCAGCCTATTTAAAAATCAAGCTCAAGCAGAAAACCTCTATTTGAAGTGCCTTCCGAGTCAATATATGATTGTGATGTTCTTGTTTAAAGAGAAGATTTTCAGGAATAGATAGCAATGTTGCTTTTTAAAAAGCTAAATTGTCTTCTGATTTATTAAGCAGGTTTCTTTTAGTATGTGTCACCACAAACCTCCTGTTGAAAATATTTCATATTAATTCTTACAGCTCTCTTTAGTTTTCGTTTTCCAGAATCTGTTATTTTTCCTTCCTACAGTATTGAAATTCAGTTCTGTGAAATTTTTCATCTTAGTGGAAATCTGGAATTCTAACCAAAAATAAAAGAGTATGTACAATGTTTTTTCCCATCAGATTTCTCCAGCATTGATAAAACTAAGATTTTAAAAGTAATAAAAATAATTTTATTTTATGCTTCAGGAAGGGAGAAGATAGTCAGGGCAGCTCTTTTAAAATTTTTGTTTATCTTGTTATGTCACTCTTTCTCCCTCCCCTTTCCTTTTAATATTGTTTATCCTGTTATGTCACTCTTTCTCCCTCCCCTTTCCTTTCAATATTGTTTTACAAACAGGAGAGGAGAACACTGCCAGGTTGCTCAGAAGCTCTTACAACTTCATATAGACAGCAGGACAGGCAGCAGATCCGGTTTGTACCAGCAAAACTCAACTGAAAGAAACAAAGGTTGCAACAATATCAAACTAGTATGTGAGGATTTGGATTCTCACTTGCTCGAGAAAATCAAATTGGTGGTGTTGTCATGGGGTCCAATCCCAAGCACTTGCCTGGCATAGGTGATCATGTCTCCCAGGGAGGACTCACTCCTAGAGCTAATCCTCACTTTTCCCCTTTAGCACTCCCAGTGGTGCAGCTCCCAGTTTCCCAGGCTCCAGCCTCACAACCACACCTGAGCTTGTGTGCTCTGAAATATAATCTATTGCTGGATTGTGCGCTCTCACCAGGAAAAAATCAGAAAAAACTTTTATCATCAGATACTAGCCCTGTAAAAATATCTTGTCAGAGTTATCTTTTTAGATAATAACAATATTTTAAAATTAACATCATGTAGAAAAATTGATTTAGGCTAATCTTCTAGTGTGAAGACTTTCAGGCACAGCTGAAAAATAAAACTTTGAAAATATATGTCCTTTTTCTTGTTGTTGAAAAATTACTAAATGTCCCTAATGAAAAAACAAATAGGAAGAAAGGGAGAAGTGAAAAATACATTTTCTGACCTCATGCAAACTTTCTTTTATTTTGCAACATTTTCAGAACTCTCTTATGTTGGCAGAGTGAATGAGAGAGGGAAGAGAGAAAGAGAAGAAAAGAGGATAAAACCGATTTTGCCCAATATACAAAAATAGTCTCAAAACTAGCCAATAAATTAGTTACCCTTCAGATTTTATATTCTGTAGTTCTTACATAAGACATATACATTGAGGCTGACAAAGTGAGACTCATGTATTTCATTGTAACACATTGCTGTGAATTCTTCTGGAGAACTTTGTGGTGATCAGAGTATCCCTGTTAGCAGATCTCAATGCAAGGCTAGGACCTAAACCACTTTGAGTCTTGGCTATATTTGTAGACAGAAACACATATGATAACAAGAATTTCCCTACTATTTCCATCTCAGCAAATCTATTAAAGCTTTCGTAGATTCAACAGACTGTAAATACTTCCTTTAGTAACAGCTCCAAAATGCCATGCTGGGAGAAATTATAATTTTGGGGATATTTAAATGACTCTTAAAACACAATAAAATTTTAAATACAGGCAGTAAGCTTTCAATATTTGTATGTAATAAATTGCACTAGTTGATTGGTATTTCAAACACAGAGTAGGTGTACTGTAGCCTAATTATCAAATTCTTGGTTCAATTATTATTTTGCTCTCTATATTAATGTGCTTTGAGTAAATCCACACAGACCCTTGGTATTGTATATTTGTGTTTGCCAAGTGATATGACAAAGACATTCCATAATTATTAAATCCCGTTAAAATTGTCAGTTCAATTTTGCATGGGCATCTGTAACTTATGTGAGTTGATATTGTGGATTAATTCTGAGGATATGACAAATAATAGGAAGAAAAACAGCTTTCACAAAAAGTTAACTTTTTGAGAGGTGAAGTTCCTCTGAATATTTGTAAGTATCACTGAGGTAAATAAGAAAAAAATAATTTCAGACATGGTTATAATTCAAAGCCTTTTCTCACATTTTTGATGAACGGTTGCATTCAGATAGGCCAGCAAAATCCTTAAACAAATCAAAGTGGTTAATGACATAAGTTGAAGTGACTACTGATGATAATAATAAAAACCCTTTGACACTGGAAACCTTAATGGAAATAATCTGTTGTAAACACCAGATTTTTAATTACCTGTGGTTTGTTTAATTCCTACGGAAAAGCTGGAGGATTATGTAGATTTTGGTGAAGTATTTTCATTTTAGAGTAGAAAAAGAACGAAGAAGTCCTTCTTTTCTGATGGGGCTCTGAGTTTCTGTGTTTTGAAGTGCTTCTCCATGTAATCTGAATAGATTCTAAAATAGCTTTTTTGTTATATTATTGTCCATCCGCATTTTAGATTGTAAATCACCCAATAGAAGAAAAAACATGGCCACATTTTCGTTTCCGCACACAGCATTCTAAGAATATCTGGCATTTTTTCTGACTTACTGAAAAAATCTTGGCCTTAATAGTGGTTCAGTTTGATATCCTAGAAAGTGATCACCTGCTGCTTGACTAAACTGGTAACTCCCATATATTTTGTTAGGCAAGGTCAGGATTGCTGGATTACTTTAATGGAAGAGAGGATTGTTTTTTTCTTTTTTTATAATATGCAGTGATGCAAGCATTCCCAGTTTCCCACTGAGAGAGGCAGCAGGAATAGCCCTGGAGTCTGCCAGGCACTGGTGTGGCACTGAAATCTCAATACACAGACAGAGCCTTTTCAAAATGCTGTGCCTGTCCTAGTCTATGGCAAACTGGAATAAATTTGGTTTAGCAGAAGCACAGAAGAAAACAACATGAAAAGTGAGCATCTGATTGAAAGACGGTTGGTGGTATGTGATGCACAGAAAAATAAATAACAATGTTGGTAAGATGCCAAAACTATGGAGCATTTGAAGTTGATAAAAATCTTAGTCAAGGAGAAAGAAACACAGGCAGGATACATCGGGTTGCTGAGGGAAATTTGATCTTCACATTCTGTAGAAAGACTTAATTAAGAGAGGCAAAGACACTTAGCAGAACCAATCTGCTGCACAGGTGATGTTTTCCCCGTTCTGAGAAACAGAGGCCAGCAAATCACTGGTGACACTGACAGATTCACCAAAGAACTGAGTTTTTACACATTTTACACCTAGAGAGCACGAAATACAGTGCAGAAGAGACTTTAGTGATCAAACCCATCAGATCTAGTGTTACAAGGCAGAGTATAATTGTACATTTTGACAGAAATCTGACTGCAGGGATAATTATCAGATCTTGAGAACCTTGTTGGGTTTCTGAAGACCTTGAGACACTATGACAGCTGTACCCTCCTGTCCAGTGCCACCGAGTCCATCAGAGAGACCCTTCCTGACACTTATGCCCAAAGAATGTGAAAACAGTGTATGTTTCACAGAGTTTCTTGTCAGCAGTATATATGAATTCATAGCATTCATTAGTTACTAGAGAGCACCTGAAAAGAAACAGAGGAATTTACTGACAATGTGATTTTCAGGCATATACTGTATTTCAGGCAATCCTTCAGTTCCTAACCAAGATTTTGATGTAGGTATGGCTTGAGTTATCATAAAAACATATATAATGGACCTTCAGACCCTCAAAGCCCAATATGTTGGTATAGTTACACTATGTTGGGAAAAGTTACTTAGTTACACTAAGATGAGAAAAGAAAAACAAGTCATTGAGAAGAATGCAGCGAAAGAGAAATATAAATATTGCTCTCCACAGTGAGAAAAGCTCCTCTCACCTTCCTGCAAATTAAACCATGAGCACTCTCAGACCTCCCTTAATGTGTTCAGCTGCTTTATTTGTTTGAGCTGTCGCTGGGATATATATCTGGGTTTAGAAACTAAGTCAAAGCAGACCAAGCTTTTCCACCTTTACATTAGGTATGAAATCATAATTTTTACTAGTATATTTTACCTTCACTCCTACTAACCAGGTTTCTGTGCTTTCTGTCCTTTAGTAATCTTAGACTCTTATGTTGACATAATGAAAGACTTTGTTTTGTGGCACTAGTTATAAAACAGTATGCTCAATCAGAGAGGCTCTCTTCATAGCATTCTGAATAATCCCAAAGTTTGGGAATGAAGAATAATTCCAACCATTCAATTGAAAAGCTTTTTAATTTTGAGCTTTCAATATCTGTGCAATAATAGGGCATTCTAAAAGATGTAGATTATTCAAAAGGTGAAGTTCTGCATCTTCAAAAGATCCGTCAATAGAATTAGGTGCTGAACTCCTTTGAAGTTGCTTTCAAATATCTGGTTTAATTTTGTTTATTCCTGTGAAGTCAGTCTTCTGAGTAAAAGAGGAATATAAAATGAGCAGGATACACCCTTTCCAATATATGTATTCATGGCCTTAGACAATTTGGAAGGAGTTCAGAGAGTTTTATCATCTCTTTTATCCTAAGGTGCTACTTTTTCCTCCACGGGAATTTTAATTGGTCACAGCTTAATGACTGTTTCCTGATTCAAAATTATAAAGAGAGGTTCAGAAACATCAAGGTGTTGTCAAGCAAGACAACCCAAAGGAATAGAGGACAGTGATGCAAAATGTGGGGTCGCTATGCAGTCATTTTTAATGTGATCATGGTAGAACATAGCTAAGAATGTGGACTGGTGCTGGTTAAAGAAATACAGCAAAGAAAAAGTGTTCAGGAGATAGCTGGATTTAGATAACACATTAGGCAACTGAAAAATACTATAAAATATAAACACCTGAAACTGTGTCTTTCATTGCTGAAAGAGAGTCTTCTACTGCGAAAATCCATCCTTGCATCATGGATCCATGAAAATTTTGGGTACCATCCCTTAGGTATTCTACACTTTAAAATCTCAACTGTTGTTTTTAGTTTTTTGAAATAATTTTATATTATCAAGCTGCATATTCTATCAGCATATTGAATGCTTTGTAGTATGAACTTTGTCCAAAATGGGGATTTTTCTGAAAATCAAAAAAACCTCCAGAACCCTCTGAGATGTACAGAAAAATACTGTACACAGTATGTAGCTGTGGATCCAGGCAGTGTACTGGCAATGTTAATTTATTTTGCTGCTTGAATTTTTATTGCAAAACAAAAGTGGATCACAAAATCC
>JAODKT010001744.1:19529061-19558000 GCA_027576195.1 Cossypha heuglini
AAAAATGACTTAAATTTATAGCTTCTAGTGCAATTAAAGTTAAACTATTTACAATAACCAGAAAAATAAGGTGCTGTTTTCCTTTACAAAAGTTCTTTGTTTGACTACCTTTTAAGCTAACTGAACAGTCAAAATATATATTTTTCCAGATTCTGAAGCAGCATCAGAGGCCAATTTTACAGTAATCATACAGTACCAAAAATTATCATTACTTAGATACTTGTCTATACATGAAGTTAGTAGAAAATTGGGGGGGAGGGGGGTGTATTTAATTTGAAGTACTTGAGTGAAAGCCAACTCTAAATCCCATTTTTTTTCTAAATGTAAGCAGTCAACCAGGTTTAATGGGCTTCAACGATAGAACAGGTCAGTTGAGTAAGGACACAAGGTAGAATATCCTGTCCTGTTTAGAAAATTTGTCTGCCCTTAGCAATGGCCCAGAAAAATCTTCAGGGCAGAAAAACTATTTAATTAGGAAGCACAATGAGCAATTCACTGTGTTTAAGTCTTCCCCTCCTTAAAACAGACACAGATTAGAGACACCTTAATGCATTACATTAAGAAAGTGCAGTATATAGTTTTTCGAAGCAAGTACTGTGATGATACTGAAAAAGTGAAAAGACAAGGATACTGAATGGCCACTACAGTAAAACCTCTCTACATAGAAACAGCATCCCTTTTTTTTGAGAATCTCTATCTCGCTCTGACTTGTCTAGGCCTATGGAAACCTAGTTTCCCTTTGCTACTTCTCTCTCCTCTCACTGCATGTGGAATCTTTTCTTACTGCAGCATTGCAAACTCGCTGTCCCACCTGTGAATGGATCTAGACTTAGCAAATTCCAGATATATTCGTGACACCTTTCTCTCCTCAGGTACCCAGCTATCTGAGAACTGAGTAGCAACACTATTCATAAATTTGATATATTTGGCTTTTATGTGTTTTCATTCTCTTTCCATTAGAGCATGCCTCCAAAATATCCATCATCAAAGAAATGCCGGCTTTTTTCCCCCCTGAATAAAATGATTAAGAGGGTTTTTTTTCTATTTTCCTTTATACATCAAATTACATGTTTCAACTATGCAGAACATCCTAGATAATGAAATTTCAATCAGATGTTTGCTAATTTGCAAAGTGGACCTTCTTCTTAGGATATCATATATTAGAATCATTGAATTGGGTCATTAGATTATCAGCTTTTGTCTTTCACAGTCACATCTGAAAATGTTGGGAAGAATCTAAAAATATTAAACATTGTATCTTCTATTGCATAATATTTTTAAATTGCCTCACAAACATAAGTACTTGCTTTTGTTGTAATTCAAAAAAATACAAAAATGGACTGCATTTCTTCTAGCTGCAAGTCTTAATCCCCGTTTATTACAGCTGAGAGGGAAAAGCAAGAATGCTATAGAACTGGTAAGTGACCTGATCAACTTCTGCCAGGTGTGCTCTGAGAACACGCACTACAGTGATTTACACACTTTTCCAGCGTGTTCTTCAGGGGTTTGCTTTTGTGCTACCCTCTGCCATCAAAAAGGATGGGCATGGAAAAATTTTCCCTCCCCAACAAATACTTAAATACACCCAATCCAGTGGGTTGTGGGAAATATTGGATATTAATTCCTGAAGTAGTGGAGACAATCAGGAGAAACAGGTATACATTTTTTTACCCCAGAAAAAAATAGTATTTTTGCTTACACTGGCAAATGAAAATTATTTCAACCTTTGCAATGTTCAATGAAGCTACTAAGGAACCACAACTTCTTTCAATGTTTTGTTGGGTTAGTCATGAGTCAAAGCTACTGTGTAGAGAGATGTGGAACTGCTGAAAGTGGCAGCATCACTGTGGCCATGGAGCAGAGACTTTTTGTGCTCACTGCAGAAAGGCCAACACAGAAAATTACACAGACTAGTGAAAGCTAGGATTTGCCAAAATCTAGCAATTTTAAGAAGGTTCTTATCTAGCAACTTGATTAAGTTTGGTCTGAATAGTTCATTTTGCATTTTGTTTGTCAATATTCTGATTCAGTTAACTACCTTGTAATTCTCTTAACTGTAACAGGAAAATAATGGAAATTTAGTATTTAGTATTTAGTATTTAAATTTCAATTTAGTATTTAGCTTGTGACTAAATGTATTCAGTGCAATTAACAGGGAAATAATTAATGACTAAACTGAAAGAGTGAAAAGTTAAATAATATTGATGCACTAAGCAATATGACACAAAAATTGCTTTTTCAGCTCTAAGTTCAGAAAAACCCTATCTTTTGAAGCTAACATATGTCATGAGAAAGATTCACCTGCTACACTATGATATTAAAGAACCTTGATGATATTTTTGAAGAAATACTTGCTATCCTCATCCTTGACATGTAGCTACTGTGGGTGTTTAATGAACGTTTAATTTTTCTTCAACATTCTTTTGCAGAAGTAGCCTTTATTTAGAAAAAATGCCAGATAGAAAGTGTGGAGTAAGGACACGGCAAGAACAACAATGTAAGGATTTAAACATGACAGGAAATGCTGCTTTTTATGCCACCATGACTTTCAATGTACCCAAACAGAATACTAAGAAGAAATAAAGGACAAAAAACATTTTCTCCTAGACATAGACATCTAGACAACCACAACTCTGGTTGTCAAGCAGCTGTGGCAAATAGAAAATTAAATGTAAGATCAATGCTTCCACTTCTCAGACCCTAGGACTGACATGATTGCTGCAGGCTTCCTTTGGGGAGGTATGCATATTCAGTGCTCTTAATCCTGTGTTGAAGCTAAAATGCCCTTGGGGATATTTTCTGTGAGATCAGGCAATGTTGTATATGGAAAGACTGAACAAAACAGTGACTGGTTCCTATAAGAGCTTTTATTCTGCTGTCATGAACACCTGTCTTCATCTTTTCTGTCCACAGAGAACATCTAAAAGGATAATTCCTGCCATTCTCTTTGTCTCACCCCTAACCAAATGCTGTAGTTTGCAAACCCTTTAGTAGTGATTTCAGTGGAGGTGTTTATTGACTTGTATCCAACACAAGCAGAAGAGGAACATCACCACTGCATATCACAGTTTGGACATTTTGACCAATCTTCCTGTTGGAGTGAATTTTTTTCCTGTTGAGAAGAATAAACTGTTGGTCTGGGATCACTCTACTGAGCAAATAACTGGCCAACAATGAGGTGCAGAAAGAAGAAAAAAGGATCTTGGATGCAGAAAAAAATTAAGGAACTAGCCTTGTTCAAAGTGCTTATGTTTACTGGAGGATTATTGAAGGAAATATAAGTTGCTGCACAACCTGAGCAAGGTAAAGGCCAGTAAGTTGGATGTAGTCAGAAAGTTTCTCCTGGTTATATTCATGCCTTGTCAAGTGACCCATCAGTCACTGGCACCTGGGAATTGCATCTTGTCATTCCAACTCAATTCTTTCACAGCACATCTATGCTCAGATTTTTTCACACACCTAAATCAGCACAGTACAAGCAGTATTGAGCAAAGTTGTGTGGTGCACTTTAAGCGTCTGCTTGGAAAGCCAGGCAAATGTAGCTTGGTCATTCCTACTAATGGCAGATCCTGAGAGGCCATGCACAGAGGCCTTCTGGAGTGAAGCACTTCCATCCCCGTTCCTCAGCAACAATAAGCATTAAATTGTACAAACAGAATATATTAAATTGCCTGCAATTTTGATTTATCCAGTCAAAGAATTTGTCTGATCAGATGCACTGCCCTCAAACTCCTTTGGGTTATCACACTCCTGCAATGTGTGCTTTAAAAGCTAAGCAGTTCATCTCTGAAAAAAGGTGCTAAAACATTTTCTGGTACAAATGTTAGACTTAAACCCCTTACAGTTTACAGCAGAATCCTTTTCCTTATTCAAACTGGCACAACATTTGCCTTCACTCTAATTCTCTGCTATCATGCAAGTACCGTATGCTAGTCTGTGTAATTTATGTATCATTCTGGAGGGGCATTCTATGCAGTGGTGCTAATTCCTTCTGTGTCAAAAATAAGTGTGTGCTAAAAGGATGTACAATCAAAATACAAAGCACAATTTTTCTAGACAAAAAATTACAGTGAATTCTGTTACATGTCACAAACTTTTGGTTTAAGTGTGTATTTTAGAGGTGTTGAAAATAACTCAGTTACCTTCAGTGTTGGCCTATTATGTCTTCTCATGTAGTCCTTGGATAAAAAAGATTTCTGTACAGGCTAACTGTCTGAGTAAACATCCTTGTTATATTTGTAGTAACGAACAGAGACTTACAACATTGCAAATTTTATCTAAATCTTGACTTTGATATAGAGAATAACACGTTTTGATCTAGCAGAACATTCCAAGTGCATATTTCATACTCAGAATAGTGCACCAAATGTGCCTTTCTCCGCAATTCCAACTAAAAGGTGTTAAAATATTATTTGAACTGTACCAGTCTATAAGTAGTTATTTCATTTGAGACAGGTACTTTATTCAAACAGCCCATAAAATTAAATCAATTTACTAGTAATATTTTAAAATATTTTATTGTCAGCTGTTTCAGAATGCTTTTAAGAGGACAGCAAAGCAGCAAGCTGTGAAACTGCACACTGCATTTGTGGCATCCTTCCTGCAGGAGTGGAACAAGTCGTCCTTCTGTCCTGCTTGATGGAGTCACACCGGAGATGAGGTGACATAGGAGATCCAAAGAAGTTGGCTTAAGACATGATTTGCATTTCAATGAGTGACTTTCCACAAAGCACTGTGATGCTGACTGCAGTATGCAGCAGTTCACATTGGGAGCATAGGATATTGCTGTACTGCAAGTAACTTGTGGTTACAGCAATTATAAATAGGTTATGCAAATGGAGGGCACTGTATTATTTATGCCTGTGCATTTCGTCTTGCAATGAAAAAGCAGGAGCACAAACATCCCTACAATATTTTTTTTATTTCTCAGAGATACTTAAACAAGAGATGCATTACTGGACATACAGGTTCACTCTGTGGTTGTCTAAAGATACACAAAAGTTCTGCTGTAGAATTTTATACCATTGAAGTAAACAAGGCTGTACATGTGTAAGAATAGGCACTAGATGTCTTAAAAGTCTTGTTTGCTTTAGGAAAGCTAAAATTAATGCCTTGAATGCAACGAGAGGTTTTGGGTTTTGCTAGAGTATTTTAATGGCCTCTATGATCTCTGGGTTCCAGTGATTTAATATTTCTTATAATTTTTTTTCCATCTGGCTTCTGTGTCAGTAGAATATATTCTCTATTTACTACTGTATGTTCTTGGAGTCTGCTAGTGTCAAAGCAAGAACCAGATCAGAGCTCAAAGTTTATCTAGTCACTTCTCTCCATCCAAAATGGCACTGCAGACATTCAAAGAGAAGGTGCATAGTAACATCTGGGGCAGAAAAAAACAATCATTCCTGAGAGTTTTACTGGGGTAAGGCTGCACCAGTGTTCTCAGATATGTTCTCAGTACAGAACATAAAGTGTTAGAGAAATGATTTTTAATTTCTCCAACAGTCATTTGGCAGTTTCATGAAGCAAGGACCAAATTTGTATAATTTTCTGCAACCTTGGGTATTCAGGAACTGCAACACCAAAGTGAGGAGATTTTGAGAGGAGGCCTATGCAGTGATAAGAATATTTCAACTTCTCTGTCTTATTAGAAAGACAGTCACATCATGTGTGGACTTGTGGAAGACCAATGTTCTCTGCTGATCTGGGTTTGTTAAAACTCTTGTAGAAGGAGGAAAACCAAGATTCAGGATCTTAACTTGCAATATAAATTAAACTTTAATAGTCCTAAGGCACAGTCAAGATTAAAAGTACGACTTTTACAAATTTCTCATAGTATAAAGAGAGCCTACAATGATGAAATGCTAGATCATCAATCTTCTTCATTGTCTTAAATCACTCATTTTGCTAGTAAACTGGTTTGAGAGAGCATCTAGCAACAGTTTCATTTCACTGCTGCCATATCTTAACTTTTCTTTTACAGTGAAAAGAATTGTAATAACACGATCTTTTCTAGGTACCCAGAGGTAAACCTGAAAGCTGCATTCAGATCTGTATGTAGGCTAAAATCACATTTCCTTGGGAAAATCTAAATTAGACAGTCCCAGATATATATAGGATAGGGTCTGACAAAATACTGATTAGTGCTAACACCTGAGAACAGGTGCCACACAGTGATTTAGTAAAAACACAGGTTACAGTGAAGTCACACAGCCCTAGAAGAGCACAGAACCAGCTTTAGGAGCAACTTCAGCATTCAGTTAAAATGATATAAAAATCAAATTCTAAATTAAATTACTAGTTTACATAGACCAATAGTTCACATGCTTGTAAGTAATAAAATGCCTGTCACCCACAATACTAACCCATTTTTATTAAATGCTAAGAAAATTTTTTACTTTGCCTCTGGTCACAACACTATTAGCCATGACATAAACCATACAAAGTGAATTTTTCTCTTTTTGAGTCTGGTAAAGTTGTTGCTTGTCAGATAGCTATGCAGCTTGGAAGTTGATTGAGACAAACAAACTGATTCAACTTTGGCAATAAACTGGATTTACTGCCTGTTTTCCTTGAAAATTTAAGTATCTCAAACCATTATTTAATAGTGAGTTTGGCTTAGAAGTCAAAATGCTTATTGAGGGGCTGTGAATCAAGAGCATAGCACTTTTTGTCTCTCTACGATGGCCTATTTATCAAACATTAGGTCACAATGCTTTTTTTATTTTTTTCATTTCAAAGCTCTTGCTAGCAAACACTCCAAATCCTCCTACCTTAAATTATACTAGATAATATTACTTACTTATTTTAAAACATTCTAATACCATAGACTACTGGGTGACACATAGTAGCATGTTCTTAGCCAGGACTAACAAGAGCATATTACACATATTCATATGTAATGTATTTCCTGATACACAGCATTTGCTACTGTAGTAAATCTATTTATTTTCAACATCTCTAACATGTCTAGTAAAACGCCTAATGCACTTGACACTGTTGATATGGCTTCATAAGTTTTCTGTAATCTGGTTAAGTAGAAGGCATCTCTGTTGCTCTGTGCTGAGAGACTGCAATGAATCCAGAGGAATATTTTAGCACTGATTTTATTTAGTGAAATATAGCTTCATCTCATGTTGGCAGAAATTCATTTTACAGATATTTATGTGGTAACCCATAAGTGGAAATAAAAAAATGCAATAAAACTCTAAGTTGATTTGTATATCCTGACTAAATAGTTGATTTAATATCACTTGTGTTATGATCTGATTATTAGAGAGGCCTCTGCCCGAATTAAGATGCAACTGAGACCAAATGCCAAAGTTAATAGGAAGTATTTTATTTAACAGAGGTTCACCATCACACACTCAAAAACTCTCCTCCTACTCATTTCAGAGGGGGAAGAGTGTACAAACCTGGCCTTATGGCATCCCCCTGCCCAACCCAGACAGAGATGAAGCTCAGGACATCTGCTGAGTTTGGCTTTCCTCTGGATACATTCTTCTCCCTCAGCCTTGTTTACTTCCCCTCAGACCAGAGATAATTGGACAATAGTGTCACCCTTTTCTTATACTGTGTTTAGGGGGCATTTTTGAGGGGGCTTTAGCTCTTGCAGATGAGCTGTTGTTTCTTTGCACAGTTTGCTAAGTGAGGAAAATCTTTTGGTGATTTTAACAATGTTTGAGCCAGTAACAATTTCAGACTCTCACAGTTTGATTAAAATGTAATTACTAGTATATTTGACAAGAGATTATTATTTGTCTGTGTATGCTTTCTTTCTATATAAAACATTTTCAAAAAACATTCACTGATATTCTTTACTGTTACAATAGTGAGGAATAATAAACTGCGGGTGATACTTTTAAAAACTTACACTTTTGTTACGGTGCAAACTTGACCAAGGTATTAAAGACACCATGAACACTGGTAGAGATTGAGTTCTAGTTCTGAATTATTCATACTAGTATGATTAACTCTCAGATGTTTCTCTAATACAGTCTGTTTTAAGTTTGTTCTTGCTATCACAGTGATGACATGGACTAAGCTAATCTCTTGATCAGTTTCTGCGCCTATTTTGAAGGTAAAGTAGAAAAGAAGAACTTAATCAGCAGAGATATCTGATTGTGCTTCACTCCCTCTCGTTCTTCATAATCCTGCTTGTAAGGGGGTGGACAGTGGCTTATGAAGTCAAACAGCTCAGAGGAGGGTAAGTAGTTGTGATGGAGTGGCAGCTTGTTCAGTACTTTAGCAGGTTTTCTTCTCAGGAACATAACTTCTGAAACTCTTATTATTATCATCCTTACTCACTGCGGACTTGCCTGTTTTTTTTCTTTATTTTTCTCAGTGTTCTTGCTCCTCTAAATCTAGCAACATCAAACATTTGGTTTGCAGCTGACTGTTTTTGTCTTTGTGAACCTTTACTCCATGTTATTTGTTCACCCACACCTAAAAAAATACATTCTGAGTGTAGAATGATGAATTTCTAATTAACCCAATGGAGCTCTGGTTTACATGTGAACACATAAAAATCATAAGCTCACATCACAGATGTCCTAGTTCAAATTTGTCTTTCATCTTTGAGACAAACCATTTCTGAGTTATTTGAATACATATCTACTGAAATTATTATTGTATTCGAAATTATTATTATTGTGATTAAATTGTGTGAATGCCTTGCACTAAACTCATGTGGAATTTAGCACAAATATGAATGGGCAAGGTAAAAATTTAAGCTGAAACAAAACAAAACAAAATATGTATCTCCCCTTATTTTGAGGAATAAAACTATGAAGTTTTGACAAGGTTTGGCATTTATTAAAGCCAAGATAGTGATCTTATTCTGGAATATAAATCCATTTATACTTAGGAAAGAGAAATTCCTCAATGTTCTTATGTATTCTGTAGTAGAAGGTAGAATATTTACAAGCATTGCAGACAAGAGAAAATATCCATTTTAGAACAGGTGTTCTCTGTATTTCTAGACTTTCCAGAATCCTTAATAAGGAAGACAAGGTTCATAAATTACCTTTATTAAGAGGGACAAAATGGCTGCTTGCCAAGTTGCTCCACCTTGAATATTTTGAATGTTGGTGGGATCAATCTGTGAGTTTTGTTATCAGGTGGACGGGGACAGTAAAATAATACATTTACGCAGAGGAGGCAAACTAAAATTACTCCAAAATCCTCACTTCCTCCCTTTTCCAGATTTCGAGCATTTGAATTTGCAATATGTGTTCTCTTTAAAAGTGCTTTGTGTGTCACTTCCTGTTTCTTTTTCAAAAAGAAAGCTGAAAAAATTGCTAGAAATTTTATGCAAATTTTATGCTTCTATTGAAAGCCATCTGTTATGTGTAGATGCCTGCCAGCTGAGTTACCACCATAACTGATAGTAGGTTATTCTATACCACTGAAAAGTAAGCCCTTTCCTCTCAGGTTACACCAAAGGGACCTGGGATTCCTCTCTTTACCTCTCCCTACCCTGGTCCTCAGCCTGTTTCTTTTCTATCTTACTCTGGTCCTTTAAATGCCTTGTCCCTTTTTGCACTGTTTACCTCAATTCCTTTTTGTCATTATTCTACAACCCTCCCTGCCCTTGGGGACAGTCCTATAGCAAGTCAACTTACTCCTTCCTTGGCTCTTGGGAATATCATTTTGCTGTGGACTTGGAAGTGTTATGTTTATGGCTGGAGTAGATGATCTTAAGAGTCTTTTCCAACCAAAATTATTTGGGTATTCTAGTCCATGATTCTACCCATGTCAGCTCCCAGCATAGACCTTCACCAGAATTTAAAGCTAAGAATTGATGGATCTTAGCTGTACGTTCATCTGGATATTGATATATAATATTATTCTGTTAAGATAATGTCTTTATTATTAATGACTGACCTATGAGCAAGTTCTGCCTGACCAGAAGTTACTCTTCACAAAGTTGTATATCTTAGTCAAGTAAGTATATCAGCATCTGCACCATATATAGTTTGGTGTACTAAATCACACTTGGTCTTACTGCGGCTGCTCATATAGCCTCAAAAGATAAACTAAACCTGTCGGGGGTGAGGGTGGTGCCCAACAATACTTTCTAGGGTTCTCTGATATTAGGGCAGTTGTGGTAAAAACAAAAGAAGAGCGGTGTGACGACCACGACTTAGCAACATAAAATACTTTAATAATAATGCAAGTAAATGTGGGACGAGGCCCAAAAATCTGAACACACTAACCAAGGGCACAAGGTCTTTGTAGGAGACGGTGGTCCAAGACCAAGATGTAGGGAGGTCCAGGATATACATGTGGGGTAGGAGACAGGGTGGAGTCGAGGATTGGGTGCAATGGGTATAGGGGAAAGTGGTGTAGAGGTGGGGTAAGGGAAGGCAGGCTCCAATGGGGTAGGCTGGGTGGGACACTGCATCAGTTGAGGGCCAATGGGGATACAAGGAAGGGAGAACATTCCAGGGACTAGGAGTGGTGATGATCAACTGGAAAATGAGAGTTGGGAATATGTATGAGGTATTAACATAGGCAATCCCATAACTCCTTGGAACTTTCTCTTCTGGGATCACCACAACTCCAATGAATGCCTCTTAAAGCCTAGGGTTGGGGTACATGTCTTCTTTGGCAATGATTGTCTGATGTGGAATACAGGTCAGGTTGACTCCCACATAAACCTGCCTTTCACTTCCAAGATTGTTTGCTTAGTGACATTTCCAAAGCAGACCACATTGAGAAAATCATCTGACACTTAGGGGGAGTAAGTGGTGGCTCTGCTCAGAAGTCTTTGAAATGAAAGTGACTCCAAGTAAATATGTATGTGTATGTGTGCTTTTATAAACTTATCTATTAGATACGTTTTAAACCATGGAAATACTTGTAGTTATCCAGATTATGAATCTTTAGATTGCATATTGTAACAGTGCTTTATATAGTACTTTTAATCTTAAATTTACATAAATGCATTCAAAAATCAAATTAAAAAACACGTTTAATTAATCATCATAACTACACTGGTGTGTTTATGTTCTGAACTGAATTTTGTCTTTTTTTTTTCTCCCACTATAATTTCTAGTCTCTCTTCCTATGCAACAGCTGCACATACAAACTTCCATTAACAGCAGCCCTAATGCTGAGAAAACAAAAATACAAGCTGAATAACTAAAACAAATAGTACTTATGCATAAAGCAGGGCAGTGCTTATTGTAATTATCAGGTCATTTCTTCATTGCCTGATGAAGAGAGTGATTATAGGCATTTGTGCAAATGCCTACTGATCATTAATGTTTTATCTTTTAGCTGCCACCATTACCCTTGCCAATTCACTTAAAAATAATGAGCTCACATAATTCAGGATCACAAAGTGCAAATAACAAAAACATCGTACTTTTTCAAACAATACAAGTGCTAAGAACAGTCAGGTCAATAATTGAGAAAGTATGTACAAACAATGAATTTTCTTTTCTGTATATATACATTTGTGTGAGTGTACATGCAAGGTGGTTTTTTCATTAAAAAAATATTAGCAAGCTATGTATTCCCTTTAAAAAAATCTTTTGTTCTGAAAAATTCTGGGAGAATCAAATACTTTGCTCCTATTGATTGTGGAGCATTGATTAATTTTGCTAAGCAAAAAATAAATTTATTCTTATAGCTACATTTGCTTTTAGCATTGAACTAGAAGGGTTATATATTATATTTTTTATATAAAACATAAGATATAAATCGTACAGATCAAGTATATCTTAAATCCTTGCATTTAATGTACTGGCATTCTGGTGTAGATCTGTGGTGGAGAGCCATCCACCCTGTGTTTCTGCCCTCTGGGATGGGCACTGGCCAATGTCTGCAGCAGGCTGGCAGCTCCGACCTGCCCTGGGGCCCAGCCCAAACCCACAGCAGAGGGCATCCCCTCAGGCTCTGGCCAGGGCAAGGAACCTGGGACTTTTCTTTCTGGGAAATAGTCAGGTGTTGCTAGGCTTGAACTTCAATTTATATGAATGGGAAAACATCTGTCTAAATGTCACCAAAGCTTGGAAACATAGATGCTTTAACACTGGTGTTAGCAAACCTATAAGCAAATGTTTCGTTGAACCATTTTGATCTATTTTAAGGTTTTTTTTCAGTATTTGAAGCTACAAAACAAAACCAGTAAGCAGACTTGTCTCTGCTGACTTCCTTGGACCTTATATCAGAAAATGTTCAGTTAATTCAAAGGGCCAGCTTCTTTTCATCTTAGATGGCCATGCCACGTTCACTTCCTTCTGAGGGGCAGCAAGAGACTGGGAAACCCCTATTTATTAAAGTTCAAATATTGCCCATTCAGTACATTGTGCTATACTGAAGGAGCATATAGCAAACAGGCAACTTGGACTACAGCTAATTTTGCATTCTTTCTACATTCCGCTCCTTGTCCCGTACAGTGCTTCTGTTTCCACGTTGCCAGCTGTGCTTCACTCAGGCTGACCCAGAAGTGAACAGTTCACACCCTGTCTCTTGCAGGTGGCACTGGCTCCTTCCTGGGGACAGGACTTGGAGGGCACACAGAACGGTCAGTTTTGCAAGTGACAGTCACAATGCAAGGCAGAGCTAAGAAAGCCTATTTGCCTGCTGGATGAGTGTCTTTCTCCTTGTGCATTCTTCCCTCTGTCACTGTCTAACTCCCTCCACATCCCCAAAGAGCTGTATCCTCTTTCTCAGCCAAAGAACAGTAATTATGCTGCTGAGTCTACTAATCAGAGTAACCGTTAATATTGTAATTTAGTAGCAAATTTTAAATCCTTGGTTGGTGATGACTGAACAACCTGTTACTAAATTCTGACTAATAAAAGCAGCATAAGTCATTAGAATGTTTATTCCTTTAGACACAAGAGTTTATTTCAAATGTACTGTTAGGCAATTTGAAAGCAATATGCAGTGCTTTAAAGCTCATTAGATTTAGGGCAGAGTTAAATAGCTTTATTAACACAGAAAGTAAGGATTAAACACTGAATTCCTTACCTGCAAATGTGTAGGAAGAGGTCAGAATGATTAATTTTTCAAACACGTAGAGGTCTAGTGCTGGGTGTTGAAACATCTTTAAAATTTTGGGTTTATGCTTTGTGTCAGATATTTTAAATATTGTGATAATATTCTCAAAGTTAAGCCACAGAAAAGTAAGAACAAGTATATAATACTTGGAATATATGTTAATTCAGTTCATGATCTAGAGTCATCAATTTGCTGTTTAAGTTCCTCAAATAAAACTCTACTATATTTCAGACCACTAACTTCACGCTTTCAATTTCAATCCTCATTTCTTTCAAATTGCTATCTGTCCGATCTCTGACCTACATAAAAAATTGTGCTTGTTTTTAATTAGAATATCTTGAAAAGTCAGGTAAAAATCATACAGATTTTCTGAGAATTGTGGCTGTTTTACCCTGACTATGCTGAATATGTCCCAATGTTTGTACAAACTTGTCAACTGGAACAAGAATTTATTAGTTTATATCAACTAGTACTGGTGAGGCATCAACCCTAATTATACATAGTCTCATAAAATGAATAGTCAGAAATTCGTGCAGTGGCTGAGGGAAAAATCATGGCTCACTCTTACTCAGTCTCTATCTGTTCATGCTGGCCTGCGTGCACAATTTTGTGTAGAAGCACTGTTTTAAACTTTCATAAATATTGAATATTACTGAACCTATACAAGTGATATCAGCTCTTCACCTACCACATCTATTAAAAATACTTGACCACAGAAAAAAATTTCAAGAGAATAAACAGATGGTAGAAGATTTGAACTTGACAAAATATGTCAAGGTATTTAGATTTAATATTAGATTTAATTTTAGTTTCCTGGAAACCCCGACTTTGTAAATTATTTTAATATAAATGGTTTGAATCAGTGTAAGACTGGTTTCTTTCCAATGTAGAGAGGTGAGATCCTGCTGAAGCAAGATGCACTTCAAGTAACTGAGATTAATTTCTACTTCTTCCCCATGACCATATTCACCAAAACTACTGTATTGCCTATGTGTACTTGAACAATTTGCAGGGGATTTACAACTGTGCTGTTAAACTAAACCAAGTTCTAGTTCCTGACCTTGCCAGCACCAGCCTTTTCATCACAAAGAACTCCAAAGACTTTCATGTCAGAGCACATGAACACAGCTGAATTGCTTACAGATGTGGCACTCCTACTTGCAACTCACAGCTCAGCAGGGTCAAGGTTAAGGGGACATATACGCTCAGTTTTCCTTTCTTTCTTTTCAGATCCTGAACTATGCTTAAATATGTATTCTGCAAGGAAGATAGAACTTTCCAGTCTTAATTAATCAAACTGGTGACAGTAAGAATTAAATTTAAATAATATAACAGCAAGTGACTTTATACAATCTGGATTATTTATTTTGATATCCGATGACATAAAAATATAATTCTGTATTTTCATAATTCCCTCAGGCTGCTGAAAAAAATCAGGATATTTTTGTAATTTTCCTATGCTATGGGGTGCAGTTTCATTGTTAGAAAGACATACAGTACTTTTCCTACTAATAAAGAATTTAAAGTTAGTTAAAGATAAGGGTTAGTTTTAGAGGGTCTTTTTGTTACACAAGAATACAAAAGGAAGTAATTGTGCACTAGGACTCGTGTTCCCCATTGTTCTTTGTAATGCTTAGCAGCTTCTGTCTGGTTTTAATTTACTAATTACTACTGATTATTTTCATATAAATTTATTAATGCTGATTTATCTAATAGCTCATCTAAGACCAAGTTTTTGAATTCTAATGCACTGGAAAAGTATGTAAATGGCCACATTTCTGCAAGATCAAATACATTTTCTCTCTAATTTTAAGCCAGCTAAAGAGTATAGCTTTATTTAGTTGAAACCTCACGTTCTGACTCTGAAGTATATTTTCTCTTTCCACTTCAGAACTGCTTACCATTTATAATGTACTATTCTGTGTCTCAGTTATGAAATATTTTTATCTAAATAAATAGCTGGCTACAGAACTTATTTGAAGCTGGTTCCCATAGAAACAATTGAGGGGGACTCACAGTTTTACCACAGAAGTCTTTTATTTTTTGTTTAAGAGAAACAACCAACTCCACTGATTGCTGCCTGCAGCTGGATAAATGTCAGTGTTACTCTCTGGTCCGTCTCCCAGTGTGTCCCCTGTGACACTGCATTCACAGACCACCCTGCAGAGTGTCCCAGCTCTCAAGGTTTAAGCATAAGGATTGCAGGTAGGGCTTGGTCGTTGAATAATCTTTGTGCTGAGTCCCTGCAAATGGAGCCTTGTCATCCTATCAGAACGGGCACCTGAAGTTAAAAGGAATGTGTGTGTTTTGAAACAGAGATGACCCAACTGGGGCCTGGACGCTGCCATGCCCTGGTACTGAGACCAGCCCTGCAGATCACCTCCTGCACCTCAGGGTGGTTGTTTGCACCACAGACAAACCAGCAGTTCTCCCACACACCAGCAGCTTGACTTAAAAGCTGATGGTGGTGTCGAGCTTCTTCAGGCTGCATTGCTGTGCTCCAGAACATTCACCAGGCTTCTGCTGGAACTAAGTGTGAGAGCAAGGAGGGCATCTCCTGCTTCTGCACAGACCTGAAGGGAAACCAGGGTACCACCAGACCAAGGCTGCAGCTGTTCAAGTCTTCCATAACTTCTCTCTCTTTTCCTTCCATCTCCTCAGGAGTCTAATCAATTAAAAATAAAAAGAGATTCCTTTGATGTGGTGGGATATTCCCCCCTGCCACAGAAGAGTTCATCTGTTCTATCAGTGGGTGTGGTAGCTCAGGGCATCTTCCCCCTCTAACTGGTGACACTACCCAAACAGTGTCCAGTAGTGAGGTATCTCTGGCACCAGCGAGGTGGCATTCCCAGCTGACAATAAATATCTTGCCTTGAGAATAAGATTGAAGGATGATAAGCCTTGAATTTCTGGCTGACAGGCATTCAAAAAACACACATGCAGAAGTCTTCTGCACATTCTCTGGAAACATGCAGGGCTTTTCCCTGAAGCTGGGATGCAAACTTCATGGTTACTCTTGCGGAGATTGAATGAAAAGACTGTGTGTACCCCATCATCAATTTAGTGGCAAGTTACATTGACTCCTAATCTACACTATTTCTTTGCTAGTTATAATATAGGTACATTTATGCTGTGCACTGTTTTTATAAATCTACAAGTAGTTATTTTTTTTAACCTGTGCAGTAAGTAATTACATTTAAGGCCTATTTTCTGTCAGTCTTCTGTCTATTGAATAAATCTCATTTTATAATAGACCTGATTTGCCATTTTTAAGAACCTGTGAGCCAGGGAAGTTCAGGTACATGTCGCCTGAATTTGAGCTGCTGCCAAAACTCTGAACCTGAGGCAGGGCTTGTCTAACGCTTTCACTTGATCCATACCATTTGAAAAATGCTGGACACTGTGGTTTTGGGCACAAATAACATATATTATCTCAAAATGTCTCAGTATTAAACATCAGTGTTAAAAGTAATTTTTAATTCATTGTTGTAAAGAGGCAAAATATCTCATTTGGTCAGTCTAAACTGCTTTACCAACTCAGGCAGAGTTCAGTTCTTGAGTGTCTGTGCAACAAATGTACATCCAACCTTCATTTCTGTCTTTTAAAACCTCTAGTTTTGATAAATTGTGTGAATTTACTTCCTTCTCACAACAACCTGCTTAATTCTTGTGCCTGAGTCAAGAACTCTTTCTTTGACAGTTATTTGAAGCTCTTCTAGGAAAGGGCCTATTAATTCAAGAATTATCAATTGAAAGATAAATATTTTTTATGGTAGCCAGTAAAGATTAATTCTTAAAACAAATAGCACTAGACTACTAATATCTCATCTATTATTAGAGAAAAAAACTAGTTAAATAGAAATATAATCCAATAATTTATGTTATTTTCCCACTGTCTGCTGTACCTGCAAAAGTGTTTCAAAATTTTACCTATATTGCTAAAGTATGACATATTCTGCTACAGTTGCCACTGCAAAGGAAAGTTCTAGTGCAAAAGAACCTTCTGATTAACCCATAGCTTCACGAGCTGTTGAGTGGCTGTGCCTAAGTAATATCTTTGGTAAGTAGCATTCAAGTGGCACAGGGCAGTTTTAACAATTAAACATTTCAGCTGCTTACAGATTGAACTCTCTGATCTACACTTCTGTTTTTTTTCTCACGTATTACTGCACAATGAAATTTTAGAGTTTTTTCTGAAAAAAACATCTGAATCACAGCTAGAGTATTCTCTCCTCCCCAGCATGTCTGGCGTGCATTCTAAGGACAGTAATACTTGGTCTGTTCACATGAATTAACCTATGGCTCCAAAGTTTTCCCTTTGTGTATGATTTGTTCTGAGCTCAAATGCATTTTCCTCATTTGTCCCACTATTGATCTTGGTATCTGTAAGTGTCAGAGCACAGGGTATCTTCTCTGAGGTAGTAGAAAACTCCTAGCACAGGAAAGGCACAGGTTGTAAATGCCTACCGTGCACTGATTGATGCTGGATCTACAAGCCTGGCTCCAAGAGGTGTCTCTGCAGCACAAAGTCAACACCTGCAGATATGAGGAGCAGGTCTTTGCATTCCCAGAAAGGCTTCCTCAAATCCTGCTCTGTAGAACTACTAGATTGAAGTGAGATGCCCTGTGTTGACAAGAGAGCTGAAGAAATCAAGGTTTCCAAGGTTATAAACTCTTCAATAACGAAACAGTCAGTGTTTGGCTTCTAGAGTTCATAGTGCCATATGCAGACATCCATTTTCATCATTGGTGAAATCATCAAGGAACACACCCTGCTATGGTGGGCATTGTAGTGCTGTGGATTTACATCAGAATTCTATTAGAAAAGTGGTTTTGCCCTTCCATGTGCCTGTTCAAATGCTGTGTTCTGGAGAGGGATTTGATACTGCCTCTGTTGATACTAAATCAAAAAGTCACTTAGCATCAGCTGCTTCATATTAAATAAATTTGATTTGGAGTCACTAAATTAATTTGAAAAGCATAGGCATTAATAGGAACAAGAGACTCTGTATATGATGCAACAAGTCTTCCTGTGGATGCAAAGAAAGAAAAGCAGGAAAGTGTTCCAGCCACTCCTGAAGTGGCTCCTGACTGAGCGTTGCACCAAGCAGCAGCCTCCACTCAGCTTCTGAAATGTGGAGGGGGTCTGCTGATCACCCTGCACAAAACTTTCATTCTGAGCTGTCTGCTTTTCCTGAGCTGTATGGCTACTTGCATTTAATGGGCCAAGAGGCAGGTTTGGTGTTTGAGATTGAAGAAGTAGTCCTATCAAGCAACTCCTTCACTGACAGACAACGGCCACAAAGAGATTTTCATATGTTGTTCCATATGAGATATAATGAATATGCATATACTGAAAGTACATTTGCCTCTATTGCAGACAGACAGACAACTCTAATTGTATTTCCAAATGACTGGAATTCATGCAGGCATGGTTGATGCAGGGCAGAGCTCAAGATAGGTTCTACTGCCTGGCAAAGGATTACATCAGCCCTGAGCAAGCCAGGCTCCAACAGGTTCCCAGAAGCCTGATGCATGTTTAGCATTTACCTTAACTGTGATTTGAGTAAAAGCTGTCCAATATTTTTTCCCACTTCTGAATGTTTATTTTCTTATCCACAGAAAATGGTGTTATCTATACCCATGTGTCTATTTTAAAATGCTTTCTTATGAAATAATACAAGCAAACAAGCTTAAAAGCCAAAAGTAGGAAGATATTTTTATGTAGAGGATAAGAAAAGGAACATATTGCGTATAAAATGTCTTTGAAGGCCCTGCATAGCCATTCTGAAAAATTTGGAACAGTTGCAGTAAGAAATTGTGTCCTTAAAACTGACAAGCCTATTTAAGACATCTTCTCATCTGCATTGACAGTGAGTTCTGCAAGCAATGCAGCCAACTTGCTTCTTACAAAATAAAATTTCATGCTGGCACAAAAGCAGTAAGTTTTTCTGTGCAAATTTTAGCCTCCACTACATCAATCTGATATTTCAAATCAAACGAATTATTTTCTTGACAAATGTTTAGTGGACAAACTGCGAATAAAATCAGGCAGAGGAACATTTCATTCCTATTAGCTCATTTGTAAACCAGGTGTGTGCTTGGAAAAATCAAAGGTTATCTCAGTAATCCTTTTACTTAGACAGTATAATTCTATTAACTTTAGAGAATAGGAACCTGCTTTACAGCAGTTGTTCTCAGGATGATTTACAATTGCAAGTGCAGCCCAAGGTAACAATTGACTTCAGCTAACCTGTCTGTATCAGTGCAAGGAGCCATCCCAGACAGGGTTACAGTAGGACATAGTGTGCTCAGGGTTATGCAAGCTATTGGTGAAGCAGTGGACTTCCCTTCATCAGAGCTGAAAATGCAGGGTTTCCTCACACATACGCTGCACAGACTTTCTACTCTAACTGTTCCTAGAGTAAAAACGTTTTGTAACCAGAAAGATGACACTTTAGTATGAACTACTATTCCGTAAAGTTCACTTCTAATGTGCAAAAGAATTATTTGCATCTTTATGTACCTAATAAAATATGTTTACAAAGTAAACGTGTGGGACTCTTTGTGCAAAGAAAGCATGCAGCTGATGGAAGAAGATTTCTGACGGGTGTGGTGTACCAGCATTTTAACAGATGAATTAGTGTTTCTGTATAAGATTTCTGACAGTCTGCTTCGTATCCCAGTGAAATCTGTGCATGACTGAGTTCTTCTAAAAATACCACTGTGTCCTAGAAGGCATTGAAAACCTAAACATACTAAAAAATTATGTCTACTTCAAAGAGTTTATATACTGTATTGGAAAAATAAAGTGGGTTTTTGTTTCCAGTGACTTTTGCAGACAGCTGGGAGTATAATTTCTAACCTACCTAAATTGCTTAAAAATATTTTTTTGGGAAATTGCATTTCTTTATATGGGATCATTCCATTTTGATGTTGGGTGATATGTTCAAAGGGATGAACTTGAGAAGTCAAAAGGGATCTGACAGCATTATATTCTCTTTGAGGAAATCTTGACTTTGCAACCTGGTCCAAAATACTGCCATTCATCATTCTTCTCATGCTGCAGTCCCAACTACTCTTATATATTCTGTCTCCTACATATAAAAAATTGTGAGGTATTCTTTAGTTCTGTGGGATTTGTGTGCTTGGAAATTAAATTTGAGCTGTCCCATCAGACTATTACATGATAAGGAGACATGCAAAACTGTTGTTTGAGAGAATTTGCAATGATTTTAATAGTTAGAAGTGAATTATGTTAAAGTTATTAGAACTTCCAAAAAGTCATAGCTGTTTGATTTAGGATGAAAGGTTTTATATGAAAAGTAAGATAATTGGCATGTAATGCATGGAGAATTCTCATTTCAAAACTCTACATAAATTATTTCTCAGCATTCAAAACATGTGGTTTTTTTTAAAAAAAAATATTATTGTTAGAGCTTTAAATACAGAGCAAAAGAGGAATTGAATCTGTGACTGAGTTTCTTAAATTAACTGTAGAAGAACATTTGCATCTTCATACCTCTGCCCAGCTGTTTCAGAAAACCCTGACAGAAAACTTTTTTGGTAAAAATCCAAGTTGCTGAGATTTTAATAGAGAAAAATATATTGCCTTAGACATAAACCTTATCTTGCCAAGTCAAAAAAATTAGATTCTGTGTATGGGACAATACTGATGATTGAACATTGACAAATTGATACAGACAACCTGTATAAAACACACACAAAAATGTTTTTCATCTAGAAAGGGGTAGCAGGAGCTGCATTATTTGTTGGTAATGCTGATTTCTCATCTTTATACTGCTTATTATTTTTATCTCTGTTCCTCTGTGGGCTGCTCCTGAGGTTCTAAAGCTAAATGCTACCTCCAACTTGCAAAGGGAAATAAACTGACCATCTGATACATGTGCTTTTTTTATCTTGTGCTTAAGATTTTTAATCTTAAAAGTTGACAGAAAATCAAAAATTATAACCTTAGTTGTCAGGTAACATTTGTAAAACCTGTATATTCTCTCATTCCCTCTGTCATTGAAAGGCATGTTTTTTCCTATCAAGAAAATCCAGTAAAATGAATGCAAATACACAATCATAATTGAGAAATTTTTTCATTTCAAAACTACAAAATATGGAAAGATTTCTTGACAAATTGGAAGTCCTCACTATTAACTGTGTGATATTATTACTGTACTGTAGCATTTCACAAGCTATCTTTTATCTTAAAATTCAGATTACATTTTGTGAAGTAGCTCTTTTACTTTCATCTTTAGTATTGTTTTTCTACAGTCGATATATTACTCTACTGCGTAACACCTCTCTTTTTGGTGTCATTGGACCCAGTTCTGTGTCACTTAACACTTCCCTGGGAGATGTGATTTTATATTCCATGATAATCACATTTTATCTGCTTAATCAATCATAAATTTTTGGGTGTACAGAGCAAAAACCTTTGTTTCAGTTCATTATTTTTATATCTTCCATGAGAGAATTGAGATGTGACAAGAAAAAAAACCCTCTTCTTTTGATTTTTATCATGCTCTTTCTATCAATGCCTGCTAGTGGGAACCATTAATCTGCAGTTAGAAATTTAATTCTATCCTTTGCTATTGTACTTTCCACCTTCTTGCAGACCCCTCAGCTGAGCAAGTTCAGCTGCTTGTGTTACTGCACCCTGGACCTGTCTGTGGAACTGTGTAACCTGAGAACTCCTATTTTGGCCATCATACTTTTACCTACCATCAGTGCCCCAACCTGGCTCTTTCTGTTGCTCAGAAAATGCCTATACAATATGCCACTAAAACAAAAGGACTTTTAAGGCATTTAATTAGATTTTTTTTGCTATTTCCTGTGTGCAGCCTTCTCATATCAATCTGTTTGGTAGCACTGTCTGGAGTTTCACTTCAGCTCTCATTTGAATAGTCAAATAGCAGCTTTTTTGGCCTTGGAAAGGTGCTGTGGTGGAAAAAAGAATAAGAGGTAAGGGTAGGACTGGCTGACCATTTATAGGACCATGCAATACAATGGCAGAAAAATTAGGAATATTTGAAGGGACCTTAAGGAGCATCTAGTTCCAGCCCCTCCACCATGCACAGGGATGCCACTTGCTCGACCAGATGGCTCATGGTCCCATCCAGCCTGGTCTTAAACACTCCCAGGGATGGGGCACCCACAACCTCTCAGCCTATTTTGTTCAAGTGCTTCGCCCACCCTCTGAGCAAAGAATTTCTTCACAATACCTAATCTAAACCTTCCTTTTTTCAGTTTAAAACCGTTTCGCCTTGTTCTGTCACTAGAAAATGTCCCATATAAATAGTGCCTCTCCCTAATTTTTATAAGCTTCCATAACGTACTGAAAAACTAAAATGAGGTGTCCCTGAAGCCTTCTCCTCTCCTTTCTGAACAACCACAGCTCTCTCAGCTCAGCTGTCTCAAGCTATCTGACTAATGCTAAAGACTCAGAAATATGCCTTACAGGAATTTACTCAGAACCAGCAGCAAGTCACTCAGCATGCTGCATCCTGCTTGGCATTCAAGAGGGATATGCTTCCTCATAGAGTTAAATAAACTGGCAGAGACAGAAGCTGACTTTTTCCATCTGAAAGTAGTGGGCTTCAAACATGCCACTGCAGCCATTGAAAGTTCATAACCAAGATCTGAAAACAAGGTCCTTGGATTGCTCTGTGGTATTTTTCAATCATTCTTTGAGACTGTGATATTTTCCTTTTTCTTTTTTTTTTTTTTTTTTTTTTAACTGTTATTTCATTCCTCATTCATTAGCTGTTGCATTGATCTGTGAAACTCATGCTTATGATCCTTGGGTGTTGATTCTACTTTAAAAAACCAAACTGTATATTGTGAAAAGAAGATATTTGGGAAAGTTCAAAAAAGGAAGCTCACTGGTGAAGAATAATCAAATGGAAAAGACAGCCAGCATGTTTTTGTTCCTTGATAAAAATGTGAATTTCTCTCAGTTGCATTAGTTTTTTCCTTTGGATATAGTTCTCTGACCATTTTTCTTTGCTCATAAATCCCAAATATTTGCTTTTGGTTAGGGCTAGGATGTTAGTTTTTGATATGTTCAGATAAGGCTCAGAATTATTATCCCCTTGAGCTACTAGAATGAAGAGAAAGCAGAAACCTTAAATTTTGAGAGGTGATTCTGAGATTACAGCTCCTGAAAGTTCTATATTTGGTTGAATTATTCATGGTTAATTCAGCTATTCAGTATGAACCTGTTAGATACAGAACATACATTTCTAACTGTTCAGTCTGCAAATCAAAGAACATTTCGCTTGTTTTGGTCTCAGAGCAAGATTAATGCAGTTTTGATTAAAGTATGTTTAAGTTTCTCCTCTTGGACTGATTAATTTTTCTTTCAGTTTCTAAAGGAACATTTCAGGTCAATCAAAAATATTCAGCAAAATGAAGTTTGAAAATTATTTTAAGTAGAAAGAAATACAGCATTTTGCATAAGGTGATATACATGTATTTTAAATTTCATGTTAAACTACATTTGAAGGGGTAAAAATATTTCCTCAGATTAGTTCATTCCTCAGAATGATCTGCTTCAACTGGAAAATGTTAATACCTTGCAGGCTTCAGAATTATTCTTCTTTGCAGTGCTACGTTTTCCCTGAAACAATTCAGAGAAAGATAATACATTTTCTAAGAATTCTGCTGCTTGCCAAACTCTCATTTTTAATGAAAAAGCTTGATCATCATCTTTGCTATTTATTTATCGAAAATATTTTATGCATAAGAAATATAAAACAATTTATATAAAAATATAGTATGCATAATTTTTAAAACTTATTTTACATGTGCTACAGAGTTAAAGAATAAAATCTAAACACATTATCATCAGCTTTTATAACCTGGCTTGTATTACAATTTTTATCTGCAACAATATTTCCTAAACTTTCTGTTGAGTAATAAACTGTCTACATGGGGTTTTTTCTGTTCCTGCTATGTGGTCAAAGCAAGCTAGATCAAGTTGCTCAGGACCTGAGATCTGATTATAAAAAAGCAGCATCCACAGATTCCTCAGGCAACATCAAAGCTGGCACTAGAATTTGTCTCCTCCAGTTGAACATCTTGTTGCTCCGAACTTGTGTGAGTTTCTGGGTCCAGAGGAGGAATGAGCCCTTTTACATTTCTACCACTTGTTTGTTGAAGTTGTTTTGTGCTGAATTTCTCTAACAAGGAAAGGCTTAAAATCATGACACCATGATTAGACATTAATATAATTATGAAAAAAATCTCTCAGCATTGGATGTTTTTCCAACCCTCTTTCTTGTCCTGATTTGTGTTGATCTGTCCCTGTGATAATTACATTTGTAAGACACATTTAATGCAATAACTTTCTATGGTTACTTACCTTTTCATGATCACTGCATAATGTCTACATAATAATTTCTCTTTGTACCCTAGAAGATGTTACATAAGAGAGGATATTGCATGCATTTGCTTCAGAGCCTACGAAAGAAGAAAGTGTTTCCCACTGCTATAATTTTGAAATATTGGACTCTTTCAGGGCCATAAAAAATAAAAGTGTCTAGAAACAGTTACGGGTTTAGGTTTTGTGGGGGGAGTTTTTTGTGAGTATGCATTCCCCAGAGAATGGATAAAGCAGGATTTCTTGCGTCACATGTCTAACATCTTCAGAGGAATATGTTTTTCTTCTTTTTGACTACATCATCTTTCTGACTGTCCAGCAAGGCTGCTATGCTGGTTAGCAGGTAACATGAGATACTAAAATGGTAGGCACATGGTAATTAAAACTCATATGTTCAGCTTCTGTCTGTGATAACCATCCTCCATGGACAGCTCTTCCACAGGTATATTTTCAAGCATGAAATATATAATCTATGATACTGGGAGATGTGGCATTACACAGCACAGAGGTTGAGAGGAGATTTAAAGCTAAAAAGAAAGTGAGATTGTCTTTCCACTGCAGCCTGGATCAGTACCATTGCTGGATCACTATCTTTTCTTTTAGATTTTTCTCCACCTAAAATAGCTTCAGCAGAATGCAGTAAATGATGGCTGATCAGAACAGGTAAAATGGGAAGCTTTTTTTTCCATATTTGGACAACTGTTTAATGAGGAGAGAACTATCAAAGGAATAAGTCCTTCTATTTCTATAACAAAAATCTGGGACTCAAGATAAAGGTTCATATGTGCAATTCATTCCCATCTCATCTTCCAGATAGGCCCAGACAGGTGACTGCTGGCTTCATGTCAGCAAAGTCCTTCCTGCCCTGGATGGTCTTGATCCCAAGTCAGATCTGTTTCTCTATCCAGACTCTGTGCCTGTAGTAAAAATCTACCCATCCTTGCTGTGCTACCTGGCCTCCTGCACTAGGGAGATATCTTACTGCCTTGTCTTGTACTAGCTCAGAACATTCTTTATAATGAAAATAACCCAGCATGGGCTCTTCCTTTCGTTGAAGGGTATTAAAGGGGAAGCAGTAGGTATGAGAACCATTACAGAAAGAGAGACTGAGAGTAGGGGATTGGGAAGTTTTAAGAGACTTCAGAAGGCAGGATCCCACCTTCTTCCTCTAACAGCTTTCAGGCTGCTACCAGACAACATCGCACTGGGATTACAAACACTCTACTACCTTTCCTCTAAGCACCTACAAAGCAGTGGTCTTGTTCTGCATTTTTCACATGAGTATCTATGAGAGAAAGAATATAAACAGGTCTAAGTATTTCAGCTGCTGATAAGACTCCTCTGTTTCTTCTGGCATGTTTCAAACTACCTGAACTACTGCTATCAGTGCTTATGGGAATGTTACATATTCAAGAAAAACTGCTGGTAGAATATTTGTTAACTAAAAATCAATTCTGAGTTTTGCAATACTGCTGTCAAAAATTGTACCAGTTGCTCAGAACAAAATGTAATTTTTCCTGTAATTGTGAATCAGATGCACAAGACTCACTAAAATCAGTACACTCCTTACTGAGAAATTGAAGAAGTGAGCAACTCCTCAATAAAGTCTTTTTTTCACCATGGGAAAATTCAGGTTGCTCAGTCTAGATCCTTTGTTGAAATATATATCTGCTTCAAAGAAACTCAGCTCCAGAATATTTCAAGGTTAAGGCATTTTTTTCTGTATGTTGTTTATGTTGTTGACCATTTTGCCAGTTTTCATTCTTTGCACTTTGTATTAGAATTACATGCTACGTGCAAAACTCATATTTTTGATGAGCTAGAAAGCTTGCTTTCTAGCTAGTTTTTATCATACCTTAAGGCAGTCTTTGAAATTTAATAAATTCAATTTCACTTTGAGAAAGGGAACAGAAATATAAGTACTGCAAGATAGATAAGCTTCTTCTAACTAGAATCTTACTTTCTTTCTATTATGATGATTTTGTGTATTTTGGTAGGTACAAAGAATATTAAAAACATACAGCATCTGATTAGGGATCATTATCTGAACATAGCATGAGAACAAACCACTTCCTACTGCTTATTTTAGCATTTTTTCTTTTAGCTTGTATTTCCATTTCAAAGGATACATTCATTTAAATCATATCAACATGTGTTAATAACTTTTTATTCTTTACTGATGCAGCTCCTGTGCTGAGTGCTCAGCATAAGCAGCCCAACTCTATCTTACTTCATTCCACTTCAATGACTTTTTAAATCTTCTGTCATAGATAGTTTATGTTTTTATTTGTGTTTCTCTTATCTTAGAATGTACTTTAATATAAATTAATTGGAAAAGAAAATTGAATGCTCCTGTTTCATTAGGAAGAGTATTATTTTTTAAAATGACAATTCAGGGCACAAGTGAGGAAATTCATCCTGATCTAAATAAACTGATCAAGAAAGTAGCTATTGTCACATAATTTGAATGTATGCTCAGTCATTCATATAGCCAGACTGTACCCTCTCCAGTATCTGTTAATAATTCAACATCTCTGTTATGGTTTAATACCTGAGATAAATCAAGGGACAGCCATAATCACCAGAATTCACAAAAATAATAAGAAGGATGGCTCTAGCATTTAAACTTAGGTGCAGTAAATCACATTGTAAATTTAATATAGCATGAAAAACTAATGTACAGATTTTCTTACTGAGAAATACATGCTAGTCATATTTTTAATTTTAATTTCTTTTTGTTCCTTACAGTGTGAACAAATAACCTCTTTTGATGACTCACACTTTTTTTAATGAAGTTTTGCTGTTGACCTATGTAACCCATTAATGTTACATGTACTGTCTAACATAAAGTCATTCACATGTCACAGATGTATAGTTCCTGGATGTGTAATTCATAGAAAGATAGAACAAATTGAAATCCCAAATATCTCCAGAAGTATTGAAGTACTGGAGGAAATTCTTGTTCTGTTCACTCCTTGAGCCACTAGGCAAATCTAGAATAAGAACAGAGACATAAGACAGTTGGATTTTCCTAGCTTCTCAGCAACTTTATTGAAGATTTATTTTCATATGTAGATATAATAACTGTTTTGCATGACAGATATTAGTTCCTAGTGTTAATGAACTATTGGAATATTTTTTTTTTTCTTTTATGGCACAGAAACTTCACACTGAGACAGGACTTTCTCGATACATGGAATGATCATCACATTTCTGCAGAGACTGCAATGGTAAAGTGCAGTCATTACACCAGGACAGACATGACTGGCATCATCATCAGTCCTTTACTGAAAACTTTTTGTGCCTTCTCTTAATGGACTTCTCTCACGCAGCTCCACACAACACTGACTCCTTTCTTTCTCTCTGCAAGTTCCCTTCTTCCTTCTGCATGACTGGCTAACCCAAGCTGTCCCTTACCCAGCTGCCTAACCCTGTCTGTCCCTCACACAATAGCTTCTTACCTTGTCTGTCCCTTGCAGAACCACATGTCCCTTCCTCCTCACAGCACAGCCAGCAGACTCCATCCTGAACTGCAGCAGACTCTGGTTCTCCAACTCCATCTAACTCTTGACCAGCTAACCCACTCTTTTATAACACCCATCCTCATTGGACAGGCAGGCTGTTTTCACTCCTCAGTAATCAGTACAGCTGTAATTACAGTACAGCTGTAATGCATTGGGGAAGATTGCCTTCACCACTATCCTTACAAACCATCCTCCCATAATAAGGACCGTGCATCATAATTGCTATAAAAGTAAACACAGATCTTTGAAAACTCTTTTCACAGTTCCTTATAGAAAACCATTGCAATTTTAAAATAAGGGTACCAGAACAGCTAGCAGATGACAGTATAAGCAAGCACATCATTACCACCAAAGACATAAAGTCATGGGATCCTCTTGTATGTTGTGTTTGTGACCCAGCATGCACTTAAGTCTCTTATTCTGATAGGAATATAATGGTAACATAGAAATCTACTTCTGCCAAAATGTCAGATATCAGCTCACAGATAGAGGAATGGTATTTGCTCCTTAGCCTGATAGAAATATTACTGTCAAAGAATAGAGACTAGATATAAAAGGACCAATTAGCATTTTGTGTTAAAACAAAGACTATACTAGAACAAAAAATGAATATCATAGACACATAGAATCACACAGAATCACTACATTGGAAGAGACCTTCAAGATTACAGAGTCCAACCTGTAATACCTCAACTAAACCCAGCACTGAGTGCCATATCTAGTGTTTTTTCAAACGCCTTCAGGGAGAGTGACTCCATCATCTCCCTGGGAAGACCATTCACATACTTTATTATTCTTTCCGTGAAAAACCTTTTCCTGATATCCAACCTTTATTTCCCTTGGCACAGCTTAAGACCATGCTTCTGTCAGTGCTACCTGGAGAGAGAGACCAGCCCCACCTGACTGTAAGCACCTTTCAGGGAGTTGTAGAGAGTGACAAGGTCACCCCTACGTGTGCTTTTCTCCAGGCTGGACAACCCCAGCTCCCTCAGCCATTCCTCACAGGGCTTGT
>JAODKT010001744.1:19561643-19571674 GCA_027576195.1 Cossypha heuglini
GCTCAGGCTTACCACCCTTGGGCCTGCTTCCAGAGAGCCCAGCTGCATCCCTTCCCCCTTCAAACCTAGTTTAAAGCCCTCTCATGTCACTAAAACAGAGACACCATGGTCATGCTTTTGGCAGAAGGAAGGTACTTAGCGCAGTTTTGACATGTGCAAAAGGAGTATGAAATCAAAACAACTGGGCACTGTTTGAGCACTGGTAAAGTCAAAAGTTTTGGTGAGTAATTTTACCAACAAGGTGAAAAAGAAGAAAAAAGAAAAAAAAAAAGAAGAAAAAAAAAGAAAAAGAAGGAACATGCATAATATCTTAGAATCCTTTTTCTATTCTAAAAATGCATTCATTCAATTCCATTAAGCCATCTACTATCAGTGTAAAGAAAAAAATAAGTACAAGAAGTCTAGACCTCATTGCTCATTAATCTGATGAAAAACAGGCCCTTAATGTTTAAATTTCTGCTACTTCAACATTGATTAAAGACAGAAAAGAGATCTTTTGAGAGACTAGGAACAACTCACACAAGAAAAAGAGCAAACAGCTATTATTTGGCTTGGTTTACCTAAATTACAGCTCGTGTTTAATAGGACTGCTATGTCTGGCCAAAATTCTGCAAAAATAAGACCTAAGGATTTTCAAGCACTTTGCAGTAAACAGAAAACAACAAACAACTTCCATTTCCATTCAGCTACTCTGTAATATATTCTCTGAGTTCTGAGGGACAAGTTTTAAAGATAATGACCTGAATGGAGGAAAAGGGACCAATGGTATAATACTTTTTTTTTGCTAAGCAATGCATTAGTACATTTTTCCAGCTGCCAGACTTCTATGTACTTAACTGTTTGAGGTCTTCTCATTTTGTTGATATCAGAACCGCATAGATACAGCAGTGACAATTTTGAATTAACAATTTCATGAATTCTGATACAGTAAATATATTATATTATTTATATTCTTAACACATACTGAATCAAATGACATTTTGGTCAGTCATTTTTTTATTATATAATGTAGTTACAGAGAGGTAATCTGAAAAGCTAATTTGATGTTTGAGGTATTCTTGGCCAGAAAACTGAAAAACAAGAAGTTTTTAGTCATAGATATAATAAGCAAATTTAGTAAAAGTTATTGAGCTTTTATAAATTTATTACTGATTTTTCTCCCATGTGTCAGATGTGAACTTCAGTGTCTGTTTTCAAAACTATATTAACATTTGTTGGAGTTATTTTGGTGAGGGAGAAGTCAGATAGCAGCTACAACAGCTGTAAAGATAAAGCTGTGTGGTGTCTAGTTTGGCATTTATTTACAGTCTGTCCCTGACACCCATTTCTTAAACCAACAATACTACAGAGGCAGGGAAAGCAGCTTTCTTTGCTTGGGGGCTGACTTAAACATGAGAACCCTTGGAGGAAAAAGATGAAAGATACAGGTTTCAAACCATCCCATTGTACAGAAATCTGTTGGGAAAGACTTTCAACCCAAGAATAAATCATGCAGTTTTCCATTTCCCTTTCTTATCCCAGAGAGACCAATTCTTATCAAGGTTGAGTAAAAACTGATCTTTAGGGCAGGAAAAAAAAAACTAAATGAGTGTGAAAGCTAGCAGAATCCCCATGGGTTTTAGTTTGGGCAAAATCGAGCAGGTTCCATAGCAGATAAATATGATCTTTCTGATTCAAGCACTATTGGTTGTATGGAATGGCTCCAAACCAAGGAATCTTTTGTCAAAGGTTTGCTCCTTAGAAAGAGAGAGAGTATTTGTACTATGATCATCCCACGTCAGGTGATTTCTCCAAGCACAGTCTGAGTAAAGTGGGATTGAATGCAGGGAGATTGGTTTTTCCCCTAATGCACCTGAGCTCAGGAGCTTTAAGGACCCTGCTCAGAAGTATATCCAGCGTTGTATAGACAGAGAATTTCAGGCATACTGTAATTAGTTGAGATGGGTGGATATTAGGTGCGAAACAATCATGAAGTCACTGAGTAGTTAAAAAGCTTAAGATATTTGGGCCCTTTGGAAGGATTGGAGCAGGGGGACGGACAGGAACAGATGTGTCAAAGGGATTTACTCTAAGAGAAGGCAAAAGTTGTGAAGATCTAAATTTTTCACAAAAGTACCTGAATCTTTATTCTTTGATTTTAGAGGATTAGCCCATTAGAACCATAGTGGTATCTTCCATTTAAATTAGTGGTTCCCATGCAAGGCTTTAATCTCAAAACGCTTGGCAGCTGGTTTCAGGAAGAGGACCAAAAAGTGGGACAGCAGAAATTCTTCATGTTCATACCTGATGTCTGAAGCCAATGGAAGGATCCATGAAACAGGAATAAAACTTTGGCAAGGGCTTTTGAAAATTATACCAGAGCTGTTTACAAAAAGACATAACAGATGGAATCCCATAAAATGCTGTGTTTAGTGAATTTCAAATAGAGGCCATTCACAAAAGGAAAGAGGAGAGGGTGTTTTCTTTTGAGATAAAGACAAACTTGCTGCAGAAGTTCTGATCAAAATAAGCATGTGCCATTCAGCAAATAACATAGAGTTGAAGATAACCTACAGTCTGAAATTAGTTCGAAGGATGTTGTAGCAGATAGAAAATAACTGCTTCTTTACTTTCCCAAGCATCTCAAAAGATCTCAGATTAAGTATATTAACCTGCACTGTAACTGTATCATTAGATTCCAAATTAATATGAATGCACAAGAAATGGTGAACTCATTTTAGAAACGTTTCCTGAGTTATTATCATTCTTCTTCACGCATGAATCTAGAGAACGATGAACAAACCATTGACATTATCATTGATTTGCCATTGAAACACATATCTACTGCTAAGTGCTGACACTGAAAAATCCACTTGCATGAAACTCAGTTGCTATCAGAAACGCCTATACAATGGAAAGCAATTTGGGAAATATGTCTTTCAGTTTAAAGATACTGACTCTAAAATATCTGTTTGCTTTATAGTAACTATAAGCAGGTTTGTGATTTAAATTATTTTTTTTTTATAAATTGGATTTTCCAGGCATGTACCAATAATTTTCTGTCCTCCAACAGCAATAATGGAACTTGAAACAGAGTACTACATTCAGAGGGATGAATATAAGCTAAAACAGCTGGGAAGGGTCAATTGTGCAGTTTAAGCCAGAACACAGGATTTCTCCTCCTAATTTCTTCTAATTTCTCCTCCTACTTCGTGGCCAGCAGTAGTTTAACCAGAACAAGAAAACAGTCTTTCTCAATTGTACTGATATTCAGAGCAAGTATATCTGTCAGAGCCTTGGTAAACTTTTAAATTACACATTTTTAAATTTAAAATCTTAAATTTAAAATTTTATAATCTTATAAAAAGTTTAATAATTCATCTGATATAACATACACACTTTTCTGACAACATACATGCTTTAGCATTTGCTCAAGCCGAGCATATCGGACCTTAACGTCCTACATGAAATAAAGGGACAGAGTTCCCTGAATTGGTCAGTATACTGACATAGCTACCTGAAAGCTCTCATACTGAAGGGAGGAACACAATCTGTGTGAGGTTAGCTTGTTTCGTACACAGAAAACACCATAAAGCTTGTGAAGTTAAATTGTCAACAGCAATATTAGAAATGTGTCATCACTGATGTACTTCAAAAACTAGAAGTTAATGTTTCCGCATGCTATAATCTAGCAGATTAGATAAAAAACTGTAGCACACAGAGGCATTCAAGTTTAAAAATGGGCCCTAGAGGGAAGCCCAGAAGACAGATTCTGCTGTTTGAACCCTGCATTGCAGACCAAGACACAAATACAACTTTAAATTTTGGGACAGTAGTGAAGATGGGAGGACCAGCACGAGTCAATTTGTATAGACAGTCCCTTGATGCAAGCAGGTTACACCTGCAAGCGGGTTTGGCTAGGCTTATGGGTAAGCACAAAGTAAGAATTACTGAACAGAGCAGCATCAGGCTTCTAACTGCTGGGCTAGAAGCTACAGGTTATTATTTTGTCACCTTGTTTACACCAGCCCCATTCAGGTCTAACACCTAGATTGAGAGAGATAGCGTTACTCAGGAGATGTGACGTGTGTCACATCTTTTCTTGTAGAAGTCTTTTGACTTCTACAAGCTGCACTCAAAGTTCAACACCACCACCCCAGGGTATAATCTCTGATTTCCCAGAACTTGCAGAGAGTATTCAATAAACTGGTCCAGAACGAGGAGATTTAGGATTTAAACTCATTAATTTTTCTTTTCCTGAGAGAAGAGGCAATCTCTTCTGTCTTTGATGGGGGAAACAAATATCAAGTTGAAGACTATAAGCAGGCTGAAGAAAGGCTGTGACATGTTGCTAATGCATTAGAAGGTCTATAATATGAGCTCTGGTTCCAGCTAGGGAAAATAAACCAAAAACAAAAACAAACAACAAACCCTCCCAAATGTTTATTTTAGCATTCAAAACTTGTCCCTGAGTTGATGGTCACCTATACGGCCAGATAAAAGAAGGTATTAGTGCACATCATGCAAAACCTGGGACTGTGTCCTGTATTCATACACTCGACCAAGTCTTCAGATCAATAAAGGAAACTTCCTGAAATTTGGAATCATGCCAGGATTTATTACCCGTAAATTAATCCGCTTAAGGATTTACATCATTTAACTGCAAAAAAGTTATTACAGACTACAATCTACCATCCTTTGCAGCATTATAATTAGAATTGCAGATAATTTTATAAAGAATGACAGAGATTATAGCCTACCAATATCAGCAAATAAAGTTAATGCTTTACAAATCAGACTCCTGCTTCAAGCAGTCCTCAAGTAACTAGATAAGAAGTCTTTATTAATAGTGTATGCAGTTCCAGGAGGGTTTTCTATCTTGTGAGAAAAATTTTACTAAAATTCAGGGTTGGGGAAGGTGAGGGGAACAGAGAGGAGGGAATTAATATAACCAACTCACTATGTGCAAATCATATGCTTTGACTAGACCTTTTGGTCTTCCAAAAAGGCACCATTTGCAGGTATAAAAGTTCCTTTTCTTCTTCTGAGAAAAAAATGCAGAATGCTTAAATTTAAGTCCTAAGACACTCTAGGGAAGCAGCTTAAATGGGACATTATCATCGTCATGGGAGACTCTGGCAAGCTCTGAGAAGGTACTTCCCAAGCAGTTTTCTGTCAATCCTGTTTTGGATTCCTTTCATTTATTACAGAATACTCAACTCCTATTTCATATCTGCTTTAATTCTGTACTGATAACTTGCCTTCTGGGCAGCAGAATAGAGTGACCACTTAACTCCCAGTATGCTTTCCAGTGATTGCAATTAACTTTTTTAGCCCAAAAGGCATTTTTCTCTCCAGCCATAGTCAAAATTGCAGTTTGTGTGCCTAGACAACACTTGTTTGTCCAGTACGGATGGTACTAGATTATACTAAATTGTACCTTGATTATACTGAATTGTCTCTAAAATTTTAACTAGTTCTTTCACAAGGAGAACAATTTTCTTAGAGTTTAGGTGATCATCTTACAATATAATTTCTCAGTGTAAAAAAAAAAAAAAGGCTACAAATCTATTAATTTTTTACAAGGATGAATCACCTGTGCTTGGTATGCATAGTCGTACAAGATCTATCATTTGTATTACTATATCTGAAACTGATTATGAGTGGAAATCATGTATCAACAAGGATTTAATATTCTCTTTAATTCTCAGAAATCATATCTGCTTTAAACTGATGTTAAACTTCAACAGTCACATTCAGAGAAGTGCTGATCACCACTTAGTCTTAAGGTAAGAAGTAAAACCAAAGCCACTTGTTAAAAAAGTCAGATTTTTTCATGTGGTTCATGAGAAGTAATAGAAGAAATAATCAAGAAGTGCAGTAAATACTACCCGAGAAGTAGAAAATAATCTCTTTACGTTGCAATATTGCAACTCTGCTGCAATGGAACTATCTCCTACCAGGACCAAAACCTTTAATCTTTCTGACATCATTCCAGCATAGTCAAGAATAGGCTGAATTGCAGTACCAGTGACAACTGACACTGTAAATACTTTATTCTGGTTGTCAGCTGATTCAATTGAATCACTTCTTTTATTTGTCATGTTTTCAGAATTTTTATTTTTGGATTTACTTTTAATGATATAAAAAGAAAACCTAAGAAATACCTAATAAAGAGAACACTCTAAAAGTCAGAACTAGTGTCTGAACCTGAAGACAGGAGAGAAAGAGAAATATCACCAGTGAACAGAGAAAAATAATCAGGGACTGAACACAAGGCCTTTGTCTTGTTTTATAGGAGGAAATAAAATCACCAAATTAATAACTCCATAGTCTCCATCAGACCAGATGGGAACGGCATTTTATTTAAGGACCCTACAAATGTGGATAAATATCTAATCTCTTCCTCTTACTCCCAGCTGTAACATATAGAAAAACTATTCACAGAGGTTTAAGTGCTTTATAAACTAAACAAGTATTTTTGCTTTTCATAGAGAAGGGAAAAGCAAAGCAAGTGGCTTAAGATTTGTATGCAATCATAAAAAACAGCTAGACTTTGGGAATTCTGGGAGAAGGTCAAATGGGGAGAGGAGAGCAGTCGTTTAAAACTGAACATAGAAGGATGGAGTTGATACTGGAAGGCATGTGCCAGAAGACTACAGAAAGAGCCCATGGTACACTCTTGATTAGTGTGGGATATAGCCCTTTGTTCTTTGATGTACACGTTCAGGAATACTTTGTATTCAGAATATCAGGCATAGTGAATGCCTAGGTATTGTAGGAGCATTTCCATTTAAACAGGGCCAGGTGGTAACTGTGATTGAGTTCTATTGAATCAAAGTATCTTTGAAATCTGTGTATCCTTTTGATTCGTTAAAACCCATACAGTTCAACTGTCTCAAAGGCACCACCAAGAAATATTGCCAAAGTCTGAAGTCTCCAATGACCAGGCCTCATAAGATTCCTAGGATTTATTCCAAATGTATTTTAACAAAAGTTTCTACAACTTTGTGAAAATTTGATTGCTTCCTATCATTTCACATGTAACTCATGTAATTTCAACACACAACAGTCCTTGCATCATCTTTACACCTAATTGTAACCAATAAATTAATGTTAACAGGTTGACAATTATGAGAGGCTGTCAAAAGTGCCTGAAAAAAAATTGTAGGTCTTCATGGTGACTGTAGAATCTAAATAAAATGGATGCCAGATAAAACTATATTTATGGCTATATTTTCATCTAAAATTTCTTCTGAAGAAGCAATGCACTGGCAGTTTCTTCCAGTGTCAGATGGTATTGTTTCTTCTTCTTGGTACAGAATTTGAAACAAGTTATTCAGTGCACTCAAACACAATTTAAAACACAATAATCTAGAATTAAATTTATTTTTTTGTTCTAATAAAATTTCTTCAATAAACTTTAGTTGTCTACATTTGCACAGGAAAAAAATGTCCTTTCAGTCTCTGAAAAACATAGCACTCTCTCTGATGGTTGGACTGATATAAACAACATGGATATGACACAGCTCCAATCCTACATTATTTGAGCAGCAGGGTTGCTGTGGTTCTAGGCAATTTTAATACTTCACTGGGTTTTCATTGGGCCATTCATACAGTCACATCTGTGCAAAAACAATATGTGACCTGACAGGCAGGAGCTCTTTATACTGGCCTACCATTTTTCAAAGTCCATTGATCCATTGATCTCAACAGGCTTACTTCTGATTTATGCTAGTTTTAATTGGTGAAGAATCAGTCTTCCTAAGTTTGCTGCAAGTGTACATATTTTCAGTAGGTTCAATAAATCTCTGTTATTGCAGAAGAGAGTTGTTAGATCATACAAGTAAGCAAGATCTTATTACCAATAAGATTACCAATAGAGAGAATTGAAATGTACTGTTTTAATTTTTTTATTATTTCTCTGGGTGAAGTAATCTAATTATATTAACCTGGACTGATGTATCTAATAGGCAATTACCTCTAATTAAGTAGCTCAGTTTTGTCTCAAGCACTTACCTATTGAAAAATGCATCAAAAATTTCATGTGATCTCTGCTGAAAAAAGTATTTTTTCTGAAGCAAAATGACAAACATAAACATAATGCCTAGTCATAAAATAAATCCTCTTCAATCTGAAAAGTGTTATGACGTCAATTTTTTAATGAAAGCTGGTCTTGTCTCTTGTTAAGATGACTACTTGTTCCATCATGCATTTTAACCTGAATACTTGTTAGTTAAGTTAAAACACATACACATTTGTTACATTAGTGCTATACAGTCACTTTGTAGTTTTAAAGAGTTTTACAATTGCTAGTGCAGGTAAGGAAGTGGAAACTTTCAAATACCAGTAATAACTACGGAGCAGATTGTAGAACTGTCTACATGGTGGCCAACATGTTTCAGCAAATTCTCACAGGTCTGAGTTTGCTCTAAGTGTGTGGACCTAGTAAAACTCCTGTAAATTGTGAGTACAAGCTAGGATTACAGCCAAGCAACAGTTCTTCCTGGGAGGGATTCCACCTCTCCAACTGACATTGCTAGTCAGCAACAGAATGCCATCACTTGCCTATGTGCTTGGACCCAAACTGAATATTTGATAAGTTAGGAAAATTCCACTTTTTTCTAGCAATACTTTGTAATCACCCATTAAACATGCTCCTTGCCACCACCCAGGCTAAAGCAATGTGCTGGGTTTGGCTGGGATAGAGTTGGTTTTCGTCATAGTAGCTATCTAGTTTAGAAATTTTTATGAGAAGTGTTTTAGCTATTGTCAAGCAGGGCTTACACAGCACCAAGGCCTTTTCTGCTCCTCACTCCGCTCTGCAGTGAGAAGGCTGGGGGTGCACAAGAGGTTGAGAGAGGACATATCCAAGGGCAGATGACCCCAGCTTGCCACACAGATACCCAATTCCACACAGCATTATGCTCCACAACAAAGCTGAGGAAAGAAGGAGGAACGTTTGGAGTGATGGCATTTGTGTTCCCAAGTCACATGGGACAGAGCTGTGCTTTACTGGGGGTGGCTGAACACCTAAATGCCCATGGGAAGCGGTGAATTAATTCCTTGTTCTTTGTTTTGCTTTGCTTGCATGCACAGCTTCTTTCTTTTCCTATCAAACTGTGTTAATCTCAAAACATGAGTTTTCTCCCTTTTGTTCTTCAGATGCTCATCATGTCACCAGGTCTTTTTTGGCTGAGGAAAAGCAGTAGTGAAAGAAGTAGCTGCAAATTCTAACAAATAAAAATGAGCCTCCAAGTGATCTCCATCTCCTGACAAGAGGCAGAGGAAGCACACTATCTCCAGTCAGTGTACAGACTGGAGTGTACCATGACAAGCTACCTTGCTCTCCCACTGAAGATACCTGTGTTACTTTCTGAAGATCTGAATCAAAGGAAATTTGGAAAACAAAAGAGATTTCCAGTGTGGGGCCTGGCAGAACAGACAAATTAGACAGCTGAGTCTGCATTCTCCTTCAGGTATTTTGTTCTGATCTTTGGATTTTGCTCTTTGGGGAGTGGGCATGTGGGAATGCCCTAATAGCATTTCATAAAGCTCATGGTATTTGAGATTTTAAACAAGTTTTTGGATAAATAGCCCAAAGTCTGAATACATACTCTGGAACTGGACCGTAAAAGGAAAGTGTTCTCATTTTAGTTTACAGCTGAAATAGAAACATTTCTTGCTGCTGCAGGGAATTCTTTCTCAGTCACGTGAAGAATCAAAAGCAGAATGTATTTGTGGCTTTAACCTTTCTTAATAACACACCAAAGATGCTTGATTTTGACACCTACACAGTTCTGCTACTGTCAATAGGACACATGGAACCTGAGGCATTCATGGCCCAAAAAAAGCAGGCAGGGGATTAACAATCTGCTACCAATTTAAACCAGTGTGTACTCCTCCCAGTGATGGGACTTGTGTTCCAGACCCCTCAACAACTCCACTGTCCTGTTCTGGACATGCATCAGCCCCTCAGTGTCCCTCTTGCTGTGGGGAGCCCAGAGCTGGACACAGCACTCGAGGTGTGGCCTCAGCAGTGCCCAGGACAG
>JAODKT010001744.1:19571755-19586241 GCA_027576195.1 Cossypha heuglini
GGCACACCCTGGCTCATGTTCAGCTGCTGGCACCAGCACCCCCAGGTCCTTTTCTGCTGGGTAACTTTCCAGCTTTTCCACTCTACCCTCAACCCATGGCAGGTCATCCAGGCAGTTTTTAACCCAGTGGACTGTACATCCATCCAAGCCACAAGCAGCCAGTTTCTCCAGGTGAAGGCTGTGGGAAATGCTGTCAAACTCTACTAATATCCAGGTAGAACAACACCAACAGCTTCTCCCTCTTCCACTAAGTGGGACACTGTCATAGAAAGAGATCAGTTTGGTCAGGCAGGGCCTGCGTGTACCATGTCATCACCCTCAAGATAATCTGTCCCACAGCCTTCCCCAGCACTGAGGTCAGGCTGACAGCCTGCAGTTTCCCAGACCTGCTGTCCCACCCTTCTTGCAGATTGGTATCACATTTGTGAACCTCCATCCAGCTGATAAAATGTGGCTTGGTGAGCACTTTCATCATCTCCTTCAGCATCCTTGGGTCGATCCCATCCAGGTCCATAAACCTGTGTGTGTGTGAAGTCTAGAAGATCACTGACCTTTTTCCCTTAGATTATAGGGGTTTATTTCTGTCCCCCTTTCCTCTCTTCAGCTCAGGGGACTGGGCACCTGTCCTGGGTAAGGATAAATGGTCTTATTATTAAAGACTGAGGCAAAGAAAGCATTAAGTACCTCAGCTTTTTCTTCATTCTCTGTCACTATGTTTCCCTTTGCATCAGTAAATGATGGAGATTCTTAGGCCTTGATTTGTTGCTGATGTATTTGTAGAAACATTTGTTGTTCTTTACAGTAGTAGCCAGTTCTAGCTGGCTTTGGCCCTTCCAATCTTCTCCCTGCATAACCGCATGAGATCCTTGTAGCTCTTTGGAGTTTTCTACTCCTTCTTCTAAAGGTATTAATCTCTGTTTCTCCCCCCCACTGAGTTCCAGCCAAGGCTCAGTGTTCAGCCAGGCCAGGCTTCTTCCCCAGTGTCTCATCCTTTGGCACATGAGGACAGTCTGTTCCTGTGCTTTTAGGACTTCTTCTTGAAGAATGTCCAACCTCCCTGGGCTCACTTGCCCTTCAGGAGTGCCCTCCAAGAGACTGCTAGCAAGGTTCCTAAACAGGTTAAAGTGTGTTCCCTGGAAGACCAAGGAGGCAGTGGCCTTAGAGGAAGCAGGAGTGCTGCAGGTAACCTCAGACTGTGACTTGCTGAGATCAGCCCCAGGCCCATGCTCACCAGAAGCTCTGTTTCTCCAGCCTTCACTCAGATAGCAAAGACATCAGCTTCTGCAGAGAAGAAAAAATAGGAGGGATGATCTTAAAATTACCTCATTAAAAATGAAAGATTGAAAAGATTGGTCACAAAATTTCAGATACACAAAGTCTTGATGAGTCCAGAATATTCTACGAACCTTGAAAGTTATTCTAAAGCTCTAAATACCAAATTTTCTAAGGCAAATATGAGAGCCAGAGTTTTTTGTCATAACATTAGGAGTCTGAAGCACCTGGCAGGTCAAATTTTCACCAGAAAGGGTTGAAACCTGAGCACTTCAGGTGATACTAAGGCACACATTAGAGGCACATGCTTGGTTAGAGTGAGATCACTCTATTCTTTCTGGATCTTATCTCTCCACAGGTCTGAGAAACTGGTAGTCTTGCCTAAATCAGACACCTAGAAAATAGACCTGAAGTCTTGCAGTGAAGAGAGAAGGTTTGTGGTCTCTGTTGGGATTCATATGCTTTGTGGTTTTAGGTGAATGTCTCCACGTGGACTACCTAATGGCCAAGGACTCAAACATATTCACTGTGCCAAGCAGATAGCTTCTGGAAATCTTTTGGAGCAACTTGCCCCAACCCAAAGTGTGACATTTCTACAGCACCACACAGGGCAGAGCTGCACAGAAGCCATGAGCCTAACATCCTGGCAGGAAATGGTCCATAGCATCAAGAACTGGGGAAAAAATATAAGGATCATTTGGAATGGAAATATCTTGTATTAGTATATCTATGTCCTCTCTTTGGTTCATAGAGAAGGAAGAACATTTGGTTCCATTGATAAGCAAAATATTTTCAAAAATCCTAACCTTACAACAGCGTAAAGTTCCACAGCTTTTACTATCAGAGTGTCAGGTAGCTCTGTATTAAGTGTTGGAACAACAAAATGGTTTTGTACGGTTACAAATGGCTTCCCTCACAAGACAGGTCAACATAAACAGGTTCTATATTCTGGTAAATATATATATATGCACTAAAGTATCTATGCTTTAAACTCAAACCATGTGGTCTCAAAATACCAGTCTAGAGAAAATTTAATGTGAAGGAAACTTGATCTTGCAAAATGAAAGTCATGTCTTTTTAGTGGAGAGTAGAATTAATGAAATGGAGATTGAGTTCAGTGGTAGATCATATTTTCATGGTTATTAAGTCCTATTTCTGAAGATAATAAGTATTAACTATTGTACAACACTGTTTCCTTGCTTCATCATTTAAACACAAAGCCGATAGAATTGTTTGTAGCATACCTTGCTCATTGAATAGTAATTCAGCTTATTTCATGAGAGATTACATCAGCTGTTATCTTCACTTTCAGAAAAGGGATTAAGTACTGCATCAAGTCTGGGTAATAACTTTCACTGTGGTTTGTCTGGCTTGTTGTGACGCCTGAAGGCTTAAAGCAGCAGGTCCTCCCTGTCAGTCACTGGACTTGAGCTACCAAAAAACTGCACTTTAGCACTGGTTCTGTTCTGCCCCTTCAAGGACATCTCTAAATGTTTCTTGTTAAAATGTTTTTTCTGAGGCAATCAATATATTATGAAGGTGTAAATTTGCTGATTTTGTATATCACAGGTTTATAAACTACAGTGATTTAAACCAGAAAAAGGATGAGTTTTTACTTTCTATTTTTTTTTAATCAGGTAAGTACCTTCAAGTAATAAAAGTGGAGAACTAAGGCAAGAGTAATGATGATGGCTTTTTTGTTTAACTGAGGATATAGCTTTCTTTTTTACTGTTACTTTTCCCTGTGGGATCAAGGTCATGTAGGCAAGTCAGGAAATTTTTTTTTTAGTACACATTATATTTATTCCCATGTGGAACAAACCTTTGGAATTTTTCTTTTTTTCCATAAAGCCATTTGGAAGTGCTTGCTAACAAGCCTGTTTCTTGTTTATTGATGTCTCCTTATTCAGAAGCTGACCTGTTTCTGGCTGCCCTAAAGGTCTGTACTTCTGTTTCTCTGCACAGACAGTCTTTCTGAAGCTGCACCCCAGCTCAACACCCAGAGAATCCTGAGAGGATTGTAAGTGGGGATACCAAATATTTTGAAAATCAAAATGCTGGCGTTTTATTGACCATGAAACCTCAGTAAGTGAGATTTTTCAGGTGAAATGTTAAGCCTGGACCTAGGAGTTGGAAGAGGAGGAAGATGGTAGTGAAGACTGGAGACACCCAGCATAATAAGCATTAAACATCTTCCACTTGTCCATGGTCTATTTATGAATCAACCAATCTGCACCTAACCTGTTTCAATTACCTGGAAAAACAACAAAAAAGCAGTTAGTTAATTTTTATATTTTCATACCAAAATCTGTATGTTGTCAATGTGGATGAGACTCTGGGCTCTCCCAAATTTCAGGCTTCAAACTTGAAGATCCCAGAAGGAATCTGTATCAGAGTAAGGGTTATAACATTTATTTTGTAGTTCTGAGGCCAAATGGCATGACCAGTCTGGTCTTGGACAGCCGCAGTTCTCCAAAGGGCAGCAGCCAAACTGTCTGCTAGGAAGAATCTCTGGCACACTTTGCTTTCAGACTGGGCTTAGACAATGTCTGAGAAAGCTGCAGGAGCCTCAGTGACTTTGTTATGGACAAATGATCTATGGGTGATCCAGCCCTTGCCCCAGTCCTGTTTTTACTTAGTATTATGACACACCTACCTACCTATATATCTATCTGTGTACACATATCTATACAAATTGTGTACTGAGTATGTACCAGTCCTTATGCTGAAGTACTAAATGAATACTCCTGCTTGCAGGAGTCTCTCTGATTTCATTCAGCATCTTTTCGTTCTGCAACATGAGAGTGAGCTGTCAGTTTCTGGAAGGTAGCAGTGCAGTATACAAATTCACATCTGAACACATGAAGTACAAAACAACAGAGACCTCAACCCATTCAGGTTTGTGAGATCTCCAGGTAAGAGAGCGGTCCTCAAGGCACTGGGAGGTCCTTGCACCTTTGCTCTGACTTGTAGAGAAAGGGTAACGGAAAAAAAATACAAAAATTAAAACATAATTAGTCACTGTGGTTGTTCTAAGTCCCTCCCCAAATCTTACTCCTTTGAAAATGTGCTGTTGTCACCTCTGCTGAACCATCTTAGGAAGGTAATGTTCTATTCCCTTTGAAAATATGTCCTAAGTAGCAAAGTGAAAAATATCTTTGCTTTGGGAGCAGCAGCAAGAATTGATTCTCCGTTAAATTCAAATGCATTTTTTCCTGTCCTTCTGAACAGTTAACAAAAATTTGCAAACATTACAAGCATATATCTTTTTTTTTTCAGAAATTACAGAAATACATCTATATCCTCTGGAAACTACTATTATTAATACGGAATCTTCCTACATAAGAGGAGTTTAAAATTTAAAATGACTACTCTGTTTAGCTTCAGCATACATGACTGTAAGATGGTTTGTTAAGCCTACAAAAGCTATATAAGAATATTTTGTAACAAACATAAACTAAATTAATTTGAACTGATGAATGTGTGTCTGTACACTGTGTGCCACGTACAATATTTCCTAGAATAGGAGAGAACTCCTGTGCATGTTCTGCACATGAGCTGTAAACAGAAATCTGATATAAGCCTGTTTTGGGGGGCTGAGAACTTTCTGAGCTTTCTCTTGAGTGTCTTTCCCTGTGCTTAAAAAAACAGGATTATTTGGGATCCAGAAAGAAAGAGTGAATGCTGTTGTGTGTCTTGGTACAAAAAGGGCTCATCTACACAAAGGAAACAGGGAGATAATCTCTTTTCCAATGTTTTTTTATATACTTGGTCAAATGGCATTTAATCCACGTGAAAATTATGGTCAACTCTAAACAGTTTAATGCAAAATGTCTCCAATAAGGTATTCTATCTAAATGAGAATAATGTCACTTCCAGACAGGTTTTTGAAGGAAAGAATGACGTAGAGATTGTTTTCAAGAACATAGATGCATCACTTCAGGAGAGGACTGAGAGCTCTAAGTGTCAAGCAGGAGTAGGTGCCTCCCTGATGAGTAGGGTATCTAAGCTGTGAAAAAGGTGGAGTTTTAGATGAAGGCTTGGGTGTTCCATTGGCAATTTGCCTTGTCTGTAGCTCTCACTCAGCTCTCCACCCACACATTATAGACCCTAACTTCAAAATGCCATGGATTTTGTTATGGAAGCCACAGCAAGTCCTAGCATATATAAATCCTTACAGGCCAGACTACAAGAAAGATATCCCTTAATGAAAAAAGTCAAAAATAGAAGGCAAGAAAGACAATAAGAAGAACTCAGTGTGGGCAGCATATCATAGTAATTCATGTGAAGATAGATACATTGTTTGACAAATTAATGTCCAAGATAAAGGGACAGAAGTATAGATACTGAAAGCCTCTGTCTTAAACTTGCTGTAGCTTTTACAACCATGCAGAGTGGATGTAAAATTAAAACCTTGTGTTAAGTACAAAGAAAATCCTACTCCATGTTATATAGAATTATTACAATATATGATATACCTATTTTTCTACATATACTACATAAGTGATTTCAAAAATGTCAGATTTGGCAAAAAACTGAACAAGTTGAAAAGGATATGAGAAAAAGAGTGCATAAGGGACATTAGGAAATATTAAGGATTGCACGGGATTATTGTTGGATACTGCTGGGAACCCAAGGCTTCAAGGCTGCTTTTCCCCTGCTTCCCAGCAGTATCCAACAACACACATAAAAACACACACAAAGTTTGCCTGTATCTTACATGGACAATAGTGGAGCTCTGCTTGAACCAAATTCCATAGATATATATCCACAGCTCTCTTGATAGCAGACATGATTAAAGCTATACTCAAGAAACTCTACAACCAATGTCCAGAGCGTGCCAATGGAAGCTGCAGCCAACTGTCTGTCAGCGGAAGCATAAAATTTATGGGAAGCTTCTGAGGCTGGTAAAAAAAAAAACCCAGGGTTTCATCCCTCAGAAAAATAAAGAACAAAGAATTCCTGCTTGACAAGCCTTTTTTATGCCAAGTTCTCCCACTCCTGCTGCTCTGCAGCTATTGCACTGTCTGCACAGTTTTTTCTCCATTTAGGGATTAGCTGGACTAATTTTCAGACGCAGCCAAGCCTAAGAAATAGTGTGACATCTTCTGAGTGGCTGCAGATTGCAAAGTGGAAACACCACCAGCAGTCACAATGGACACTGCAGGAGAGAGAACTCAACTTCATTTTAACCAGGAGTAAAAACATAGGCTTAAACATCTGAGAGTAAACTATCTTTCCACATAAGGTAAAATATGGGATTTAAAAACAAGGCATTTTATCAAAACCACAGAAATCTAAATCCCTCTGTGTGATTAGTGTGTATGCTTTACTTTTAATAGGTAGAAATGGACGTCCTTGTACTGTATGTACATACAATATTTATGCAACTGGAAAATTTTTGGCAGATTTTGTAACTACCTGTCACAAGTAAAGATAAGCAGAGAGTGTCATCATCACTGGAAGATTCAGACTGCCCAAAGGAGAACATATACAAACTAGGAGTTAGTTACTTTAAACTGACCAAATGAGTCACCATACTTGGCACTTTAGGTTTTAGTAAGGCCCATACCATTTGGCCACTTGTAGGAAAAGAAGAGGAAGAGTCTAGACATGAGAGGAAAAAAAAAAGGGAGTTGTGCATATACTTCTTTTTTTCTCCTGGCTAGATTAAAATTACCCAGAATCTAAGAAGCAGGTCAAATTAATCATATTTCCCAATAAAACTATTACAGAAAAGTGTTCACATGTCATCTCCAAGATACTCTTCTATTAAGCCCAACCATAGGGCATACTTTGCAGTCATTGGAATATAGTGCATTGCCAAAACAGGTTATAAAAGTCATTCCAGCTAGCAGTGATAAATAGAGAGAACAGAAATTTCCTACTGAGGAGGAAGCACAGACAATGGCTATGGGGCCCAAATAAACTAGGGCTTGTGAAAGGCACGTTTTCTCCTTTCTGTCACTCATTTGTCATCTTTCTCTGGCTCACCTTTCTGGTCCCTGACGTAATGCTTAGGAAAATATCAACACCTGATTACAACAAAAAAATATATCAGTGGGTTGAAAAGTAGAAAGGTGTGAAACCACAGAACGCTATCTAAACAAATAATGATTTTACTGAATGAAGCTGGATGTGTCTGGAGAAGCAAATATCTATAAACACTGTCTTATGTTTCTACTCTCTGGAATTTCAGAAACGTCATGAAGTATTGTGTTGGCTTTGGCAAAGGTAGAGCTAATTTTTTTCACTGTGGATGGCATGGGGATATGTTTGAGTTTTGTGTGAGCACAGGGTTGATAATGTGGAGATGTTTTTGTTCTTGCTGAGGACTTGCACAGAGCCAAGGCCTTTTCTGCTTTTCTTACTGCCACACTGGCAGGGGAGATGGGAGTGCCTGGGAGGCTGGGAGGAGGCACAGCCAGGACAGGTGACCCCAGCTGACCAAAGGGATATTCCAGACCATGTGACATCATGCTCAGTATATAAAGTGGGAGAAGAAAGAGGAAGGGGAGGAACATTTGGAGTATTGAAGCCACCTTTATGTGTGATTGGGCCCTGCTCTCCTGGAGATGGCTACATCTGCCTGCCCATGGGAAGCACTGAATTCATTCCTGGTTTCATTTGCTTTTGTGTGGGGCTTTTGCTTTCCTTATTAAACTGTGTGTATCTCAACCCAGGGGTTTTCCAGCTTTTACCATTCTGATTCTCCCCCAGATCCTGCTGGTGGGGCAGTGAGTGAGCAGCTGTGTGGGACTTGGTGGCTGGCTGGGGTTAAACCATGACAAGTATGATAAGACTCCAGTGGATAAATTTATTTTAAAGGATTCAATAACTGAATATTTGCATTTTCCATGTTCAAAGGAGTTTAGATTTGAAGGCTGCTAAATAGAATAAAGCTGATTAGAGGAAAACCAGTGTCTCACCTTCCCCCACCACTTCGAGTGTTAACAAGATGCATTTATAGGGGCAGCTAAGCCAATGGAGAGTAATTTAAGTGAAAAAATCTTTACGTTAATACTTTAATTCCAGTAACATATTGTCTCTGAAGTTACAAACCCAAGAAAGGGTTTCAGTGACAATTAAATATGCCACGTATTTTGAAATGAGAGCCAGTAACTCTTAGCCACAAGATTAAGAGCTTTTGATCAGAGCTTTTTCAAACAGCTTTGCAAAAAAATAAGCAAATATAGTTGTAAGGCTGAGCCACATGTTCCAAGTCAGCTAAAAGGAAATGTGCATGGACCAACCCTAACTTCACAGAGTCTAAAAGGAAGTGCTGACCCAAGTTTAACTATAGTGATGTGAATAATACTACACTAATGTAGCATTACCATATGTATTATAATTCCACAGCCATAGATTTCCTTGAAGAAAACAGCTGCAGTACTGAAGTTTTAATCTTCTCAAAATTACAAGGTAGAAAAATTACTCAGGCCTCAGAATCCAAGTATCACAAAGGGAATGGTTCTGAAGACTGTCATTATGGCAACTATTTGCTCTTTCTTTTTGCTAAAAAGATTTTTAATCCTCAAATTTGGTTCTGATATCTTCTTGTAATAGGCCATTGGTATATGTTTTTAGATTGCCATCTATTCTTTTCAAAACAACAGCAAATTTTCTAAAGTCTGTGATAAAGAGAGAAGGGTTAGGGAAAATACTGTTCCCAGCTCAGGTGATGACAGATCTTCAAAAGGAGGAAAAAATACCTGGCATCTGGATGAAATGTCGGAGTAAAAAAAAAAAAAATACACTTCTGATTAATCTTCAAATATAATAAGGAATGAGTGCAGTCAGTAATATATACCAGGGTCATCTGACTGTCAAAAATGAGGAATCTGTTAGAAAAGTAGTATGGCTTTATTCTGACTCAGATACCCAAGTTTCTTCTGAAGAAACCAATTCCAGAGAAACTCACATATCTCATTTCATTGTAGTGCAGATGTAAGAAGATACATCCTTGGGTCAAGAAGCCTGGGCATGTTTTCAGACCCACTAGGTTAAATACACTCATAGCAAGGAGACTCCAAATGGGTCCTACAAGCTTCAACTATCAAAGGTTTCAACCTCCTAATGCATGTGTCTTCCTCCTACACATGCAGTGGTTAAGCTTCTCTTGTGATGTGGGACATCATATGGCAGATCTGTCTGGAAATTACTATAGGGAAGGCTTACAGAACGCAAGAAACCTTCCATCACTGTGCAGTCAGTATTCTGGTCACCTCATGGAGTTCTGTAAAGAAAACTTGCAGAAAGTACATTTTCATTACATTCCATTTTTGAGCCACCAGCATTCCCTTGAGTAAGTTTTCCAGATTCAACCAGTACTTCTAACAATATCATTTTTCCATGGGAATAGGCTGTTTTAAGAAACAATGAAGGAGAAAAAAATTGCATAATTCCCACTATAAGCCTTAAAGCAGAACAAGAATTTCTTAGCTCAAGCAGACAGTGAAAACTACATGAGCTATAGTCTTGGTTGTGCTAGAACTGAGTTAATGTTTTTTAACTACCACATGGTAAAGCAGAAGATGTCAGTGTACCTAAAAATCATGTCCGTGCATGAGTTAAGAAAAAAACCAAATTTGTTGAGTTAAAAAAACGTTCACTGATAAAAATAGATACCTTTGCAATAAATTCTTTGAGTTAAACCTGAGTTCTACTATTTTTAAGAAATCTCCACAGTGGGGAAACATAACTTCAACAAAAATATTTAAAATTGGAGACAATAATGTAATGCCTTTCCTCTACTCAGCACTGAATGCCTTATTTTTATTGTAAATAACTATAAAAATTTGTATGTTTGAAATACTATGGAGCAAAGCCTCATTAACTCATGTCCACACAAGACAGGGCAGTATTTACTGTTAGGTCCATTCTGTAGGTGAGTTATTTGAAGTGGGAATAATACTCCTCAGAGAGCTGGGATTGTTAGAAACGTGTTTTCATGGCTCCTAGTGCCCATTCTGGCTCCAGTGCCCACTCTGACTCCAAGATAAAGATTAATACCAGATAGTCCTAATCTCACTTGAGCTAAATTGCAGTGCAAAATGTCTAGTGTCAGGAACTCTGATTTCTGGAAACTTATCTCAGGGTTCTTGGATATCACTAACTGTTCAGAGTTATTTTGCCCTATGTTGCCTGCACTTTGAAGACCCTGTGATGATTGTCTTTGTAGCAGTCTGTAGAGTAAAAAACAAAAGTGACTTTATTCAGTTGTCTCTACCCTTCCAATCATACAGGACTGTGCTGAGAGATAGATGCAGCACAGGTCATCTGAGACAAGATGCAGAGATTATGAAAGCACCTCAGGTCTTGACCTGCCTACAAGCTTGTCTGTATAGCCACAATTCACTGACTAGCTAGTCTGTTGTCAGCAACATAACTATGTTCTAGCAAATGGCATGACAATGAGTTTGTGGGATGGATAGTATTGTAGTTTAACCCATAAGTGGTAGGCATTACTGCAGGCCCAGAGTCTGGGTACCTATGCAAACCAATCCCTTTCCTAGCTGTGCTTCTGCTTCTACTTCTCTGCTTTTGTCTTCCCTCCTTCATCCATGCCCTCCAGTGTAGTAGTTGCACAGCCAGAAGGGTGTAAAAGCCTGCTGTTCCTCAGTCATACTTCTCCCTGTCAGACACCCAGTGCTCTTCTTGATTTATGGGAGCAAAGGGCAATTCTGCCAAAGTTAGTAGAGTTAAATTAATGACGAAAATTTGTATAAGCAAAAAGAATAAACCTCTGCAAAGCTTTTAGTAAATATTCACCAATACAGCCTGCATGTTCACTGCTATCTCACTTACGTGACCACTCATAAACTCAGTTTAAATGACAAGTTAGCCAGGTTTATAACTAATCTGAACTTGAGAAAAAATATCAAGGGACACCAAGTTTAAAAACCAAGTTAATTCATCTATTTACTATTTGAGATTAATTAGTATGTATTTGACATAATCTGTTTTTCGTTGAAGTACAAGTGTAGGAGTTACATTTACTAAAAAATTTATAACCATGAGTCTGATGGTCTTTTCCTTTTTTAAGTGCACCAAAATGACCTGGAGGTAATCTCCCAAATAATGGGAGGTTAATGATATGTTCAATATTAAATCATATAACTGATGCATCAGGTTTTCAAATGAACGTACCCATTTAAAATATCTCAACCAACAGGAAATCAACAAAAAAAGTTTTCAAATAATCCATGACTTAAAATTAATCCTAAAGATCCTAAATCCTAAAGATTACGAACCACTGTTAGTGATAATGTTATTTTAAACTATATCAAATCAATAGATTCCACTTTTAGTGGAATGTTTTAAAAGTGTATTCTGACCTTTCTATTTCAGTGCAATCAACAAGTCCTAGCGGTTACAGACGACAGCACTAAAGACTCTACTACAGCTAAAGCTCATTACTTACTGGTACACTAAGTGAACAGCATTGTTCTATTTAATCACCACCTGTTGTTTATTGTATCTATTCTGTAAGGTATAGCTAAAAATGACATTTTCTTTATGCAGAATGTGTGATTAATTTTTACAATATATATCTTGTTCCTTAAGGCATTTAATGTTGTTTCATGTGTGATTTCATTAAAGTTTGTTGTCAGTAACACATTGATCAAATTCTAATATTTGGCAGAATTGAGATGGAACCCTGTAAACCTCATTTGAGTAGGAAACACCCTCCTAGTGACCCATGAATCCTGGCTGCTCTCCAAAACAAACATATACTCAGCTAATGTGATCTGCCTGGAAAGTGGTCCTAAGGGAGACATAGAACATTGGACCAAATAAGAGCTTTCAAGAGAGGCTTCTAAAGTTTTCAAAATTTTCCAAAAGTTTCTCTGCAACCAGTGGCTACTGCACAGATCAACTTCCCAAGGGTGTGTACCCTTGTACTTGCATTAGACATGATTTAGACACAGCCAGGACTGTATTTTAATAGGACAAAGTAATGTATTTAAACTAAAAGTTTTGTAATGAGAAAAAGCCAAGTATTGAAAAAAATGCATCAGCAAAACTACTGAGTTTACAGTGACTAATATACTATATTCTGAAAATGAGCATGTAATGTCATGATACACAGCCTCTGAAATGGTATGTGCTCTGTTGTGAAACTTCAGGTGGTATACTCTTTTATGGTCTTCTGAAGATTCCACAAACTGGAAAGGCCACATCTAAACATTTTCTTAAGGGATTCCTGCAACATCTTTGACTTACAATCTCTTTTTTTACTCTTTTTTTACTCTTCCTCTTCCTTCTTTTATTACTGTTTTACTCTTCCTCTTCCTGGAGGGAGAATATTCCCCTCTGTTCATACCACAGGTAGAAGCAGTCATATCTAGGTGGAGCAACTGACTTGGAAGGTGAGGTAAAATCAGTAGCATTAGTCCCAAAGAAGGAGCTGGTCACATTATAGAAGGAGGTTATGCTTGGTCATTTGTGGCTGATTGTAACAGTGGGAATTACTCACAGTTCAGTTTTAGGTGAAATTAATAGTGCTTGGAAAGTTATTTTGGATAAGAGTTATACCTCCCCTTATGACTAGGGAGAAATGACTAATTTTCATATTATGGCTGCACTCAGGCAGGTACAATCTGTTTCTCTTGTAGGCCTTGATTAATGTATTTGTCATTTTTGTCCATGCAGTGTGCTGCTGTTGGAACAATACTGTAACTCTTTAGTGGAAGCAGCATTTGCCTTTCAGGCATGAGCTAAAAGAGTGTTAAGGATCATATCTCTTAAAACCTTACTGCAAGGTCAGGGCCACCAAAGTTCCTCATTTCAAGTTGGGCTGCAGGCCATAGCTCTATGTAAGGGGATTGCTAACAATTAGTATATGAAACTGGAAAAATTTATAGTGTTCAATAAGCTCCATATTCTGTGACTGGAAGCAATGATGGGACAGATACTTAGTTCTGGACAAACAATACACATACTCCTGTGCCTCAAAGGCTACAAAACTTCCCAGTGCTTCATATCAGTCTAAAGGCCTGAAGTGAAACACCAAAAACCAGACTCATAGCTTTGTATCACAGAAGGAATTACAGGACTTGCTTTTATTGTAACTCTTCACAATAGCAAATAACTTGTTAGGATCGCCTCTACCAGCGATCAGAAAGGAAAGCAGAAAGCACCAGAGACCAAGAGGGAAAGTAGTTTTAAAGCTGGCAACATGTCTTCAGGCAAAAGGTATTTATATACCTGCTACCAAGTGCAATCCAGGTGCACGAGGAAACCACCTATCTCACCAATAAAACAGTTTTGCAGCAAATAAACCTTTCCCCACTGTGTTCTAGACTCTGTACATCAGCTGAGGAAAGCCTCCACTCCTATGGTGCGGCTGCAGAAGTCCATAAATGAACCGTGATAGCAACATTCCAGGCTTCATTTCTCAAGACTAGGTTTTCAAACTTTATAGAGAGAGCCTAGCTCTCTCCTTAAACAAGCTTTCTGTTACTGGGGTAATGGTGGAGTTACATGCTCTGGTGCAGTGTCTTGGTGACCTCTACCTACTGAGAGTGAGAGGGACTTACAGCTGCAAGCTGTGTTCACATATGAAGAAACACTGTACAGAAGCCAAAATTATTCCCAGTAAAGTAAGACTGTCTTTGACTTTTGAAGAGTTACAGAGACACAGGAAGAGAAGAATAATAGACAGAAAAGTTTTGTGTCTACTAGAGAGATCACTGGAAACCCTGAGCTCTTACTGAGTTAGTTTTCAGAAAAGGTCTAAGGAAAAGTTTGTTTGTTTAAAACTCAAAAAATCTTGAACTCTAGAAACTGTATTCAGTCTCTTTCTTCTATTATTCCACTACATGCTCAGTCAGCCTTGATGTTTTTATTCCTATATTTTATCTGCTCTCAAACTGAAAATAAAGAGCCTCTCCATTTTACCTGCACTTCATAAATTGACTCCCATTAAGCTGCACACTAAGTTGCATACAGCAACTGAAGATAGTCATTTTAGGGACTAGTCTGCTGTTGTGGTTTATCCCAGAGGGCCACTGGGCCCTACACAGTGTCTTGGGTTGCAATACGGGATGTGACCAGAAATGTGCATTTATCACCATCTCTTGAAGCTGGGTGGGGCAATGACCCTTATCTCTGTGGGACATATTCTCTGCTAATGGACCATCTTTAAAACCAGGTGGGGCCATCATCTTTATCTTTTCCACAACCCATCCTCCCTCCAGGAAGATATCATC
>JAODKT010001744.1:19605474-19633323 GCA_027576195.1 Cossypha heuglini
AAGGAAAACTTCTGCCTTTACTGGCAGACACCTGTCCTTCAAACCAGGACACCATACTTCTCTAATCTTATTTCTACAACCTTCTCTGCTCTTACCTTAACGCCACATGATGTGCGCTACCTTGTGATGTTGTGGTTAACCCCCACTGAATACTCCCCGTGGGAGGTGGGATGGAAGTGATTGCTGAACAAGCTGATACAGGATTATGCCAGAGATCAAGCCAGGGCTGAATTTACCATAAATCAATTGGCAGGAGAAGGGGATTTTGTAAACCCAGATCAGCAGGCTGTGAGCCTTCCAAGACTTGTAGTTAATCACATCAAGGATGTAGCCAGGAAAGCCCTAATGCTAATTGCAGCAGCAAACAAGCCACAACTAGATTTTGCAGATATCAGGCAAGGCCCCACTGAGCTCTACATGACTTTTTGGACCGACTTATATTGACCATCAATAAACAAGTCACCGAGGACCAGGTGAGAGAAGGGTTATTAAAACAATTGACTGTGGTTAATGCTAACCCGGAATATAAAAAAGTGCTGCTTGCCCTACCATCTGAGCTGGAACCCACCATCCCTCAAATGGGGGAAGCATGCAATAAACTGACCACCCTGGAACATACTGTTGCCATCCAGGCACAAATACTGGTCAATGCTTTAAATAATTTTCAGAAAAATTCTCAAAAACAGTAGAACCAAAAAAACTGGACATTGCTATGATTGTGGACAAAAGGGGCATTGAGCGAGGAACCGTAATAAGCCGAAGAAGGGAAATTTCAAAAAAAGTCTGACTGTGACTGTGGTAAAAATAGACAAAATTCTAACCAATATCATCAAGTGCAGGCTCGTTGCTGCTGCTAGTTGGGAAACTTCAGGCAGAGCGTGAGGCAGTGGCACGCAATGACACAAGGATCCCTGTCACCCGCTGTGCAGAGCGTTGGACATCATCAGGTCAACAACTACCGCATCTCATCAGAGACCTTCCTGCCTCAGTATCAGCAAACGCCCAACTGGAGTTGTCAATTGTCCGGTCAGTAATGATCACCCATTTTGTTCATCATACCATTTCCACAGGTCGTTTAGGACAACCTGTGGAAACCATGAGACTTTTTAATAACAGGATTATTGAAAAGATAATCCTATTATCTTTTTATCTTAAAAAAATCCTTTTTAATAATAGGTTAATTTAAAAGATAATAATAAAGTCTAGTGGCCAGAACCACAGCCACTAGACTTTTTAATAATAGGATTGGACAGACATAATGCAGAAGGCTTTTATGTGTTACTTACAGTTTTAACAGTCACTTTAAGCCAGGAAATTACTGTTTTAGCTTGGTGTCCTAATCCTCCTTGTTTTCTGTGTAAAGGATGGGTTTTTGCCCAGGCTTTCTTACTACCTGAAATAGATGATGACGTTCCTGATGAGCCCTGCATTGCTTGGACTAGGTAAGTCAGCTCAGGAAAAATCAAAATTACTTGTCCTCTGACTTGTCTAGGTGCAGGACCCAGGTGGATCCCCACCAAGAACATCAAGCTTCATCTACAACCTCTATCAGAACCAGCAACAGCATTAGAAGACCACCCCAAGAAAGCAGAGAAAAAACAAGATGAGGAAGAGTCATTGACAGAAGATTCTTTGAAAACATGATGACCTGGATCTCCTTGCTCATTTGTTTCAACTTCCTTCTTCTTGGTAACACCTGGATAGTCCCACAGCCAAAGCAAAATGAATGGATGGCATTAGCAAATATTACTAAACAACAAACTATGTGCCTCTCAGTTGCCAGCCCTAGTAACCCCTTTTCCACCTGTCTAGTGGGGTTACCCATGGATATGTGACTAATACCTGTGGAACCATCTGTACTCTGCAAATTCATGGACATAATATTAAAGTCTTAAAACTTAACCTTGTAGATGACTGGACCAGAAAACTATCACACACACCTAGCCCCAAGAACTGGAACTACTGGGGTCAGTAAAAATAGATTATTGTATTAAATTTTGGCTTTTGAAATCATGGAGAGATGTTTGGCAAACAATAAAATATACTGAAACCAAACTTTATGGTGCAATTACACTGCTCCATCTGTCTGGTCCAGATTGTATCCAGTCCAATTACCCCCAGGTATATTTTTTATTTGCAGAAATACCATCAAAGGTGAAAGGTGGTCCATGTTGCTTGGGGTGCCTTACTGGGCTAGCACACAACAATACCATGGCACAAACATTGGCCTGAATAAAAAAAATCAACTCAACATTTTGAAGAAGATTGTAATGATAAAATTATGTATTGGACTAAAACCACTGAAATTCTAATGTCTTCTCTATTGCCATGGGTGACCACTGCAAAGGCCCTAAAACAATTAGATGAAATTGGGTGCTGGTTTGGTATGCAAACCAATGCTACATCGATTGTCCTCAGTGAATTATGAACAGACGTCAACGTCGTAAGACATGCTACCTTACAAAATACAGCTGCAATTGATTTTCTTCTTCTGGCATGTGGCCATGGCTGTGAGTACTTAGAAGGCTTATGCTGCATGAATTTATCAGATGACAGTGAGTCCATCTACTGCAGCATAAGTCTTCTGAAGAAGGGAGTTGGAAAATTAAAAATTGAACAAGGAAGTAACTGGATCAACAACTTATTCAAAGGCTGAAACCTATCATCTTACACGCTTTCAGTAGTTAAAACCAGACTGTTAATCTTGTTGATACTCATACTAATAGTAGCTCTTGTATGTTCAAGTACAAGTTCAGAACCTTTGAAAAGACAGCTTATCTTTCTCTTTTACAAAAACAAGAAGGGAAGATGTTGGGGTTGGCTCAGCAGGAGAAGAAAACCACGGCCTAAGGCCGTGGGAAAACCCTTTAGTCATGGTAAGCAAAAGGCTCACTCCCAAAATCCCCCTGTTCAGTTACGTAAAGTGTTACTAGAAAGTTCTCAGTTCTCTTTGTTACTAATGATTACTTTTTCTGCAGAAACTACAGTATTCTTAATCATTCTTTCCCATTGGATCTTTCCCTCAGACCACACCTTAACCCCTCCCTACACCCAAGTGTACAAATATCCCTGCTCTGGACTCTGCTTTTTCTAGTTTGTTCCTAGTACAGTGCACACCTCACCTTCCTGTTTGTTGTTTTCACCTCATAAAGTTCTATTTCCGAAAAATCGGATCAAAGCCGTCTCTCTCCACAAAGTCACCAGAACCATTTCCCAGGGAAATCACTGGTCAGACTGTTTGGGCTCAGACTGGAGGGTTTCAAAAGGTGCTTTTTAATGCCAGATGTTGTAGTACTTTACAGCTGTAAATGTGCATTATCATCAAATCCAAAATAAGAGGAGCAGATTTTGACCTTGCAGCAAGGCCTCTACTGCCTCTAGAACCTAGATCTTCTAAATAATTTCTGATTATCTTGAAATATAGTGTCTATTAACATGCAAAACAAAGGCTGAAATAAAAAATATTAAGCTGCACTAGGAAAGGCTTATTTTGACAACAATGAATTTTAAAAAATAAAATACAATATGAAAACCATTAAGAAGTCATTCTGTAAAAATAATAGATACAACAGTGAAGGTGAGTTTCTGCAGAATAGAATAGATTTGTGAGGTTACAGCTCTGTGCTTTCGCTAATCTGCAAGTAGTGCTGCCTGAGAAGTGCTGGGCAGTGATGCACGGAGACAGCTGTAGGAATGGCTGCTGTGTGAAATAATGGCTTGAACTGGCTGACAGAAACAGCACGGAAAGGAAAATGGGAATGATGCCTTCCTCTCTCTGTCATGTCTTTGAGAAAGAGATGATACTTCGAGGAGCCAGAGTGTTGGCCAGGTAGGACTCTAGAGTATATAGAGATATTGTATAATTCCTACACAGTCTCTAAGGTTGGAGAAGAATTCCACTGTAATAATAACTTTTGGAAAACACATGACCATAAACAAGAGGAAAACTGTGTAGACAAATATTATAAACAATAATTGCAGACTGGGTTTTTTTCGGATTTATATATTCTCTGTTCTTTCCTTTCTAAAAAAAAAAATCTTTATTACTGTTTGGAAGCAATAAACCAAACACTTACTCACTTTCCAAGATACCAAGAGTTTTTAAATATTTCTGAATGTTTAAATTTATAAATATTGCAGCCAAAGCAAGTTGGTTTTCTACAGCTTTTCAAAATGTCATTAAATTCCCTATGGTAGAAATTTATCCCTGATAGAAAAAACTGAAATAGAAATGGAAAACAAGTGGATTTTCATTCACAGTGTAAGAAAACAGGCAGGGAAATCAGGATGCCTGACCTTTAGGAGAAGATTTGGGCATAGCAGGAACCTCAGATGCAATGTGGGGGCAAAGGCAGTCAATGTCATGCATAATACCACAGTGTGAAAAATTCAGAAAATATCACTTAGGTCATGCCAGAAATTGAGCAATACGGCATATTAGCAATACAGAAACCTTAGCATCAAAACAAATGACCATATTACTTTGTGGCATATATATATAAAAAAACACAAGCCTTACATGAAAATCTAAACCTAAATGGAAGCCTAAATGGAAGGCAGACAGTACTGAGTCTGTGTTACTGTATTAGGAAGGGTCACAGCACTGCCTGAGATGCACTAAGACAGATTTGGGGAAGCCTCAGGAGCAGGAACACAAATGTATTAAAAGTCTTCAATGTTCAAGTATCTAAGGGAAACAAACCTACTATTGCAAATTTTGGGGGTATTTAAATATTTGAAACAAGGTGCACTTCAGAGTCCTAAAGCACTACATGACCAGTGTACCTCAGGAACACCAAGTAAGTGCATCTTTGAAGGCACCCAGCAAAAGTGAGACCTCTGCAGAAAAACTGACCAGGTTCTTGTTTGCAGTGGAAGAAATGTTGTATTTTCATGGTGGAAAAAATGAGGGTATTTCCAAGTAAAACCATTTTCTGAAGTGGAACAAAATAATTTTTTTTAAAATGATGGCTTCTATCGTGTCTTCACATTTCAGGGAAAAGAACTTGGGATCATGATAACTCTAGGATGATCTCAGTAGCTGAAAGCAGTCATAGAACAAACAAAGTGCTATGAATTACAATTACAGAACATGGGAAACAAAACAGAAATCATCATACTGCTGCACAACTTCAAGGCTCTTCACTGTCTCAAGTAGAGTGGGCATATACAGAAAATAAATCAGGGAAGAATAACAAGGACAGAAGCACAGGATAGCTGCCATGCAACACCCAACTGGGTAGGCTGAGAATCCTCGATTGTGTAATCAAGACTGTTTGGGGAGAAATATGGTTCAGGCCCTCAGATGAAGAGAGAAAAAAAAGAATAGTGTAGATACGTGAAATACTATATTCAACCAAGAGAAATAAACCAGAGCACAGAGGGAAAAACACAACTGATCTTTGTCAAGGCAGGAAATGGTAGCTGTCATACAAAGATGGACTTGAAACCAACAAGAAGAGACAGCATTTCACAGAATAGGTGTCAGATTGATGACTCCTTACTGCAGGATGTGGAGGATGCCATCTCGGTACAAAAAACGAGGACAGAGAAAGTACTAGAAGAGAGAGCTACTAAGAGTTAATAAATAGACAGAGAAAAATAGGTTAAGAAAATTCATTACATTGAAAATTGAGAGACTTGGAAAATCTTACGGAAAATATCATTGATGCCAGTTGCATGGGCATCCACTTTTATGTTGGAGACAAAAAACTGAGCAAGACAGGCTCTAAGGCTCTTGTCTTGATATGAACTACAGCATAGCTATGAATTTTAATATTAAAAAAAATCAAAAGGCTTTGATTATGGATCTAAAAAAAAGAGCTGGCTAATCAGAAAGATTAATTTAGACAGTGGAATAGATGGAAGATCCTTCTGAAAAGATACAGTTATTCCTAATACTCATCAGAGGTACTTGGACTGGTCAATTGGGAAGAGCATGGAAGAGGGCAAAAAAACCCCAAAAACTCAGCTAATTTTAACAAACTTTACTGTTGTGTTTTAATGACAGTCAGAAGAAATAAGTTTTCCATAACTTTTGATTAATTAAAAAGTACTTTTTATTTCGCCATTTCTAAGTTTTAATTAAAGTGCATATTTAAAATATGCTAAACCATACCAATACCTCTTTTTTTACTAAACTTAACTTAACCCAAATCAGTAATTATTGCATGGTTTAAGGGAACATTTGGTGAAATTTGGTGGAAATAAAATTCATCCTTCAAAGCAAAATACATTAGATAAGCTTTGATGCTTGCATCACAAAACAGAAACGTCTGAGCCGTCTCATCTTCCCTTACCAATTCTTTGTACTGTAGTCTTCAACAAAAATTAAATTTCCTAGATTATCTGAGTGAGTTTTCATCTTGATATAAGAATTTTTTACAAGAAGAACAATCTTTCATTAGAACAATCTCACCAGGAACAGAGTAATTGCTCTTAAACGGGGATGAAATAGCCCAGTTAATGAAATAGCCCAGTCCCAGAAGAACTTGTGAGCATGTGTAGCATGTCCTGTACATATTCTAGAGAGACAAAGATTTTTTTAAAAGGGAGTCTTTGTAATCTGCATAGTCTTACTGGTGTCAGTCATTTTAGTTTGACAACAATGTAATTAGATAATATAATCCTGGAAAGAATGATATATAGCTATTTACTGTTGCCATTCTTATCACATCAGAAGACTATTTATGGCAAACACTAATTTGCCACAGTTGTAATGTAAATAATTCAGCTTTAATCAAAAGCCACATCTGATCAGGCTTATACGATAAAACATCCACCTACTGGTCTTCCACTTGATTTCTGTGATTTTTATATGAACACATCATGGTAGAGAACAACATATTGAAACAGTTGCAGTCAGGGCACAGAGGCAAATTCAGATAAAAAGCTGAAATTCTCATTTAAAAATACATCCCTGGGTTCCATAGTAGGCCAAAATTTGTACTTTGTTTATCAGTGTTTACTTGCTATGCAACACTCCCACTGCTATCATTCAACCACAAGTCAGTGGGAGTTGCATGTGTCACACACAACAGAAGACAGCATTATGCTTGCCTTCGTAACCCACAGATGGTCACTTGCAGGGCAGTAAATTCTGCAATATTTCTCCAGTGTAGTGGAGTGGGTACTGTAGCTAATGTCCTGCCATGGTGTGCCTGCACAAAACAAAACATCATATCAAAAGACTGACTGCATATTATTCTAGATATAAGGAAAAAATCTCTTCATAATGAGAATTGTAAACCATTAGAACTGGTTGCCAAGGGAGATGGTGGATGGAAACATTTAACATCAGATTAGACAGGGCTCTGAGCAATCTTACCTAGTCTAAGTTATTCCTATTTATTGAAGGTGGGTTTGGCTAGGTGACCTTTAAAGATCTCTTCTAATCCAAACCTTTCAGAGGTTTTGATTCTATGTTGGTGTTACTGCAAGAAAAAGCAAGAGTGAAGGAGTCTGTTGTGACATGATTTAAAGGCTGTGGCTTGATGGTGTAACAAACTGTTTGGCATATATAGTAGCAGATGAAAGCAATGAGATGCCCTCTCCCACACACCCCTATCCTGTCCTAAAATTAGCTAGCATTTTGTCATGGGGGTTTGACTAGTATGCCACATCTCTCCCAGTTAGGAATATTTACCGAGCAGTGGATACCTAGTCATGGACAGTTCATTGTCAGGGGTTCTTCGCTAATATTTTCATTCAGACTAAATAATTATTTTCCCTATTGCCCCCTGCTTCACTGATGTATTTGCCTGTGTACTTCTAGCTTTTGCCTTACTAAAACAAATAGGCTGCCTCCTTTGGGAATATTTTAGCTGACTGCATCCTGCAGGCAAGTGTGTAAATTCAAATTGAAGGTTAGCTCTGGTACAAGAAAGAGCCAAACCAAAGCAGTTTAGAGCCTAATTTAGGATAATTTGCATTACTTCACAGCAAGACCTATTTCTTTTTACTGAGTTCTTCACCCTGTTTCCTCTAGTTTGACTAATAATTTCTATGTGACTTCATATCAGAATCTTACTGAAATCCAGAGTGAAGTTGCTTTACTGTGAAAAATCTTTCATTTCCTTATGAAAGATGAATGTTAACACAGTCTGTCTTTGATAACCTATATGTATTTTATGTTATTTTATGTATCTTTAACCATTATTCTTCTCAGTATATCATAATGCTTTGCACATTATTCAGATCAGGCTAAAAGAATAGCAGTTATTTGGATCGCTTTTCTTAATAATTTTCCTCTCCTGTAATACAGCCAGGAACATTGCCATTTTGCAATCAAATATTGTTGCACTCTTCTCAGTAGGTTCTTGTAAACACTTTTTTCTGTGCCTGTGATTCAAGCATGAGCCTTTTTAAAATCCAAAACTCTCAAGTGCATCATCTCTTTTATGTTTTGGTTCCTTCTCTAACTAAGATAAAATCCAGTGCCATACCCTCATTTACATTTACCAGCCTACTTTGTCAGCACGAGACTGCTGCATTTTCTGAAAACTGGTACAAAGTCTATATTTTGGGACCATATGTATACTCTTTTTAACTTGTACCCCACCATCCTTGTAGCTACACTCCTCCATATTGTTAGGTAATTTTTTTCAGAAGTGAGTAAAACCTTTGCTACTTGTTTTCATTTCCTTCTCAGCATCTAACTCAACTTTCTATCGGGCAGGTATCACTTTGCTCATGCACGTCTTGTTCTGAAAAAATGGCTTCATTTGTTGGCCAGTTGAATTCTGTCGTCTGGGTCCATGGTTACTTTGTTTTGATCTTGAGATGATTTTTCATATTCCTACAAGACTTTCCAGTTTCTGGAAGCTGAATCCATCATCCCAGATATACAGAGATTTCATCACCAGCATAAAAGGGACAGGTTAGTTAGTATGACTAGCAAGAATGACAAGAAAATTTAGGGAAGGAAAATGTGGAGAAATGTTGAAAGCCAAGAAGCTGTAATATTAGTTCCTAAAAGATGATCATAATGATGGAGTTCCCTTGTCTGTAAAACTGGCTAGTAGTTACTGAATCTTGCCCTCAGAATATAGATAATAGGTATTTTATTACTTCTAATAAAACAAGAAGATCATGTTACCTTAAATCCTTTCCTTAACTGATAACTTTTTCAAAAATATATAATATTGCTACTAGAAAATGTTCCCTTCTGCAAGGGATAAAGCTTTATTATCAGTAGATTCTTCAGCGCAGCATATCAATCCACCAACAAAATATTATTGCCAATAATATTTGTGTTTACTATACTGGCATATTATCATTTCAGGAGATTATCATTTCAGAGGAAAAGCTGTAGGACTGTCAGCAATAAACTTGTCAACAACAGCATGCAAAAGTTCAATGTATTTCATTCCAGAATTACTTTTAATATATTCATTTTTTCCTAATTGTTGTATATAGCTATTTATTTTGACATGCATATTTCTTTTAAAGCCTTTCTGAAAAAAGTAAGGTTGTAGTACCTTACACGTTTCTCATTAACTTTGGGCTATTTCTCTTTCAACTATTTTATTCCAATTATTTGCCATCTAAATTATCAGATTAGTTTACCCACAAAAGGTATTTCAGAAAAGGTGATGCAACCATCAGCTGCCTTGCAGCAGGAAACTTCCCTAGTACTCAGTCAGGCTAAATTTAGATTAGATTCAGTGCAGGTTTATCTCCCTTAACCATTAATGGGTATAGATAGTTCAGCTCAATCTCAGTGTGATTGCAAATGTCTCCTAAGAAGAAACCAGGATAGTGAGACAAAAAGCAGTTACTGCTATTCAAGATTAAAGGTCTGAATGGAAAATTGTACAGAATCTGATTTAAAGAGGTTTTTTTCTCTACATACTGTTGTCAACCCTGTCATGGTAACAAGTGTCAACTTTACTTAGCCTAACCTGAAAAATATTAAGCAAATTGCAAATTACACAGTGAACTTTTATATGAAAAAAGAAAAAAAAAATTATGTACAGTGGTGAAGATTTAGTTCTTCAACCCAAGAAATTGTCAAAATACTTCTTCCCCACTGGAAAAAGAAATAGGTGACTGGATCTGAAATACTGTGGCAGAAGCAGCAGACAACATTAAATTTGGTTCTAAAACATTTTTAGGCTGTGCAAAAGGAAGATCTACTTGAATTGAGTATCTAAAAGACGTGCCGAGGAGGAGCCTTTAGGACATCAATAAACCAAAGTCTAAGAAAAGTAATGGTCTTAATAACCCTACATGAAATGTGAGATAGATCCATTCTATAGCTGAGAAATGGCCCCAGAGAGTTACTTGCTAAGGAGAATATGATAAAAGATTAAGAAAAATGTTCTATGAAAATCATTATAAATGCTTCATTTATTAAAGAAATAGATAACTTGCACTGTTTTGTAACAGATTTGTGGCCAGCTCTGAGGCATTTCAGTAAAGATGGCTTCAGTGGGAAAAACGGATTACTGACTTGGGTTTCCTTCACGTAATATGCATCCTCACAAATGGGCTTTTACACAAATCTGTTATCAGGGCCATAGCATAGAACTGGAAATAGAAAGAATTTCTGAAATTAAAAAAAAAAAAATCAATAATATTTTGTTTTTTTAGAAAACCTTTCTGAGCTGCGATGTCCCATGGGGCATCCGTAGCCCAAGGCAGGATCGCGACACTGAACATCACTGCTACAGAGTTCACCTGAATTGCTGACTTTGGTGATACTGGCTCAGGTTCAAGTGTCTGCACTGCTAGATCACGATGATGCTTGCTCCATGGAGTGGAGGAGAACAGCAGAACACAACATTTCAGGAGGGAATATATGAGTGTGGGCATGCATGAGCATCCGCGGCCAGGCACAGGGAGCCATTCTCCGAGCACCACACTATCTTGGCACAGATGATGAATCATCTGGGAAAACACTGCTGGAGAACATGACTGTTTATTCCAAGTACTTACATAGCAATAATCTGCCAAAAAAATACCATGAGTTTTTGTTTTTGTGTTGCTGCTTCTGTTTCAAGTTCTAGCAGGCTTGGAGAGGGTACTAGGACACAGACTTGTTCCAAATCTCATCATTAGTGTTAACCCTATGTCAGCAACAGTTGCAAGGCCTGTGATATAGCTATAAATACTGTACCCTCTTCTTGATACTATGGGAGAAAGAGGCAAAAGTGCCATGTGGCACACTAAAGGCAATCGTATCTATATTTTTGCATTGAGAGAAGATTGATTCTAATAGTTCAGTAGCCATTAGATTAAAGATGAGCTCTTTAGTTATACTTTCTACATCAGTTTAGAATATTGATAGGTAATACAGTTCATATATGCAAGAACTAGTCAAATCTAAATGTCTTTCATAATTAACATAATCACCAGGTTTGAAGGATTATCCAAAAGCAGGAGTCTGAGGAGACAGAACACTAAATATAACTTCTGCTTTGCAGTTTTGCTGAAGTTGTACCATCAGCCACTTAGTCATGACATGAAAATCTAAACAGTTAGTAATTCAAAGTGGTTCCTCATACAGGTTCTCATGTAATGAAATAAACCAAACCAAACAACCAAAAAATTAAATTAAAGTTGTTCCTTTTTTAATATGACCTATACCATATTTTATCGGCAATTTTTTAATTGCCTTTGGTGTCTTTTATGAATGTCAATGATAAGGGCTGGGAGGCATGACTAAAGTCCTACAGATACATGTTTAAAGAGTATAGTTTTCTTTTACAACTAAGTATTTCACTAAACTCTAACCTGAGTGATCCACTCAGGATAAGTAATATTCACAGGCACAGTTTTCCTCTGAATAGGCATTTTTCTAAATTGAGCTTCCAGAACTTTCCAGCTAAAGATGCCATTTCCAGTATCTTATGAGACTTGTGGCTTGTCCCAGTTGGCAGTTCAGGTTCTGCACCTGAATTTTCACGTGAGCTTTGACTTCATTCCCGAAGGATGAGATTTAGTCTAGCAGCAAGAGCTTCAGAGCACAAAAGGGTGTTATCAATCCCTTTCAGAACTCATATTTGTAGTGCAAAAGATATAAGACAAAGTTAATAGTTTTCTATCATTTAAATTTTAAATGTCACTTAAAATTCTTGCTTTCCGTTCCAATCCGTATATCAAATTTCCCATTACAGATAAGTATACAGTCATCTCAGAATTCCAAATCCTCTTCTGAAATAAATCAATTATGCATTTTTGGCATTCAGTTTGTCTGTTACTTATTTATATTTGGCATCAGAAAATGTTCTGAGAAAATCCTTTGTACTGATTCTGCCCACAGTTCTCATCAGACATCGGCAGTGGCCCCATTTACTATTTTAAAGTAATTCGTTATTATTACTTTATTTGCTTCCCGAAGATCACCTTTGCCATCTGCTTCTTGGCCACCTCTCCTCACTTAGACTCATGTCATAATAATGTTCTCTATTGCAAAAATTGGAGTACTTAGGGAAAAATCAGTACTGAAAAACTCATGCACTATTTCTTCTATCTCAGTGTGAGAGATTCACTATGAAAGCGTACAGGGGCAGTTTTTAATTGCTGTATGCCAGCTCAAGAACTTCACAGGAGATCATGAATTCAATAAAACCATTCATATCTGATGTCTGTTAATCACTTCTCAGCCTCATTTAATACCATTTGCAGGCTGGATTGTTAAAGTCACAGCTGATGCTGTTGGAAAGGGTTATCTTGACACAGGCATCCAGAAAATTCCATTGCAACAGGTGACATTCAGGTTCCACTCCATATGCCAGGGAGGAGTGTTTATCTATTGACTTTCAGCTTACCAAGACAGTTAACTGTACACTCCATACAAGAGTGCTACTTTGAAAATATTACACCTGTGATAAAGTAGCATTATTTTCCCACAGGTCCACAAGACATCTGTTTCTGAGAAGAGTAGCTATGAAATAGGAAGACTATAAAGAGTGATGGTCAAGGAAACAGAGAACAAATGTCGTCTTGTAGGATACTAAATGTGAAATGCAGGTATTTTCATCATGATGGTCTCATTATGAAGATCATGTCTAAGCCCTTAAGTTCTAGGATTTCTCTACTTCCTTATTCAGCTCCAATTTTGAGAGGAAGGGGCAAGACTTCATATCTTCATATAATCGCATCAAGTCTGGTCAAAGTTTAAGGATGCTGAAGAACTGTGTTAAAGTGTTAAATTTTCTTTCAGAAATTTCTTAATAGTGAATGAGCACAAACTTTGTGGGAAAAAATGTGTTAGACCTTCAATTATATGGGCAGTTTGCATGGTTTTGTCATTGTTCTCCAAACACTTACAGCTTCAGGAGAAAAGGACTTGGGTGTTACGTTTGGCTATGAATAAATGCACCAGTAAAGCCTCTTTGTTGTACAGGGATATGGTTGTATACATAAAAATACAGTTTGTCTGTAGTTACAGTATATGTTTATTGTCAATACACACTCAGAGCTTGATATATAATTACATATAGTACAGACCTGCATTAAAAAAAAAAAAAAAACCAGAGTGTAATTACTCCTTATACTTGAAACCCAGTTGGGAGTTAAAGGTTTCCACAGAATGCAGTAGTTTATTGATAAGACAGAATATTGTATTTTGAGTCAAAATTACTAGCAATCCACAGCCTGTTTTGGCTTTTCACTGTATTTGAGAGCAGTACACAAAATTCTTAATGATGATTTATCACTACAAAAATTCATTCCTCCTCTACAACTTGTCCAAAAAAACAAGGAGGAAGAGAAGTTCCCTTTTTTTATTTTTGCTATAGTGTGAAGTTTGTTGACCATACATAAAGAGGACTTCTAAGTTTCTTGAAGTTTGTGTAGTATATTTTTAATTGATGGAGGCATGCTTAAAGCCCTCATTAGATGTCCTTCTACACAAGCCATTGAAATGGAGACATCTTAGTTATTTACCTGGTTCATAGTAAAAAATATGAATCTTTCATACTTCTGTTTATCTGTTGCAAGACTCAGTTATATATACAACACTATTTTAATTCTAATGACTAGTTCAAGAAGATCCATAGTATATACTTAACTTGTCCCCTCTTCTTACATGTCTAATCAGCCTAAGGCTTGATTTTTTCCAAAAATTATTCACCTACCTTATCCTTTCACATTTTGAAGTGGAGCTATTAGTTTATGCATTAAAGTGAAAGAGTAATTTTTAGCACATTGTGTGAAGATTTAATTGTGCAACTCTCATTAAAGTTAATAGGGATTGTGTTGTTAAATCACGCCGTGCAGAACATTCCATATTCCCTTAAGTGCCCTTTTGTTGCTGGACTGAGAAGACGCCTGCATTGCCAGAGACATGCATATCTATTTCAGTGAGAATCTCTCTAACTGGCTTAATTTCATTTTCAGGTCTGAGTTCAAAGTCCTTGAATAACTGGTCTCATATGTGTAATCAAACTAAACCAGGCTTTTTGAGTTCAGGAGAATAATTATTTAATTAAATGGCCAGATCTGGTATTTGGCCCAAGAGAAAGGGTACCTGTATCAATTTGCAAACATGGACCCTTCATTTGTGCTAATAATCATCTCTGGCAAACCTACTGAGTGAATTTCAAATGGCTAGAGCAGATTAACTATTTGGGTTAACATCTTCCAAGGCTGACTTCATTGTTTCCTACTCTTTTTGCTAGGGCTTTTATTTTTGTATTTTTATTTACTGAATAGATTTTAACACAAGCTTGGCCCTTAGTACACTGTTTCATTCAATGAAGAATGAGATTAAATGTTAGCTTTGAATATGTCATCCTTGTAGGAAAAGACATTTGATGATGATTTCAAATTAATGCGAACTAATGCTAATCTCTTTCACTTTAGGGAAAACAACTTTAAAGAAGCCCTCTTCAATCATAATAGTTTTCATTTCAGCTACACTAAATATGACTTCCACCTATCAGTTAAGAGGAATCACCTGAAATTTAGATAAACAGATAGATAGATTCAGCTGAGGCACCTTCACTTGCTTGATGCTGAATATTTACTATAAGGTCTTATGGTAAAAAGCTGCTATAACCCAGAATAAAATCCAATGCCTAGAATAAGAATTATTCTTTCAAAATCTTGGAAAGGTCATCATGGTTGTGACTGTACTGTTTTAGCCAAAACCTGTTCTATTGGGGATACCATTTCCAGTAGAACAAAAAGACTGTTGAAACAAGAGCATGTTTTAATTTTTGGTGGGTCCTCTGGTAATTTCTCATAAGCAATTCCAGCCTGAGCACCTGAGGAACTCTTTTAAGGTTGACAGGAAGCATGAGGAGGAAGTAGGGAAAAATGCTCTGCATCATAGCAGAAATCAGGAATGTTAATTAGACCTCAAAGAAGTGGTCTGTAAGGGAACTTTTGGACATATCCAGGACAGAGGGACCTCATCTGAGCATGAGAATTCTGCCACAGGTATTTGTTGTGTGCACATACTAATTAATAATGTAAGATTATGGGTAAATCCTTGTTACACATAGTGTTCCCCGGTTTTTTTGGTGTCAACTATATATCTCAAATATATCCCTACTATTTAAATATCCCTGCTCGACTTTAGGCTGCTCTCTTTCCCAGCCCAAGATACCAGTATAAAGCTCCCTCCAAAGGAGGGAAATTTGCCGCCTCCCCTGCTGCACCATAAAACATACAGAAGTGTACCATAAATAAGAAAGTCTTATAATTGCCAAAAGATAATTATTAAATAAGAAAGAGGGATTCTGTATTGAGCCTAGAGGGATGAAAGCTAGGGATAGACATGATTTCTTGTATTGATTAAGTAATCTTGAAAAACTGCTCAAGATGCACATTTTCCCCAAGATTAAAGGACCTATTGAAAGGATCCATCTCTCGTAGGTTTGTTTCCTTCCATTTCCTTTTCACAGTACCCACTATCAAACTTGCTATATTCCCTCAATTTTCCCTCCTATCACATCTGATGAGGCTCCTTCTGCTATGTCTATCTTCTCCTGCCTCCTCATCCCTTCTTTTCCCTCCCATGCTTTATATACCTGCTTGCTGGCATGTGGACAAAAAGTACCGTCCTAGGGTTAATGAAGATATGCTGACAGGCTTCTGCCAAACACAGTGAAAAGGGACTGAGCTTCCTCTGTTCTGCTGTGGTGGCAGGAGCCTCTCACCTCTGCAAGCTGTTTACCTTGTTACAGGACTCATAGGTGTCTGCTGTCTGTGAGACAGTCCCCTGCCTACCATCATATTTTCTTGAAAGACTCCAGCAATTCAAAACATAGAGCCCAGTTGCATGATCTCAGTCTCCATCTCTCCAGAAAATATCCTAAAAAGAAAAAAAAAATAAAAAAAATTATAATATTGCAACAACTTTTGGGAATAAAATAATCAAGAAAAGATTTTAGACTGAAAAGTACAAGACAGTTTGAAATTTTTCAGGCTGTGATTTGAAAGCAGTCTTTTGACACAAATTGTACAAAGTAAGAATATGTTTTTAAGGTATAGCTTGATAACATTTCTAAATAGTAAGCTTTGCACATTGTGGCAGAAGATAGACTTGTGATATCTCAGGATATCTCTAGTTTTTTCCTCCAGTTTCATAATATTGTGACATTTGCTCTGGGATTTAACATTCTTTTAAACAGTGTCATACAGCATAGTTAAAACACAGCTGAAGCAAAGGATTATTCTGTCACAAAATTAAATAATAAAATAGTTATTTCAGGAGCAGATATAATCAAAACTGATGAACCCATGGATCCAGAGCTTCAGCTGGGGATGAGGTAGACACTGCACTTCTTACTAGGAACACAAAGATCTAGCAGAACATCCTTTTCAAATAATATTCTGTAGTACTGTGTAAAACTTTAATTTTCCCTTGAATGAAATTAGTTTTTGGCTTTGTTGCATGCACCTTTTAAGTGACAGAGATATTAGCTGCCACTAACTGCCAACAGCTATTAAAGCCACAACTGAGTTCAGATATGTATCTTTACCCTTCTTTAATTGCATTGGGCTCACACACCTGTCCTGAAAACAGAGGAGAGATGAAACCAGAAATAGCCAGGAGAAATCAAAAAGATTGAAGAGAAAGTCATAAGAATGACGTATCCAAGTGTCCTTGGATATCTTAATAACAAGCAACTTAAATTAATTTCAATACTATCTAAGATTCCCTCTGCCAGAATTCTCTGTGCCAGAATTAATGGGTTTCTCTAGTTTTCACATATTGCACCCAGGATGCCTTTTAAGATTTCTATCTGTAAGACCTCCAATACTGTTTTTATTTTTTTATTTAAAAAGCAATCTCCCACGCACTTCTTTATATTTTTGTGCCCCTGAATAAAGACTTGAACAGCTCTGGAAAGGAAATCACTCATAAAGCTTTCTACAAGCCATTTAATCAGCTTTTCTGTAGTTTATGATGTATGCAAAATCAATTAAAACAGTCTCTGATTCATGACTCATTGTTGTCCTCTGTTGTAAATCAACCATTGCAAAGTTTATAACTTGCTTCTCATCTTATTTAAATTCAAGGTCCAGCTGGGGGGAATAGCAAACATTCTGCTGAAGTTTTTGCTTTCCCCAGTTTTCAAGATCTGTAGAATAGTATGTGTTCACTATTGAAATGGAAATACCAGTTGAAAACCTCGAGACTGCTGAGAAAACCTTAGCATAACTTGGTAGGTGGCATTTTTCCTTCTGCACTGATACAAGTGAGTGCCCCATCGTGCTTTCTGAAGATAAGAGAACAGGTACTGAAGTACTGGAACTAGTTTTTGAAATGAAGAACTGAAATCAAAAGCTACTTACAGAGTTTAAAATGACCATATTGTAACTGAGAGGGGAGGACTTGTAGGGAGGACAAAACCTAGTTTATTTAGCTCAAGTGCAAACAGAAATGAAATTCAGGCTGAATATCATGAAATCATGGCATCACCAAACTGCTATACCAAGCACTGTACAAAACAAGTGGCTTATGCCCATGCTGTCCTGGCTTTGTTGTTCATCAGATCACGCTGCTTAGATCAAATTATCTGAGACTAGCCATTTTCCAATCACAGAACAAATTTACACACAGACTCTGTGGCATTTTTATAAGATGAGGAAGAGTTTACAGTCCATATCACTGTACCTCATTCATGTAAATGCAAACCATCTTTACAAACTGTCTTGCTTGCTTTTCCCTGTGCCCTACTCCTTTATGCTACTATATATTTTTATTCAGTTTCTTCCAGTACCTCCTGGATTGATTCACTTGTATCTCATACCTGCTCACTGTACTCATCTCTGAAACAGGAAATTCAACACTTGCAATCTAAACCACAAAATTTAACATTCAGGTGCGGTGTTCATTTTGTCCCTCACTTTGGTGGGAATTTTTAAGAAACTGTATCCTGGTTAAACACTTGTAAAAATCTCTCATGCAACCTAGTTTTCACATCAAAATATAAATAAGGATAAACAGAAACCCCCAGGAGAGAGCAAGCAAGCACATAGCATTCTTAAGTTTTCTTGAGCTTTCAAGTGGGACAGGATTAGTTTTACATTTTTTCTCTTCTCTGCTTTTCTAACTTCAGAAGGTGCCAATTGAGATACTTACAGTCTTCTATCACTATGAATATTTTTCTGACAACACAGGATAATTAGTCTATAAAGACAAATAAACTAGCAGAAGTATTTGCAAAGGAATTTGATTTACTAAGAACTTTATGTGATGGGAAAAACTGGGCTACTGTACAAAGGAATGAATATATCTGAAAATTTAATATTCAGAGGCGTGTCATATATACAGGGACCAGACTTGTGGGTCTTCTCCCATTGTTCCCCCTGTTAGATTAAACAAAGTCTTAGACTGTATTGAGCAAATGCTTAGTTCAAGCTTTCTGAATTCTCCAAATGAAATCTGTTTCTCTTGTCTCAACATTTCCAAAAATCCACACTGGAAGTGGCATTTATTTGGCAACGTATGGTTATCTGATAAGAATAAAGATTCAGAAGAGGAGTAAAGCAGAGATATTTCACAAGGAATTCATGGGGAGATAAGGGAATACAGGCCAGTAAGCACTAAAAATTACACGTATCATTATTGTCCTGGGGCGACTTTATGATGCTGAATTGTATCCCCATTCATATAAGTTCTGCACTTTTAAAACTACATCTGAGAGTGAAGGGGGAGAGAAGGAAAAGCGGTGGAATTTTTTTGTGGCTGTATTCCAAAACACAGAGATAAGCACTTCAGCTCTCTCTGTCATGGACAGTGCTGTCTGCAGTACAGACAGCAAGACACAGAGACAAGGAGTTTTTTCCTTTGCTTTTCGGCTGGTTTTTCCTGTTAGCTATGGCAAGAAAAGTTTTCCTAAGGCTGTGTCTCTTTTTTCCTGGAGCTATTCAAACCTGTTCTGGACTGAAAACCCAGAAAAACACCAGGAGCTCACACCTCTGGTCCACTGAGGCCCAGGATGTGGCATCTTCCTGGAGGGACTGAAAAGAGACAGAGCTACCCTCCACGACAAGGACTCTCTCAATTTGCCATCTCTTCAGAACAATGAGAGGTTCCATTGTTCAATATTATTCATTTGCTCACGTTTGTGAATAGTTTGCTTTTTAAATAAACAGGGGCTTTTTTCACTTTTATCAAAGAAAGTTTACCTTCTAAATTGGTTGGGGCAGAGATTGCTTGAATTTGCTTTCTAAAAAAGATTATTTCAGAGGTTTCCTCCCAAAACTTGCCCCAAACCAGGACAATTATGCAGTTAGAGGATACATTCTGTTACAAGAAAAATTACAAAATGCTGCACAGACACGTTGACATATCACAATGCTCAAGCACTTACTTCCAAAATTTTAATGACATCCTTTTTGTTTTAAAATCTTTTAAACCAGATTTTAAAATCATTTACTCACATATGTACACACATGCCTATAGGTATTGCCGAACACTTCTTAAAATACCATTTTGGTTACACATCCAAACATTGAAGACTTGTGAGACACATTAAATACAGCTCCAAGCAGCACAATTTTCCCTCCCATGTGACTACACTACACCACAGCTAAATCACAGTAGTTTCTAGGGATAAAGTTCTGCTATGTATACCAACAGCAGATGAATTTCCTATGGAGATCTTTCCAGCCATAAGGCTTGGGAGCAATTTTAGTGAATTTGGTGCAAAAGGAGAAATATGACGGTGAAGGTGAACTATTCCAGCAATGCTGGAATCATTTCTGGAATCAGTTTCAGTAGAAGTATTATGGGTGCCATGGAATTGCTGTCATCAATTAGTATCAATAATCAAGTGTCTTATTAACCAGACTGTTACCTAAGGTATTGCTTCTTTCCAATTTCACAATTTAGTAATAAGTTTATTACTAGCGAGATCTTTGAATAATGACATTTAATTTAAAATGATTTTTATCTTGCTGACAATGTTTTGCTATGCAAATGCCTGACTCTGGCAAAATATTTATAGTAGTTTCTGGTTTTGTTTTCGAGAGATGACAGAATGAGTTCTAGCTTGAAGTCACTGATTCCCTAGAAAAGCTAACAAAGCAAAGGAGCATACAGAGGTTAGGGTCGTAAAAAATCACAATCATTTTCCTGTTATTTCTGGAAAGAGAAGGGAAAAGTATTTATGAAACCGTAAAATTTAATTAATAGTTTTAAATCATTCAGATTTAAATGGCACCTCAATGGTACACAAAGGTATAGGCTCATCTCATGAAAAGCAAACTGGGAGAGGCATCACAAATCGTGTCTCTTCCCTGCCTATATTCCTATAGTGTGTACAAACCCAGTCACTCTAGGGGAGGGACATTTCTACATTCTACTACATTGGTAGTTGGTGGAAGTAGGCGCCCAAAGCCTCACCCAGTGCAGTGGAAGGCCTGTCTTTTGAGGGGCACAGAGCTTTGGGGAACAAGTTGCCCGTTTATCCAATCTGAGGGCCTTGTAAAGCCTTGCAGGTTCAGTCAGAGGAAACCTGCATGCAGATGCTTCACCTCTGCACTAAGGTGCTTATTTTCCATGTTAAAAAACAGCCTTGTGTAACAATACTCGCCCTTTGAAGGACACAGCAAGGGACCAAATGCTGCTCATTGCTCTGCTCTTTAAATCCTGTCACTGAGAGCATGCTAACAGACATGGGCTTTCCCCAGGTACACTTATCTGTTTCTAAAATAATTTTCAGGAAAATACTCATCCCAGACTCATCTTGGTCTCGCAAACTGTGTCTTTTTAAGTTCAGGGCCATGACCATTTCTCAAATCATAGCACTGCTTCTGAAAACAAAACTGGTTATAGACTCAGACTTCAAGATGTTTAGTTTTGCCTTGTTGATTCAGCCACTACGCAGGCAATAACCGTAGTTCATTACAAGCTTTACTATTATTAGTACAAAGCTATCTTATTCAGGCTCTGCATGGCTTTCAGGCTCTTCAGAAAGGATTTTGTCATGGTTGCTACTTTTCAGATGAAGTGGTATCCCTTCCCTTTTGTGAAGGATTTCACACAACCAGACTACAACCAGGTCTTCATACCATTTGATGGCTTTTGATGTTTCTGAGTCTAATGGCCAGGTATGCACACAACTCAGTCCTCGGGCAGTTTGTTGCAGGCATTCTGGATTCGGCTTCTGTCATATATTATGTCCCTAAGACCTCTTAAAAATGCTTCATAAACCTCTGCAAAAGTCTGAAGAGGTTTCATCCCACTTTATGTTAGATCTTACCTAATCATGCCAGTGGTGGCTGTATGCTGTGAGAGATATCCCATGCCAAGACTGGTGATAGATATCTGTCTCCTGGACATTTCTATTTTCAATACGTGAAAGAGAAGCTTCTTTTTACTTCTGAAACTGAAGTTGTTTTCCATGTCTGTTGTCAAATGTGTTTCATACTTCTGTTTCACGTGGACAGCCTCATGCTCCCTGATTTCCCAAGGAGGCCAACTACAGTATTAACGTGCTGGAAAAACCTGATGTCTGTGAAGTGTGTACCAGTCATTCCTCCTGTGCCTTAATGGTTAGCAGTTGAACAAGGGTGACCAAAACCAACCCAACTCCTTACCCTGAAAACTAAAGAAGTAGAATAACCTTTCTCCTTTGTTGGGAAGCAGTTCATCTTTAGATTTGTTGTATGCAATATCAAACTCAACTATTAGTAGTACATCATTCTTTGAGGTTTACAACATGATGTTATATCACCAGCTGAGCCTTTTCAGGCAGAAGGCAAAAGATAAGAGGTGTTCTCATATACCAGGCTAAAAACGGATGAATCCTCTCCATCTCCTAAGGTGACCAGAAAAGATACTCCCTTGTGTTCTGTCTAGGACATTTTCCCCCTGGTACTGCAAATACAAAAACAACCCAGTCATGTGGAATAAGGATGCATCTATAGTGTGAACAGCAGTGTGAACATTACTTCTAAAAAATTCCTATTTAGTTACCTATATAAAACTGCTTTTCAAAAAATACCATTGTGTATATTTTTGAAGGGCTTTTCTTGTTTTGCTTATGTTAGCTTTTGCTTATGTTTTGCTTATGACAGAAAGTCTTTTTTCTTAATATGATGGAATTAGGGCACTAATTTCTGCAAAAAAAAATTTACATTTTAGAAAAAAACATTATTGTTTACCAAAAAAATCTTCATTATATATTCTAGATTGTGATTTGCTTAATTTTCATATAAGTTTGTGTTTTAATATGCAAAAAAGAGACATTTTATCAACCTATGCTAGAAAATGATTAAAAATTATCTTTTTAAAAGCCTTCTTTTCTTAGTTTATTTGCTTTATACTACATGCCAGACTATGTGGATCTATATTTTTGGCAGCATGTCTACTATTCATGTATAGATCCTTCATATGGCAGGGGAGGATTCTCTGAAGAGAAGAAAAAGCAGCCAATGAGGTTAAAAATGTTAACAGAGAGTTATGGAAACATATAATACATTAATTTGACTATCTGTATGAGCATTTCCTTAAATGAAGCAAAGCAAGACTATTTCTTTGCCTTTCTCAACAACAATCTTCATGCTGCCCTGGCTCTTGCCATGTTAAATTTTCCACATTTATAAAAAACCAATCAGACAAACGGGTAAACAAAAGCCCCTGAGAGCTGCAACAGTAATTCAATGTGATCAACCATAGAAAAAATAATTTTTTCTCTTATATTGGTGTTCCCATTGTTTTGAGAAAGCTTGGATGGAAGTGCAGACATATGCACACCGAATCCAATGCAAGTCTGACGCGAATATGCAGAATGTCATGCATTTCACAGGTGACTGCCATTGTAATCAGGAGAAATCAGCTGCACTAAACCAGTGATCATTTTCACAGGTTTTCACAGGATCATTTTCCAGCTATGCAGAAAACATTGTAATAATTTTCAAAACTTTGTAATATTTCCTTTTTAATTTTTTGCCCTGATGCTAGGAAATGTCTTTGACCTGCTCTCATAGACTCCAAGCATTTGGTTGCATTTGATTCACAAGTAAAAGAGCACTCAAAATATACACGATGGCTCTCAATAATTTAGACAGAATCTGAGAAACACTATCAGACATCTTAGAAATACTCACAAAAGATTTTAAGACAGATGAACGGGTAAATTTCAGACTTTATTTGTGTTTTCAATAGCACTGAATTTGACCCATTTCTATCTATAATGTCGAGTAATGGCTGTCTTACACTCTTCATTAAATTCTATCCTAAAAAGTAGGAATTGAATTTCAATTCAACCTTCTTCTACTATGTCAATTGTCATGAGGAACAATTATTAATGAATTGTGAGGTTCTTACCACATTAATGGAAACTAGAGAGCACCTGCTGTATGGTTTTTATGTACTAAAATAGCATTTCCACCTTTTATTTTATGCTCTTTAACAATTTGATATGAAGTATATTTTAAAATTCAGCAATGAACTTTGTTTTTGACTGAGTTAAAAATCTGACTTTTTGTCAAAGACAACTGAAATCCTTAGCAAGAAGGTCTTTTAACCAAATTACAGCTCACAGTTAAGAACCATTAACATTGGGGGGTTGTTTGGTTGTTTTTCAAAAACTAGACGCAATCTCATTACTATTATTGCATTTTTCATATATGACTGATCCCAGAGTGTTTATTCCTAAATAAGAGAGGTACTTACTGGAGTTTTCAGTATATGTCTGATTTATGTCCTGTCAACACCAGCTGCCTGGATAACATGAGGGAGTCTATGCCTTTCAAGTGAGTAACAGACAAGAAAGGCTGAGATAAAGCCACCTGACAAACATTGCTTGCTGTCACTGTTTTAGTCTGGGGGTGCAAACTTAATTTGTGACAGTTGCCTGACATCTAGGATTCACTAGCAAAATGCCTTTTAGCTTTCAAAGTGCCTTGGACTGTCCAGTGCACCAATGTTTGTGTACCCTTTATACAGGCTCCAGGACAGGTACTGCCTCTTCTTATAGGACACAGCACTGTGATTTGCACTTTACTGCCTACTTGAGGAACTGAAAGCACTGTCTGGTATTCAGGAAGACAACAGAAATGCTAGTCATGATTGACTATATATGCAATGTTCCGGTTATCCATGGTGTCCTTGGTTTATATCTGCAGTTGTTCTCAGTTTGCACTATTGTGATTGCAAAGAGCCTCATTAGCCATATACATTCCCCTTTCCAAGCCTTACTGAGCTCACATATTGTGGCAATCAATTCAAGAGGCTAATTTTATGTTATCATTAAAGAAGTCCTGCAATTAGTCTTACACTTCTTGCCTTTAATTTTTTACTGGATGTCATTTTATTATTTTGCTGTGAGAGTTGGCAAACATACTTTTCCCATCTACTTTCTCTTTTGCATTTATTATGTTCAGTAACAGTAATTAATCTCCTCTGCAAGGCAAACAAATCTAATCCTCTGAGTTTCCCAGAGGAGTGCTTTCTGTATCTTTGATTATTTCTTGTCACTTAACTGCACATGGTATTTTATTTGCATTTGGTAAATAACTTGGTTGAACTATCACATTCATCTCCATGCAGTCCGTCTCAAGGGGTAGCATAGCACTGGTTTTTGTATTCTTCTTGTCTCCCACTATGTCCTCATTAGCTGTACTTTCTTCATGAATTTTCTTTCTGAGAGGTCAAAGTTTAGCTTGAAACCAAACCAATAACCAATTATCAGCAATGCAGGTTGGTTCTTTCAAGTTCTCAAACCCAGCCTTTTTAGTTTTGTTTCTGGAGATTTATTTTTATGCATTCCCTGCCTGTGGAAGTTATTCAATTACATTTATTATGTCTAAAGTTATTCAATTCCTCTGTCACCCACCTTACACAGAAAATCTGAAGTGAAGATAATACCTAGATGGGAATTGCAGTACCCTACTACCAAGTCGATCACTATTCACATTCTGTCTTGTGGAGCTCCAGTCTCTGCTCACTTACCAGACCTCTGCATGGAGCTTCACATACTCCTGTGGACCCAAACCCACATGCAGCTCTTGTGATCCCTCTGGTGCTGCTCTTGGATGAATCTCAGTCTTCCCAGTTTAGTCTCAGTTGCTTCCATGACTTGTTCTGGCATCTCAGCTACTGAGGGAAAGTTCCTTAAAAGCCTGTAGAAAGCACTGAGGAAACTGGAGTTTTTTCTCCATCTCAATTGGCAAATGATGAGTTTAAAAGCCATCTTGAAAGTTCTGCATTCACCAGCACAAACTCTGTGTCAATACAAAGGAAAGTCTCAGCTTGGGAAGGTACCACAATAAACCCACCTGTCCTTTAATTCTATTAATGTATTATTAACAGCCCTTGCAGACAGATAAATCAAGCACTGACAATTACAGCATTTACTGGTATATGTGTCCCACAAGGTATGTAAAAATAGGCAAATTGAGATCTCCCTCCATCCTTTCTTCCAGCAGCACACTACTCCTAAACAGGGTTATGAGTTTAAATCTTTACACTCCCACAAACCTGACACAAAGGCCCAGACTATGCAAACAGCTATCAACTCGCCCTTCCTCACATAATACCCTTACCTATCCTCTAATGTGCTCCAAAAAAAGAAAAAAAAATTGACTTCCTGTGGATGTATAAATTGGCAGGTGGTTTGCTGCGATCTTATAGAGTCCAGCTAGGAGAAACAGTACAACATTTCTGGGATTCGTGTACTGTGTTATCAGAATAATGTCCACTGTTTGCCTTCCCACATTACATACATATCATCAGAAGTTAATCCTCCTAACTGCAGTCATTACTGTTACTCATTTGGACAGGCTTTCCATTTTGTGTGGTTTGAGTTTGAAGCACTGTGTATTTTATAAATCAAGCAGTATTGGTTTTTTTCCGTATCACGCTTTGTGTGTAATGGACATTCATTTAAAAGCACTGCATTTAATTTATTTCCTTCTACTGTAAGCAAAACAACAGACATTTCGGAAGAACGTCATCATTGCAATGGATAACAGTCTATGGCTCCTGGATAGAGGCTGTAAAAATTGCTTTGCAACTGATTTGGCCCAATATTTGCAATAATTTAACTTCTGGCTTAACTTTTGTGTATGGTTAGGTGTCACAGCTGGTGTATACCTGGATTTTTTTTTTATAATTCCTTACTTCTCTGTATCACATACTGTATCTTCAACAGTAATTTATTTTTTCTGGATGTTGTTCACTCTAATGAAGACAATATGAGGAGATGGTAAAAAAAGCATATTTTTATGTTGAATAAGCAGACAGCATTTGCCAGGTTAAAGTGTAAGTAAAATATCACCTCTTCAATTCCCCTCTTCTTAAATGTATATCAGTATTTAAATCACATATCAGTATTGATGTTCATGATCATGAGTTGGCTATAAGCATAAGTGGATACAGCCCAAGTGCCTTGCCAGTCCAAAAATAAGATGCCTCCAAATTTAATCGAGTTGTAGAATCATAGAATATGCTGAGTTGGAAGGCACCCATCCAGATCATCAAGTCAAATTCCTGGTCCTGTGCAGGACATCCCAAGAGTCACATCATGTGCCCCAAAGCACTGTCCAAATGTTTGAATTCTGTCAGGCTTGGTGCTGTGACCACTTCCTCAGGGAGTCTGTCCCAGTGCTCAACCACCCTCTGGGTGAAAAACTTTTTCCTGATATCCAATTTAAACCTCCCCCAACTCATTTTCATGCCATTTCCTTGAATGCTGTGACTCGTCAACTGCCCCTCCACTTCCCCTCACAAGGAAGTTGTAACTGCAACAGGTTTCCCCTCAGTCTCCTCCAAGCTGAAAAACCAAGTGACCTCAGCCTCTCCTCATACGGTTTCCCCTCCAGACCCTTCACCATCCTCATCACCCTTTTTTGAATACTCTCTAATAGCTTAATATCTATTTTGTATTATGGCACCCAGAACTGCCCCCAGCACTCGAGGTGAGGCTGCCCCAATGCACAGTAGAGCAGGACAATCCCCTCCCTCCCTCCCTCCCTCCTTGCCTGGCTGGTGAGGCTGTCCCTGATGCCCCCAGGTGGCCCTCCTGGCTGCCAGGGCACTGCTGGCTCATGTTTAGCTTGCCATGGACCAGAACCCCAGGGCCCTTTCCCTGGAACTACCTTACAGCCTCTCTTTTCCCAGTCTATACAAGCAAATGCGACATCCCTGGTGCAGAATCTGGCATTTGCCATTGTTAAACTTCATATATTTGGTGATTGCCCAGTTTTCTAATTTGCCTAGGTCTCTCTGCAGGAACTCTCTGCCCTCAAGGACTTTGACAGCTCCTCCCAATCCAATTTAGTGTTGTTAGCAAACTAACTTAGTATTCCTTTGAGTCCTGACCCTGCATTACCAGCACTAGCCAAAATTCAGACTACAAGAATGATCTCGCTGGTGTGAAGTGGGCTGACCCAGGCTGGATGCCAGGAACCCACAAAAGGCACTCACTCAGTCCC
>JAODKT010001744.1:19644560-19669754 GCA_027576195.1 Cossypha heuglini
TTATGTTACACACTTGGGGTACCACTTTTAAAGGCAGGCTGCTGAAAAACAAAATTCTCTTCATCTACTTCTCTATCAAGTGTCTCTGTTCATATTCCAGTCCCAGAACAGAGAGCTCCAATTTCCCTGAGGCAAAAAGTCGTCTTCTCAAGCACCCATCCTCCCCAAGTGTAATTCACAGTTTAAAGGAATTTTAGTGAAGTCACAATCCCCTTAGAGCCCCACAAAAAAAAGGTTTTCAGCTACTTATCAGTGGCATCTTTTCAATCTGTTCCCATCAGGAACTTTATCTTCGTTCCGCTGATCTCTGTAGTCTCCATGCATTACTTCTTCTCATTCAGGGGAGCTCAGGAGATTGAGAATCTTATCCAGGCATTAAAAAGAGTTAAAATTGTATCCAGATGGTGAAGAAGCCACATGGGCAGCTGGAGGCCCCTTCTGCCACAAGGAGAGCCGAGCTGAGCCAAGCCAGGGGCCAGCAGGGCCAGGCCCGGTGCCGGGGCCATGCGGCCGGTGCCGGAGCCATGTGGAGCCAGGGGCCACCAGGCCAGGGCCGGGGCCGCCCGGAGCCGGAGCTGAGGCCGCGCAGGGGCCACCTTGGGCCGGCGCCCTGGGGGCTGCTATCGGCCTTGCAGCCGGAAGGCCAAAGAGGGCAAAATAGCCTTAGCAATGTGATTTATGAAAGCGAAATCAGATCAGCCCTCCAATTGGTCCCCGCATCCCACAGGGGAAGCTCCCAGAGAGGGGACAGCCCCTCCGTTCCCCCAGGCGGCTCCACCCCTCCACACTTCCATGTGTAACCAGCACACTGAGGTATTTCCTCTTGACATTTCTTTTTACTAGGGTGCTCACTGGTGCTCTCCCTTTCACATACCTCATCTCTTTGAGCCTTGCTATGTCCCTATCCCATCTCAGATTTGGTTTATAGATCTCTCAATAACTCCTCAACTAAGATCCAATTTCCCTGTTGAGACAGGTGGATCCCATTTGTTGCCAGCAGGCTCAGTATTGTATAGACTGATGAAAAAATCCATATGGCTGAGTATATCTGCTATAAATAAGTGGTTATTATTTGCTATAGATAAGCAATATTACTAAATAGCCATTGCTATTTTAAAAGGAACATTATTATTGAGATGATGATGAGGATGATTGATGATGATGATAATGACGATGATGGTGATGATGATGTTACTAGGGATAGAATATGGGAAAAGAATGGATTGAATATCTCATCCTTCATATGATACACCTGTGAAAAGATCAGGGTATACTACACTACTTTTATAATTAAGAAAGAAGTTATGTAGGTATGTAGAAATAAAATAAAAACACTCCAACAACTTATTTTAGAAGAACTGGACCATACTAAAGAAATCCATTTCAATCAAGGAAATACTTTAGCACAAAATGTTTTGACTAAAATTTGGACTGGCTGCAGATATCAATTATTCAAGCAACATAAGTCCAGTAATTTCTTTTGACAGTACGTTAGTGTTGCTGACATTAATGAACAGCAGGAAAAGTGAGGTTCATGCAAGTCCTGATAAATGTATGTAAGCAGTACTTCAAAGTTGTTTCCAGAAATGTGTGCTGCTCATCCTCTCTTCACTCCATGGTATCTTTGAAGCAAATCTTATGACTAGATATGCATGCATCAGAAGGACCAAGTTCTACCTTCTTCACTCGCATAAAGAATCATATGACCAGTCACAGTCCACATGTAATTTGTAAATGTGCTGTGTGAACAATGATGGCAGTAAAAAATCCCATGCTTGAAAATGAAACCACAAAAAATCCATATGATATTAAAGTCTTTTAAAGTATTTCGGAGTTCCTTTCAGCGTTTGACAAGGCTTGTCAATTATCACCCTGTATCAAATCTCTCTTTTGCAGAGAAAGACTAAGAATATTATAGTAAGCCAATTCTGGTTTCATGCTGAAATCCTTGTTTGTCTGGTCCTTTTAATAAAGCTATAAATATGAGGATGAGACAGAGGGTGAGTTGGCTTTATACACCAACTCATTTTTTAGCAACACAGAGTAGCTCAGTGCCCACATGGGTTTTCTTATATCAGTCAGCAGCTTTTTAAATGATTGGTTATGGTCCTTCATGGCAACTCTCCCTCACATTGAGTGAATGAGACACAGGAAGAACTGTTAAAAGGATTTTAGTCAAGATGTTTCCACTGTACAGCATTTATAAACAAGCCACTACCTTTTCCCATCAAATGCTGAGGGTTAGATAAGGTGGATCTGAAGATATAACCCTCTCATGATGAAGGTGATGTCAGCATGGCAAGGTAAGTCAGCAATGTTCCAGTTGTTTGTTTCTTGATCTTACTGTTCTTGCATGTCACCAAGTACTGTTGATTGTAGGTTTTGCCATGCACAATGCATCATTGCATCCCTACTTTATTTTGTGTTTCCCACAGCTCAGCAAGTTTATCTTCCATCTGTTCAATGACCTGGGCTACAAAGCCTCAAACATTGCTGCAAAGTCCAGTCAGGGAGCTTAGTAAACATCTTCATCCCTGGGGCATGTAAGAAAACTCATTCATGCAGGAATGAAAGCTTCCTCCTGCACTGGCTAGAGAGGATTTTTCACCACAATGTTCTCCACCTGTGTCTCCAGGCTTATGGGTTTGTTTTCTTTAGCACACACACTGTTTTCATGCCTCATGTCCTACCATTTCTCCTCTTGCTGCAGAATGACAGACTGTCTGCAAAAATCATCTCAATGGGCCCTTTTCTGTAGCTTACCCAATGAAAAGGGTTGCACAGTTTGGCATGCAATGCCACACCAGCAATCTGGAAGCCTGATGTTAAAAGAGACAGTTATTGCAAAATGGTCTGGTCAGCACTCTCATAGACTAAAGCATCAAAGTGTGATGATTATTCTATAAAAATGAAGCAATGCTACCAAAATGAGTGGAATTACTCTGTGCTTTTATCCTTGTGAGATATATGGATTGAAAAATTGGTATATATATTTTCTGAGCCCTTTCTTAGGAGAACTGACTAGTCAGAACATGGAAGACTATACCAAGGAATTCCTTTTTTTCCTTAGAGGAAAAGAAGCCTTACAGGACTCATGGAAAGGTCACTCCTCTCATCAAATTTGAGGAGTCTTTGACATTTCTGAAATTGGTACTTCCCTTTTCCAGCTTTATTTCACTTTCCTTAATTTCTATGCCTTCAAAAAATTTTGCATTTCTTCTATATACACATTGTATTTACACCATTCAGATTCTTAAAAAAGAAATGTTGTCTGCATGAAAGAAAATTCCTGCCCTTAGTAGCAAGTTCAACTCAAAATTTAGAAAGAAAATAAAAAATTTAGATGTGAAGAAGCAATTCAGAGAGGTGACAAAAAATTCAAGAATGACTTTTCAGAAGAAAATGATCAATGTGTTTTCATATGTGCTGGGAATCTAGAATTTATATAAACATAACAAATAAGATACATCTCATGTTGTGACAGATTCTGTCCTCACTAATGTTAAAAAACGACATTTTTTTTCATTCCTTAATCTCTACAAAAAGTAACTGTGCAATGACATGGTGGTCTTACCAGGTATGGGGTGTCTGTTGGAGAAATTCCAATAGGAGCAGGAGTTTTAGAAATCAGAAGAATAAAAGAAGCAGAGGACCAGTCAGTGTCCCTTCCTGCCTCCCCTCCCATCACACAGTACCATGTAAAATGGGCAGGACAGCTGGCTGGTGGCTACAGGAAATGCTGAGTTTGAAAGTGACATCTGGAACATCAGAAGCAAAGGTGAAATGGTTGCAGAATACATGACTTCTGTTTTCTTGGAAAGCAAGAAGTTTGGAGCCAACACATTATCCAGATTTCTGATTTTTAGCTGCACATTCTGGTCAGGTGTATCTTAAAGAGGAAATTAATTAGTCAGCGGTAGAAAATATCCAAACAAAACCAATGAAGTACATCTGCATACTGATGAGACAGTATCTTAAATCTTTGCAGTCAGAGGCAGGATTTAGAAAAACAATAACAAGAATTTCCTGATGAAAGTCTGCCAGGCAGTTGGCCTGGGAGAAGAAGAGTCCAGAGGGAATAATGTAATCTTGTATTTGACTGAGGAAGCACCTGATTCAAAATCCATGAGGAAACATCACTAGCATAGCTTTGTGAAAGACAGAACAGCAGTCTGGCACTGGTAATTATGTTCTGTTCCTCTACTTAAGGAACATTTGGAAAAGTCACAATCAGGAAAAGATGCTTCCAAATTATATTGCTCAAATCAAAATCAGAATGTAAGAAAGCCTGCGACAATACTGGGGAAAATATTGACTTGTGTCCTCAGGAGATTCTTCAGATTTTATCAAAAGTATTGCTGCTTGTTCTGCATTTGCCGTGGATCAAAGAGAGCTGAACTATGCTTCCTCATGAATGTCAAAACTTGATCCTCAGGGATCCTGCAAAAAAATGCATTAAAAAAACTCTTGGTCCTCACTAGCCTAAGTGCTAGGGAAATTTGAGAACAAATATTTCAAATGTAACAGGTGGTGTAATGGTTTCTGGTCAGGAAACACATTCATTCTTTAAAGAGCATTAAAGAAATATTGATGTTGTTTTGAATTTTTTAAAACCAAATATTCTAGGGACTTAGTGCTGAAAGCTTGAAATGTAAGCAGGTAACATTAGTGCTGCATGTTAATTTGGACTGGAAAAGAAAAAAGACAACAGCTAGAAATTAAATTATACTCACAAAATCAGGACAAAATTGTCTTATAAAACTGAACCTGGATGAAGCCCAAGGGCTTCATAAGCATTCCTCTAAGTCTGTGCACTATTTGTGAAGAAGAATAATATTCCTTCTCTAAAGCCCTTCCTTGCACTGCCTCATTCTAAAAATTATATAGTACTCCATCCCACAAAAAATATAGCTCAAAAAATCTAAGTCAAAGATTTTATTTTATTTTTTAATATACATACAGATCATACATTCAGTTAGCAGTGCTGTGTGCAGTACTAGGTTTTGGGGTGAGAATTACTGTAACCAAGAGGCTGATCTGCCCCTATACAGGCTCCTTTCACCTTTTGGTTTTCAAAACACCATCCTGTCTTCAAAGTTTGCTCATGTGAATATAAAGCAAACAAAAATAGGACTAGGTATAACACCAGGATACTGGAAATACATGGTAGAAAATTGGTGCCTCCCCTAGTAAACCACACCAACACATTTGTAACTATTTTAAGCCTTTACCAACAGCTGATCACTGAGACCAATAATCCTCAACATTATCCAATTGCTGGAGCTCTTTATCACCATTAGGCAGAATCATGTGATGCAATTTGAAATGGTGGAGTTTGATTGCAAATCAGGGTTGGATGTTAAGTCTGGGGGTTTTTTGTCACTTCTCAGAGCGCTACAGGAGGCAAGAGGAATGATTTATATTACCAGCTTAAACATTTATGAAAATTAGATAAAAGTAACACAAGACTGACTAGATAGACACAAATGAGACTAATAGCACTGTATATCTAATCCCAGATTTCATGCTGCCACAAGAACTAGTTCATTAAAAAGTATTTCTGTATCCTTAGTGTACTTTTTATGACAACAGGGGTTTTTATTTGAGTGAATGAGCACAGAGGGGAGCACTTGCAGACCTTCTTTTTTATTCTGATTACTTTGGTTATAAAAAAAAAATTTGTCAAATTAATTCCTACTGAAAAGCTAATGCAAGCCTGGTGGAAGCATTCTCAGACTGGGATTGTCTCATGCTCTGTGCATAGGCAAAACTCCAACTGGCTCATTACTTTAAAAATCTTTGCTTGTATTGCTAAAATTCAGCAACTGTCTGAATATATTGGGTTTCATTGAAAAACACAGACAAAATCTGTTTTTTTTTAGTATTTACTTCTACAACTAGTAAATTAAGTGGAAGAGAAATCACCAAGACATAGTTAATGCCGAGCTATGGATAACATGGAATAATGTCTTCATACTCTGTGAAACATATGGTAGTATGGCAGCTAAGAACTCAGCCTTAATGCTACTTCATGTTAGTTCCTGCTATGATCTTAATACTTGCTTTGGTTGATTTACTTTGGACCACATTTTGTGTAAGAGACAGAATAAACTAACCTATGCTTACAAAGAACTTTGAGAACTCTAATGAAAACTTCTATATAAATTATTTGTGTTCTTCTGGCTTGGTTTGATAAGTTTTGGTGATTCACTATCTATTCCAAAGCTCAGTGTATCTGTATTGCAATGATTGGCAGAACATCACAAGGGATACTTGTAACAGGAAAAAGTCACCATCTTACAAATAGCATCTTATCTGCTTTCCACTGAGGTATGGGAGAGTTTTGCCAGTAATTTAAGAGGAAACGCGTCCATTCACATAGTATACTTTGAAAATTGCACCCAGAGGAGAAGACAAGAATGATCTAAATACAGAAGAAAGGGCTCTTAAAACAGCATTTGGTGTTGTAGCAGCATCAACACTGGAAACACTGGAAACATGTTTTGCTCTTTCACTGCTAAAGAAATATAATCCCTTAGACTTAACATCACAGACATTCCTATATGCACTAACATAATCTTATCAAATGTTTCCACCAGCAACCCTCACAGAAATAGGTGGCATAGATTGCTTGAAATGTTTGAATGAGCTGTTATTTTCCAATGTCTGAGCTATATTGTAGAACTAGTTCCCAGACTTCCATTCACTTTGCTTCAATAAAGCAAACTCATACCCAGACTCACACTTTGTCCAGCAATTACTGAGTAGGATTCTGGATAGCTAAACTATGCCCTCGTATCTCAGAGAGTACTTCTGTAAGTTCAACCCCTATTTCTTTTTCCTGACAATACATGCAGGTCATCTCTGTTGGGAAGGAGAGGTAAGGCAGCTGAAAATGTACTTAATGAATGTAGCAAAAGCCTTCAGAGGACACCACTTTTCTGTGTGGATGGCCATGACAAATCCTTGTGACAAAAGTCACCTGAAACATCTTCACCACAAAGCAAAAACAGTGCTGACAGTCTGAGTCAGCTTTCACTTCTAGTTTATCATCATTTACAGTTACAGCAGCAGTAACTTTCCCCTGGGGCCAGGGCAGAAAGAGGTGTTACGATCAAAGGGGTGCCCAAGACATGTGGACAATTCAATTTCAAGATGTTAACCAAAGTACCAAGATGCTTTTTAAAAAGAAACAGAGATCATAAAATTATATGCTTCCAGTCTTCTACTCTATAAAGAGCAGGAAGAACAAGGTCTTAGGAACAAAGGAAAGACTGACCTACCCTTAAGAAGGCAAAGTGCAAACCACTTGTCCTAAATCCACCAATGTTTTAATGCCCTCAAGATCTATTCATGCATTATTTTAGTTTTTGGCCAGTAATAAATATGCTTCCTCTTTTAAGAAAGCTGTAGAAAACAGAAAGTACTTAGAAAGTCATCTTGCAAGCAAGACAGTAAAACCAGTAAAGGAAACTTAATTTTGCCAGCAATCGAAGGACATGAGTGTTACAGAGAAAAGCCTGTATTGCATTTAAGGTGTGTCAAAGCTTGGCAGAGTTCAGAACATGAATTTAGTCCGGGTTTGTAATTGTATCAACACAGGATTTAGATTTCTAACCTCCTTACTGATAAAGGACATCAGAGGTGAAACACATCAAGTTGTCGTTTCTATCACAGATGCCTTCATAGTAATTTGATCTGAATTGTTTAAATGCAGTTAATTCTCCATTTTTTCCGTGGAGAGCACTTGGTTTGCAACCACTGAGAGCTAGGGTGCAGCATTGACACCACACTTTTCCTGGGATCAAAGCCAGTTCAGCCAGGGAGATGATGAGCTGAGGCAAATAGAAACATTCAGCCAGCCCAAAAATATGTGAACCTGCATTTGCCTGAGTGATTCTGCACAGCCATTTTCAGCTCTTGGCCATGCTCCCTTGTTCCAAGGGCTCTTGTGGTGTCTAATAACATTGTGAGTACCTCTGGTGCACTCCTGATCTCATTTGTCTTGCTAGAAGCACAGCACCATTTAACTTGAGCTGGCTTTGTAAACACAACTCACATTAAACACAGAAATCCCTGTGCCCAAAGCAATAAACCCTACTGGATATTAGTAGACTCTATGGGCATCTGTGTCATGGTGGCTGCCATAAGAAGGAACAGATCCAAGGAGATCCTATCATTTCCTAATTTTCATATTTCCCAAAGCATTCTGGCCCTAGATTTTCCATGGACCTGAGGTCTGAACTGAACTAATTAATTCAACATTACAACATATTGAAATTTATTTTGGAAAGCTCAGTGGTTAAAGGGCCTAGACTGGAATTTAGCAATCCAGCTGCCATAGGGTGGGTGACTGGCATCATCTAGGCTCAGTGCCAAGGGAATTGAAGAGGCAGCTTAAACCAACAGGATTACAAGCAAGCCTCAACTTTTTCCTCTGTCTTTACATGCAGAATAAAAAATAGAATGCAAATTGCAGCATTCAAAAAATAGTCTAAATTTGCCATTGTAGGCCATAATTTTGTGATCTCCAGTTCGAATTCTCAAACTGAAATATGATAATTTATCTTTGAATGGCATTTCACCTGTCATCTAGTTGAAAGCATGGATTAGAAATGAGCAGACTATTTTCTGTCTTTGATTTAAAGGATGAGACTGAGAAATTCTGTCCATTCCAGTAGGTGGAAATAAATGCAATCATAAATTCAATCTTTCAAAAGCAAACATAGCCATATACTTCTGTGTAAAAACCTTTTTGGTTCACAACAAAGGCAGTCTTAACTCAAGAAAAATAATGCCACCTGACCATGTGTGAGAGACTGGACTGGCTAATGACTCAGTCAACCACTTAACCAATAAGGGAAGAGGATGATGAGATGCAAATCATAGGAGGTGGGATAGTGCTCTTTAACAATGCCAATACCAATGCCCTGTCTTTAAGTAATGGCTCAGGGGTGTAAACTCTCCTCCAGTAAAGTATGGGGATATTCACATATAGCCTGAAGGTATTCACCCCTTCTAATGGCCATAATTGACTAAACTGCCCTGCCTGTGGCATCCTGAGAAGTGTCCTGGATCATCAGAAATTCCTAAATTGTCTTGTGATCTACAGTATTACATCATTCAGAGTAAAACTCACCACCAAAGGAGAGATACCTGGGCCTTCCCATCTGAACCTGAGCATCTATAATCCATGGAACTTTGGTGCTTTATGGACTTTCCCCATCCCTGATGGATCAAGACAGTGACCACCACTTCAACCAACAGACACTGGAATTGCAACAGTGAAGTCTTGTCACAAGATCCAATGGGTGGTAACTACATTCCTTTCTACTCTTACTCCTTCTCTTTCTTTTCCCTATTTCTTTCTCTCTCTCTCTCTCCATCCCATAATAATTGCATAAATCTTGGTGTTCACGAAACGGTAGAGACTGACCTATGGCTCGAGAGGCAGCTCACTAAATCAAGTTACAGCACTTGTGCACATAATGACAACAGAGAGCTCAACAAAGAGGAAGCAGACCCCTTTGAAAGGCAATGAGAGATCCCAGCCAGCCTCTCAAGCAACATGCTCACAGATTACTCCAGAGGCTAGTGTTTTGGGGTCCACTGAGGTGAATACAAACAAAAGGAGGATTTTTATAAGATATAAGTCTTTCTGCCTCAAGGAAAAAAAAAATTGGTTGCTATCCTATACAATGTAACACTTATCTACATCCACGGTAACACAGTATGAACTGATTTTCTATATCCACAGTAACAGTATGAGCTGGTTGTTTTTACAAGGATAGAAATGAAAGCCGTGAATTTTGCTCAACAGAAGAAACTGGATATAACTGAATAGCAGTAGAAACACAAAGTATCTGGAATATGTGATAAACGAAACATCTTGCTGGCTCTGCAGGACATCTTGAAACCCTAGTGTTATGGAATGGTCTTCTATCATACACCAGAGTAAACCAAGAAATTGGTGCCTTTTAATAGTTCCCCAGACAGAAGAGCTTGCTGCCTTACACTGTTTCATTAACACCTTCCTATCCATGCCAAGAAGCAGACTAGGAGTCCCTGGCTCTGTCTGATTTAGGTGACTTTTGCCCTTTTTTTTTACTGTTAACCCCATGAGGAATTCATCATGAATGGCACTGAATTTTTGATGGCACAAGACACTAGGGTGCTTGAGAGCATCCAGAAAAGAGCAAAGAAGGGGGTCAAGGGTCTAGAGAGTGAGTCATGGGGAGCAGCTGAGGGAGTTGGACTTGCTTAGACTGGAGAAAGGAGACACAGGGGAGACCTTACCATTCTCCTCAACTGCTGAAAGAAGGTTGCAGAATTCAGGTGAGCTTGGTTTCTTCTCCCAGGTAACAAGTAATAGGACAAGAGGGAATAGCCCCAGTTGTGCCAGGGGAGGCTTAGATTTAAAGTTAGGAAAATTTCTTTCACTGAAAGGGTTGTCCAGCATTGCAACAGGCTGCCCAGGTAAGTGCTACAGTCAACATCCCTGGAGTTATTTAAAGGATATGTAGACATGGCAGCCAGGGACATGGTTTAGTAAAGGAATTGCCAGTATTCAGTTTACAGTGTTACTCAATGATCTTAAGGGTTTTTTCCAACCTAAGCTATTCTATGATTCAGTAGTTTTTAACTTCTAATTTTTTTTCACTCATGCCATTAAATACTGCACATTTTGCCCATGAGACATGGAAAGTATCCCATGTTTTGTTGCTCTGTTTATTCTTTTATACATTTGTTGTTTAATCCCTCTTGTTTCATGTGTGTATCCCTGTATGGTTCCTAAAGCATATTCATAAATGATTCTGGATAAATTACAAGGGCGACTCTTAACTGGAAAACATTGCAGGATACTTACCTTTTAACACAGCTTAGCATTTTCTGGTATGTTTTCATCCCACTGAATCACAGAAAGAAAAAGGGATTTGCATTCCTTTATAAATTTAGCTTAAGAAACAGTAGATTTAAGAATTATCATCATAAAACTTTTTTTAAAGGGCCCTATCAGCAATATTTTTGCATAGAGTAGCGCACTGTGCAGCATTTATAAATCAATGAAATCCCAAAGGAATTGTCAAGGACTTTATTGTCTTCCCGTTAGGAATGATAACTAATGTTTCTGTTACCTGTTTTGAGTAACACTTAGGAACAAGAAGCAAACACACAGGCAGTGGAAGCATGTGTCCTGGGAAGAGTATATGCATGCTACCTAGTTCTATAGGGATGGGGTCAGGAAGTCCAAGGTGTGGCTGCAGATGAAGCTTGCAAAGGACACAAAGAATAAGAAGGGCTTCTTCAGGTGTGTCATCCAGGACAGAAAGGTTAAAAATAATGAATTCCCCCTCATGAGCATAATTGGAAAACAGATTAAAGAGCAGAGGAGAAGGCTCAGGTACTCAACAACCTTTTGCTTCAATCTTTTCTGGCAGCTGCTTTCCACATCCCTCAACAGAGTAGACTACAAGAGCAGGAATGAGGGAGCAAAGTCCCTCCCACTGTCAGAAATGTTTAGGTTTGAAACCCACAGAAGAAAGTGAATATAAGTCTATGGAAACTGCCAAGATCCATCCCACAGTCCTGAGGGAAGTGACTAATGTAGCTGCCAAGCCACCCTCCACAGTATTTGAAAAGACATGAAGTCCATGATGAGAAAAGTGGAAACATACAGCCATTTTTTAAAAGGATGAAAAGATGACCTTGGAAACTACCAGCCTGTCAGCCTCGGCTCTGTGCCTGGGAAGATGATGGAACAGATCCTCCTAGAAGCTGTGCTAAGGCACATGGAGAGCAGGGATGTGGTTTGAGAGAGCAAACACCAAGGGCAAGTCCTGCCTGACCCATCTAGTGGGCTTCTGTGGCAGCAACTCCATGAGTGGACAAAGGAAGACTGACTGAAAACTAGGTATAAGGAAGATAGTTTTTATGATGAGTGTGGTGAAACACTAAAGCAGATTGCCCAGAAAGGTGATAAATGCCTGTCCCTGAAAACACTTAAGGGGAGTGCAACCTGATGTAGTTGAAGATGCCCCTGGCACATGTCAGGAGGCTTGAGCTAGATGACCTTTAAAGGTCCCTTCCAACCCAATATCATCCTATGATTCTACAATTCTGACTCTATGATTCTATCCACCTAAGTGGATAAATGTCATAGGAGAGGTGATAGAGCATGTGACTGAGGGTGTCTAATTACAACGCCCTTATATGCAAAATGATTAACATATGTTGGATGCTCCAGAGATTATTACTGATCAGCCTTTCTAATGAGAAATATGAGGATGACAAGAATAATTAAAATTCAGGTTCCAAAAGTAAAAAATATCAAAACTCTAGAAAAATTACTCTTAAGATTATATCACCCTAATTCCATAGGTTAAAAGCCATTAAGGCATAGTACATATAAGTACATATAAATATTTATTGTCTAAAACAAAAGGAACAAACTTGAGTCATTCCCCTGTATTCTCTATGTTGTTTATGAATATGCTTTCAAAGAATGAAGGTGGGGAACAATGATTTAATTTCATAGATGAATAATGCCATGTTCAATGTTTTGTATTTTATGATAGTTTGCAATTATATGATATGCCATTACCATGTCTTGTTCACCCTTCATCTACCACACAAATCAATTAACAAATAGGGTAAGATTTTACGTAGCTTTTTCTAACTGTGGACCAAATTGTTATCATTGTTATGGTGATGTAAATGTGGGTGACCTGCACTGAATTCAACTCTGTTATTTCAGAATGACACCTACTTAATTCAAATTAAATTTTTGCTGCACAAAGAAGTTGTTTGACAGGTTTTCTAGCAGACAAAATCTATAGTAAAAGAAGCCAAGCTCATATAAAGCAAATTGAACATTGTCTGTAGATGAGATGGCTATACTAAGAGAGCAGGAGTGCAAAATTAATTGATGGGCTGGATTTTCCAGCACAGTATAACTGCTGTGAATACACGGCCATTCTTCCCCAAAAGACAGCCCTAACAACCTCATCTCAAAGAAAAGGGCATCTTGGTGGCAGGACACCAGACAAGCACTCTCCCAAGGCAGCACAGCAGGCAAAAGGGATTGCCAAAATAAGAGAGAATGTCTCTGCCCGAGTTTCCTATAAAATACATATGGTCAGCCACTTGAGGATTATATCTACCTTTAGGCTGCCCTAACTCAGCCTAAAGAGAGCTGCTGTGAATAGAACTGTAGCAGGGCTAGGCAAATGAAATGGTGTTATTTGCATTGTAAGAAATTGTTTCCTGCTCCTTTAAAGGATTCATCTCTCCTAGGGTCTCCTTTATCTTTTCCCCATGATTTCTAGAAAGAGCACAATGAAACAACTGCTTGCTTGCTTGCTTGCTTGCTTGTTGCTTGCTTTCCTGCTAGCTTTCTTCTTTTTTTTTCTTTCAGTATATTCCCACAAATGTGCCCACCTCTGTTTAATACAGCTTGAAAAAATGGAGAATAGGTTCCATGGAAATAATTGCAGGAGACGTTGCAGTTAAAGGTTTTAATGTTAGTCATATAATAACATGGGGCAAAACAAGGAATGTAGTTTTGACATGAAAATATATTTTCTCTGAACAATGTTGTAGGGGGTCTAGTTTAAATTTTAAGAACAGCTTTTGGTTTTAATGTGCTAAGCATTCAGAAATTATTTTCTCCTTTTGCTGACAGTCCTTTATGTCAATGATCAAATCACCTTTCCATCCTTCTTGGTACTGGTGTCATTCATGCTTTTCAAACTCTTCTGCCTTTAATATCAACCCTAATGAACTGGATTGGAGTGTAATAAATGGATTCACTAGGGACTAAATAGCGAGAAGGTGACATTTTCAGAGCGAAAACACATTTTTGGAAGTGCACATCTCTTTTAGTCAGGTAGCTCCTCCCTTCTAAACTCTTTGCTTTCTGTAACATATTCACATACAGATCACAGCAGTTCCTTCCAGCTCAGTAATGTCTTTGGAGACATGCAAGGGAAATCCAGAACTACTGGTGACTCACTGCTCAATTGGAACTACCAGGTAAGGAGGCATTTTTCAGAGGACTGGAGCTAGGACATCCATCACTTTCTATGATTTACTTGTTCCCTGAAACAGGAGGTAGCTGCACCTAAACATGGTATAAACTGTTTTAAGGTATTAGGTAACAAGAGTGTCTCAAATCTGAGTTCTTTCTGACACAAACCCACTAATGCCACAACAAATGTATTTAGTCCAACATTTTCTCCGTGTGTTTAATTTTCGGTATTTCCAGTCATTCAGAATAAACATCAGTATAGATGTTCCTGTGTCTGTCTGATTAAATACTTTAAATAGAATTTTCATTGTCTGAGAAATCAATGCAGGTGAAACCCTGAAAGGCACAGTTCATGCTTAATAAGTCTATTAATTTTGATTGGCAAATGAGACAGGGTTTTAATCTTCCTGATATCCATCCAAGATCTTTATGGAACTCAATTTTTGGTTAATGCAATCAGAAGCATTATCAGTTACTTAGCAAAAGCATTTTTGATGTTTGAACTAATAATTGAATACTGAATAAAGAGTTGAAGATAGACAAGGCAATTTGAAGAACAATTAAAAAGTCTGTTGCAGTATATCCACATACTATACATGTGGATAAACAAGCAATTATCCCTAGCAATAATGCAGTGTTTGACATTTATAAAAGATTCCGAATGAGATTGCAGAAACATATTTTTTTCTCTCAATTGATTGGCGGTAATGTAAGTTTTTGCATTAGCTACCATAGATAATTCAGGGGTTAATACAGACTTCATATTTTAATTAACTTGAACAGGAAGTTTTTCAATGTAAAAAGGCCTGATCTGTCTTGCCTGAGCACTGAATGCACACATCTACCCAATATTGTGAGAAGTTATGGTATTAGTTAATTCAGCAATTCCACATGCAGCCAGCAGTTTCATTTTTATCTGTGAACATGAATGCACTGCTGCAACACTGCCTTATGGACCCTTTTTAACACAGGGACTAGATTTGTGAACAGTCATTAGATAGATCTCTTTCTCTTTAATAAATGCAAGTTCTACAATTTTCAGAGAAAATACTTCGTTTTGACTTATAAAAGGCTTCTGTGCCCTTATTTCAGTGCTCCCTTATTATTAATTTATGTAATCATTTCAATGTCTGGTCTTTGACTAATGCAACTGATTCTGCTTGTTCTGCCCATGTCGCTTTCTCTCCTGATAGGCATGACACTGACATGTCGTGGGAAGCATGTTAGGTTCCCTTAGCATGGTTGTGGGAAGTCCAGATTAATGCAAGGAGACATGAGGGATATGGGGCTCCTCTGGCTGGGGAGTGCTCTCTGAGGCCCCATCAGTCACTGCAGGGAAAGCTGAGGAAGGGACTTGGGATGTGAAGACTTCTCAGGTTCACAGGTCTCCACAAGCATTGGCTGAAGCTCAGTCCTCCCTGGCCTCGGGGATATTAAAAGCCCAGACTTTTGCAGGAGAGGTGGTTTGGTTTTCCTTCATTGATGGGGGTGATCAGCAGAGGCTAGTGCAGATGTGCTTCAGCATCTTCACTGGGGGGAAACACAAACACCGATGGAAAATCCCATGCTGCTGGTGGCTGTAGAGCAGCCCACATTGGTTAATACCAGTATTTATTATGTATCATTAGCATTAATTCACTAAGTATATAGATAATATATTCATAACATAATTCCATAATATTATAGAGGAATTATATCTATCTTATATTGCATCTATGCAGCACACATCTGAAGACTGTAGTAACTGACAGCTGAGGTATCTTATGACTGATTTTTGATTTGCTTCCAACACATTAATACAAAGTCAGAGCTCCCTATTAGACGGCTACAGGGGTATAGGAAAGAAACCAAAACCAGTCTGTGACTGACAGGACTGAACATGCAACACCAGATCAGTGATTTTTCTATTTATAATTCCAGTTCTGAGACATTTTACTATAACTAAAATATCTAAATGTGGATTTTTAAATAATAGATGAGAATTTCTTTTTTAGCAAAGTATAAACATATTTGCATACAGTTTGCCAAAATTAGTTTTTCTGAAGGGGGAATAAAGATGCACACATAAAATATCAAGACAGGAAGGATGGTCCAGCAATTACATCATCAGCTAAATGGGAGAATTTTTTCTGAGTTCTGCCTCTTTCATATTTAATAAATTACTCAAGCACAATGTTTCCTCTACATTCTCCCTTTGCAGAACATTCTAGATGGCTTCTCCATTCTGAACACCAGTCCTACACAAAGTAATCTAGCGAGTGCCAAGATGCCTTCATTCTCATTGTAGCTGCTTTGAACCTCCTATTTATGACAGGGATTACCTGCCTGTCTCAGTTTTGAGACAAATTTAGGAGAAGACACTCTGTAATGAGTTGTCTCCTCTAAAAGGGTTCCAACAATCCCTTCCACCCACAAGAAATTAATACTAATGGATGGAAATGAGAAAAAAAAAAAACAAACCCCAACAGTTCATTAACCAGCAGAATGTCCACAAGGCAGGAGGAAAAAGAAAAGTAAATAACTGATAGATAAGAAACTGTCAGACCTTCCAGGGCAGAGGAAGTAACTGATCTGGAGCCTTTGGGTGTGCTTTGTCTCCCCAGCTCAGCTTCCCAAGGTGTGGGGCTGGAACGGAGTGACCCCTCTCCCACAGGTCCAGTTTCTCTGGTCTTGGACTAACCAGCTGTCCAGTTGACCTCAAAAAGTAGCTGAAGGATCACTGCTACAACTTCTCCAAGGCCAGGGAAAGGAAAAAACCATTTGCCTGGATCAACAAAACCAAGCTAACCAAGCAAAAACAAACGCCATAACATCGTGGACACCTAGGGAATAAGGCTTTGAAAAAAGCCGTCCACAGAGCCCAAAGCTTCCCCAGCCACACGCCTTAAAGATGGAATACCATTGTGGGGTATAGAGCAGAGGATCAGGGAATAGCCTATCACTGTAAATGACTCCAAGATTCTGAGAGCACAAGCTTTTCAGTGCCACTGAAGGTTAGCTCGCTCATTCCTGCTTTTTGCTGTAATACGTCTCCTGTTCCCTGTTCTGCAAGAGGTGGTCCTGAAGTGTGTTGAAGTTAAGGCAAGCAGTCCTGAACTCAGTGGCTCTCTTATGGATTAGCTAATTGGACTGAAAATTTATGCAATTACTTTAAAAAGAAAACTAGTCTAGAAGTTTAACCCCAGGACAGCAGCAGCTCTCCTGACATCCTGACATAATAACTACTTATAGCACATTTTTTTCTTCTTTTTTTTTCCTCAAAAGGGGTATACAGTGTACTCATAAAGAATTTTAGACTTTTTAATAATCATAATTCAGTAACATTAGAGAGAAAAATACAAAACTGAAAGAGCATTAATTTCTTTTGCAGTCCTGGATTTCACTACATTCTATTTGATGCCTGAAACACAACATAAGTACACAGGTTTTTCAGATAAATCCTCTATAGGTTATATGGTTTTGTCAGTGCAAATCAATTGATTGCACTGCTTTCAGAACCCTTGAAAACACCAAAGCTCTTGCAGCTAGTTTCTGTGAAAAAGGCCAAAAAACTCTAGTCAAGTTTCCTAAGAAGCCAATCCTCAGAAGCATCTTATCACCAGTTTTAATAGTAAGCTATGACTGCTTTCTCAGTTTTCCCAGGTAAAAGATGCTGCAGTTATTTCCATACCAAGTACAAAACGTGACATGTAGCACTTAATCTCAAAGGAGGGGTTCCAATTTTCTTATGGACAAGACAAAGAAAATAATGGAGTCATAGAATCACAGAACGTTAAAGGGTTTGAAATAACCTTAAATATCATCTATCCCCACCCCTCCCTGCCACAGGTAGGTGCACCTTCCACTAGATCAGGCTGCTCAAAGCCCCATCCAACCTGGCTTTGAACACTGCCCGGGATGGAGCATTCACAACCTCCCTGGGCAACCAGTGTCAGTGTCTCACCACCCTCACAGTACAAAATTTCTTCCTAATACCTATACCTAAATTTTCCAGTTCGTACCTTACAGTTCCTGATGAACAGTCCCTCTCTGGTTTCCCTGTAGGCCACTTCCAGATACTGGAAAGTTGCTATGAGGTTCTTACACAATCTTCTTTTCTCTAGGTTGAACAGTCCCAGCTTTCTCAGCCTGTTCTCATGCAGAATATGCTCCAGTTCTCTTATCAAGTTTGTTTATTCTAATGGCCCTTAATGGTGTGAGAACCAGACTGACTTCTGCCCTTTGCCTCAGTTGACTCAGAAATTCCGTCTGAGGCAGGTAAAAAGAAGTCAATTCTGCAGGCATCATATCTGTGTGGAAGAGACTTGGCCATTAACTTTCCTCCTCTACCTAGCTACTGTAAGGAACATAAATTAGCAAAAAGCTTTTTGAGACTGACATGCTTTTAGTGGCTGGATTTTTCTGTTGTCAGCAGAAGAGCACTGAGATGATGTCTGCCAGCAGTACTGTAAGCTGGTGCACTGCCAGGAATTCTGACAAAAACCTCAGAGGTATATTCACCCTTATGTAGTAACACTTACAATAAAGGATCCCAAAGTGCTTTGAAACTGCACAAGATATATTCAGGGAATAATTTATCACTAGGGCTTCTCCAGGGCACAGCCATCCCTACACATACTGTCAGCTTCTGGGACCGAATAGCAGCATCTTTCATTTGGCTTTTTAAAGCATGGGATGGGTGGTGTCTGTGCTCAAATAATTCTTGCATGTGGGCTTTGTCCTGTTTAAAACAGAAAGAGGAAAAACCAGTAATACTGAGCATCATTGTGGCTTAGTTCCTTGTAAGTTCTTCTTTACGATACAGATATAAACACTTGCCACTGATTTGAGACCAACCTGGTAAAATCCCCTCAGCTGCTGAAATCTGATGAAACTATCATAAGTTCTGAGCTGCAAAAATTCTCACAGATCCAAGATAGCTCAAATTACCACGACTTTCAGAGTATTTTTATGACAATTTGTGGTTGCCCTGTACATATATATCTCTGAATGTTACCTTAAGACCTTGTGTAATGTTTAACCCCAGCCAGCCACCAAGTCCCAAACAGCTGCTCACTCACTGCCCCATCAGCAGGATCAGGGAGAGAATCAGAAGGGCAAAAGCTGGAAAACTCACAGGTTGAGATACACACAGTTTAATAAGACAAGCAAAAGCCCCACACATAAAACAAGCAAACCAAGGAATTAATTCAGAGCTTCCCACAAGCAGGACAGCAGGGACCCATCACGTGTAACAGTGACTTGGGAAGACAAATGACATCACTCAAAATGTCTGTCCTTCCTCCTTCTGCCCCCACTTTATATACTGAGCTTGATGTCACACGGTCTGAATATCCCTCTGGTCAGCTGGGGTCACCTGTCCTGGCTGTGTCTTCTCCCAGCCTCCCAGGTGCTCCCATCTCCACTGCTAGTGTGGCAGTATGAGAAGCAGAAAAGGCCTTGGCTCTGTGCAAGCTCTTCTCATCAATAAAAGAAAATCTCTATATCATCAACTCTGTGTTCAGACAAATCCACACAGACACACACCAGCCACTGTGAAGAAAATTAACTCTATCCCAGCCAAAATCAGCACAACTTGAAACAGCTTGTATGAATGTTGCCTCCCTCATTCTCTCCTGCTGCGAATAGTTAAACTGGATCAAATATTTTGGAAATTATTTCCCACTGCTGCTTGGAATGAGTAATAACAACTGTCTTCATTATGGGATGCTTCAGAATAGGAGAAAAGAGAGTATGGAATTGCAAGGTTGGGAGAAGCTTCATTAAAACTAGTATCCATAAATGCTCATTACAGTGAAACAAGATTATAAAATTGCTGGGTAACATTAAGGTTGGGTTTTTTTTCACTCAAAACAGAAATTGGTTGCTGTAAAAACTACCAAACTAGCAACCTGATGTATTTTAAAATAAAGGCCAGTAAATGTGACTCATGAAAACAACCCAAACATACTAAAACAATCCAGTGGATCATGCCTCTTAGGACTGAGGCAATGATACTTTGGTACAAATTATAAAGCAAAGATAGTTCCAGTCTCAACATATAGTTTAATTTCATTCTAGAAAGAAAGCAGTCAGTTTTAGGTGTATTGCACTCTTTTTTGCATTAAGGTAAACTGAGGTTTGTATTTTGTTGTTAAAGGAATGGAGAAAAATGTACTGGCAATGCTAATAGTGGCATAATATTTTGCTGTTTTGGACTTTAGCTTGTATTAGAGCTCCAATATGTTTGGTACAGCAGCATTTAATGGTGGATTTATTTTATTTAAGGTACAATAGTTTACAGTCAGTTTCTATTTCTTTTCAGATTTGCCTATAGGTTAAATGGGACTGTTGAACGGTGAGTGGGTTTTGCTGACTACTTTTTGATTCTTTAGTTTACGGATTATTCTATTGATGGGTATCACAGTATTTCAAGTTGTTCTGTATTATTGGTGGTATACTGTTGAAGCAGCAATTCATTTATTGCTTCTTTTAATTAGATGTATTACAAATGGGTGTTTTGATAGTTTAGGTAAAGTGTTTAATTGTTTAATGCTTTTTGTCTTTATATTCATTATTTAAATGTAATTTGAGTTTCTTTGGGTTTTTGAAATATTCACTTTGGAGGAAGTTAATGTGCAAAATATATGGGGCTTCTGGGCTAGTTACAATAGGGTGTTTCTTTTATTTATTTTTAGTTAGGTTTATATTAGTTTCTACTAAAGTTAAATTTTGTGATTTTTTTTGTTACATTAGCAATAGAAATAGATTTTGCTTTCATATATTTTGATGGGATTAATATATATACTGTACACTAGTGTTGCCTAAGCTTTATATTTTTGTGGTTTTAATGTGCCACCAGGCTAACAGATTTACACGGTCTAAAAAAACATGATTTTCTCAAGCCTCTACTGGGCTAGAGGCATGGCTTTTTTAAGTTTGATTATTTTTCTTTCTTTGAGTATATGTTCAGAGGGTTTTTTAAGGGGATCAGATATGCCATCATTATTATATTTGGCAGTTTGTCCGTGTGCAATTGGAGCTGGTTTTTTTGGTGGAACTTCTTTTCTGAGTCTTGTATTTTTTAATTTATGCACTCGTCATGCTAGAGCAGCAGTGCGTCTTTTCTTTTACTTTTTCATGAGTTTCTCACAATTATGCAGGAAGAATTATTTGGTGGAGTGTAGTTTCTTTTTTTATTTGGGGGAAGTTTGCGTTTGGTATTAGAATTCTTGATCTGTATTGCTGAGATTTGGAGAAGGCCTTTTTTGTTGTTGTTGTTGTTCTTTGTGATTTTTTTCTTCTTTTCTAATTTTTGCACACATGTTTTTACAGCTGCAGTTCTTCCATGTGTTGGGCTATGCATGGCATCTGCATATGCTCGGAGCTTCTTCGCCATATCAAGCACAGTCTCTTTTATCATTTCACTTTGTTATTGCTACAGCAGAAGCATATTTTTGTGGCTTAAGTCATATAAGTTTTTGCTATATCATGGGTGTATATGGTACTAAGTTTGGATTTTAGTTGTTAGGTAACTTGAGAAGATAATTTTTGCTGCTGTTATGTTTCTCAGGTGTTGAATTCTTTGTTCTATGGTCTTCTACTGGATCTGTTGCATATAGAGATCATTTGTGCACAGATACCTTTATTCCACACTTTTCAAGATTTGTGCCCAGAGACTGTGAGGGTTAGCTTTCTTTATCATTCTTTGGTCAATAATCAGATTTTGTTTAGAATTGTAGCTTTGCTTGCAGCACCTTAAAGATGGACTAATCAACTAATTATAGATTTATCAGGCTGTTGAGTGTAATTTTTTTTAGGTTATTAAAGTTTTTAGGGAAAAGGACTCAGTAGTGATTTCTGATTTTGTGTCAGTTGTTGGAGCTGGCTTTGAGGGTCCTTCCCCCAGATTATTACTGTCTGTTGGTCAATTGCTTCTGGTTTTGTTTATTTTTGGTAGAAAGTGCTAGCAGATTAGGCTTACTGTTTGGTTTAGCTGTTGGCTTAGGTTTACTCCCTAGTTTAGTTACAACTTGAGTAACTGGGGCGCTGGCTGCAGCCTGAGTGACTGGGGTAATTGCTGATTTATTTCCCTGCCCCCGGTCTTTATTTGATATTTTACAGTGTATTAGCAGCATGCAATAAGCATATGCCAGGGCCCAGCTTATTGCAATGAGCTCTTTCTCTTTAGAATTTTCATGGTAGTTTTTCTTCAGATTTTTTTTACTTCATTTGGGTTCTGAATTTGTTTATGTGAAAATTTTTAGGTTGGGGGATCAGAAAATTCTTTTAGGGTTCAGCTCATTTTTTCTTATTTTTATGCTATTTAGGATTTTTTACACTTGGGTTTACTTTTGGGTCAGAGGTTTCATTAGTTTTTTTGTACATACCAGCCCTCACTCTAGACACACTGCAGACCATACAGAGGAAGCTTATCAGAAAAAATATTAGGAAAGTGTCTGTTTAACATTTAGGGGAAATTGAACATTCTCAAAAAGTGATGTAGCATTTAAAGGAGAAGAAGGAAAGAAAAGGTTGAAAAACCTCATCTCGTTTTTCAATAAATTGGGTGCAATTACTAATAAACACCTAAAATATATTGCTGAAACTAGGACTATTGCAGGGTAGAACAAAGAAACTATAAACGATATATATTTTAAACAAACTCTAGTACCTTTGTAAACTCTTTATAAATTATTATCACCGCAATCAGCAAAATAGCTATTTTAATTTGTTCTTTTTGTCTGTAAAATTACGTATTAGGGACGATATTACAGCTATTTTCAGATAATAAAATGAGTTTAGGGACTAGAAAGGTATTAAAATTTAAAAAAGCTTAGGGAGCAGAGATACATGAAGGCTTTCACTTAGAGAGACATTATGAATTTAAGCAAATGGTTACAAAAATTATTAAAATAATCAGAAGAAAAATATTTTTTCACTAAATTTAAGGCATAATTACAGCACAGAATTCAAAAGACAAATTATACAAAGGTCCATTTCTAGTGTGACAGGTCAACATTGGCCAAATGTTAGTGTACCTATGCAAATCACTTATTTGTTCTTTTCTGCTACAGTTAAGCAGAGGAGAAGAAAAGAAAATACATGGATGAGATAAGGATTAGGAGAAAATACTTTAAGGGAAAAATAGGTTTTAAATTTTAAAGGTATAAAGGGATAAAAATTACTAACAGAATTAAAGATGTATAAGGAAAAATAAAAAAAACTTATAGAACACCTTTCCCTCCACCGTAGCCTTTTTTTCTTTCTTACCAACAGCATAGGCAGACAAAATATGGGAATTTTAGTTAGTTTGCCACTTTTTAAGATTTTTTTTTTCTGTTTACTTAAAGAGAGGAATACTCTCTCCCACTAACCGTACTGCAAACAACACAATCCATGAAAAAAAAATGCAGAAAAGCAAGTGCAGTTTCAAAAGACAAAATGTGTACTTCTCCCTCCCCTTCACTTTCAAAACCAGTCTTAAAAGTACAAAACTTAATCCAATATGAACAAAACAATTTGAAATACAAACATCATAAAGTCACCCTAAAACAAGCAGCAATACCCACAGGATAAAACACAGTAAGAATTATAATTTAGAATTGCTAATCAAAGTAGATAGACCAAAAGCCACAGACATTCTGTTGGAATTCTGGTCAGCTTGACGACCTCAGGGTCTGAGAGTCTTAAAATAAAAAAATCACGATACCACAGCAATGCTTGAAACAAAAAGAGAAAGGTGTAATCTTTCACAGCATAATAGCAATAAAGAGTTGAATGTTCCTCATCAAAAAAAGAATCAATCCAATATGTTATATGAAGGGAAGTTCTGTCCTGTGAGCTCTGACATCAATGTTCGATAGACAGTCATTTGTATTTGGCTAGAATGAGGGAAATTCCATTACCAGGCATCCAGATCTAAATTTATGACAATCAATTAAACAACAAGAAGAAAACTTTTAAGCTAACAAATTCTTTTGCAATATACAATTTCAAATCATGTAATCTGAGAACACAACCAATTTAAAAAGATGGTATTAAAGCCAGTATTAGAATTAGCACAGAACAGAAGTTCTTAATGGTTTCTCCTACAGGTAGCTTAAGAAAAATTGTACCAGTCCAAGATTATTTGAGACTTATGATTTCATTGTATTTCAGAATTATATAAGGACATTCATAACCTTAAAAATGCTCTAGCAAGTTATCTCCAAAAATAAAAATTGAAATGTTTGAAGCTCTCTATTTTCAGAAAATTTATGGAAATGACATATGATTTGTGGTGTTTGAATTTCAGAACAAAGTCAATTAAAAACTAGAACACTGATGCTTTTTGAAGCTTTCTTTCCTAAGGAGTGATATTTATGTACTTGTGCTATTTGCTGATCTCTGGAGAAGACAGGACTAATTCCTGCTATATGGTAACAAAAAAAAAAAAAAAAAAAAAAAAAAAAAAAAAAAAAAAAAGAAAACCAAAAAAACCCTAAAGGTATTGTAAGAGAAAATAAAATTGATCTTTCCTAAACTGGTCTTTGTAGAATGAAAAATGTGCAAAATCTCATGCTTTAGAGAAAAACCCAACCTGGTGAACTTGTGCCTTCTAATAAAACTGTTTTGGATTATAAATAAAATCATTTTCACATGCCACCTGGAATCTCAATGATTTGTTGCTAATTGATGTCATAGAATAAATTAAATTTGTTTCACATAAGTATTTGCAACTTACACTGAATAGGATTAGACTCCACTGCCACAAACCAACAAATAAAAGATACCTGAAAAAGATGTTAGCAACCGAATTGCAGAATCATTTAGTTTGGAAAAACCTCCAAGATGATGAGAACAACCTTTGACCAATCATCACTCTGTCAATTAGACCATGGCACTGTATTCCACATTCAGTAATTTTTTTAACACCATCAGGGATGGTGACGCCACACCCTCCCTGGGAAGCCTCTTCCAATGCTCAACAACCCTTTACATAAAGAAATCTTTCTGATGCCCAGGCTGAGTGTCCCCTCCCACAGCTTTGAGGCCATGTCCTCTCATAATCTCACTGGTTGCCTGAAGAAGAGATCAACCCCCACTGGCTACAGCCTTCTTTCAAGCAGCAGTAGTGAGTTATAATCCCTCGTGAGCCTCCTTTTCTCCAGGATAAACACCCCCAGCCCCCTCAGCTGCTCCTCACA
>JAODKT010001744.1:19701050-19714980 GCA_027576195.1 Cossypha heuglini
TAACCACTGCTCAAAGCACCTGGACTATAACACCACCTTCTTGATGAAGCCAGAGCCTAAAGACCAGAAGATAATTTGAACAGTTTTCAAGTAACTGCACAGGTGCCCAGCTTTAGACAGCTTTTTAAAATGGCAAACAAATAAGAAATTATTAAAAATTAATTCTGAAACTTTAAAAAAATTGCAAATATAATCCAACTCCTTAATGATAACTGTAACAAGTCATTGGAGCACAAGAAAAGTGGTTCATTTATCATGAGCTTTAAATTAAATGTCCTTCTGAAAGATATGATATAACTCAGCCACAAATGATCAAATTTGATAGTTTTGAAATACACAGCATAGAAAATAATAAAATTCTCTGCAGGAATTAGTGCGCAAAATTTTGTAATTTAAGAAAGCATTATGCAGCCATTCAGAAGACATTAATCATAGTCCTTTCAAAATTTGCATTTTAGGACTGTGTTTTCTGACTATATCATCATATGGGGATATAGCCCATATGGAGCAGAACTGCTGGCACAAGTTCTTTAGAAGTATAACTCTCTGCTGATTTATTTGAAATATTCATAATAATTTGTTATGTCCTCATACTTAGATCAATTTTCTGTCTTTAATACATTGCTACCTTCTAGCTTGACGTCTTAAGAAAATGAGGCTTATAAAATTATTTGCCAGTCCAGCCAACAGTTTTCTAATCTGTTGGCCAATTTAATTCAAATTTAAGAGAGAGGTGAAGTCTCCATGACATTATATTTGTTCAAGATTTGTAAAGGCTGGTGATCTGTGGGAAGGAAAGGGACCCTTCACAAATAAGAAATGAAGTTAGGGATGCAGAGAGAACAAAGGGCAGCTGAAACAGAAAAGCTGGAGGAGATATGAGGAGAGCTGGCATCCTTGGAAGGTGGGAAATCGGAGCAAAAAGCAAAAATCTGGGGAAAAATATTCGTGCTAGCCAAATGTTCATTCATTGAATTGATTTGTGTAATTTTCTGTAATTTCCAGTAGCTTCATTTACATTAAAAGAGAAAGGGAAATTATCCAGCCTGGCCTGACAAAGCATTTAATCCTGAAAGGTCCTGAGTGCCTTATCTGTCGCTTGAGTAAATCTTGGAAACAGAATCTGACTTTATTTCATTTGGAAGAGCAATTTCTGTGATTCTCTACTGCATTTAGATTAAGCAACTACTTTTAAACTACAGGTCATATCTTTATTATAAGATTCATAATTGCATTAAGACTTTCCAAAAGAACATCTACAATAGAATCATTGAGGTTTAATTTGCGTAAGCTGCAGCACTCCCTTCAGAAAAAGAAACGCTTTAATTTTTAGCATAAAATTGTTCTATTTATATTATAAACACAAGGCACTTAAATAATGTGGAGAAGCTCCTGCTTACCCACACCACTCTGACATGAATCAGTTCAAAGCCTTTGCAGCTTGTTTTTATTTCATCAAGTAAAATCATTTCATCTTACACCCCAGTAGAATCTGGCACACACATACACATTTACAGCAAGATAGATGAAGACAGAGAAATACACATACTAATTTACAGCAGAAACAAGGACTCTTCTCAGTAGTGGGTATGGATGAATCAAGACCAGAGCAAGCATTTTCCTAGTACTGTGAGGGAAAAATGCTAACTACATCAAAGTTGGCCTGACTGCAAATAAAATACCAGCCAAGGAGAAAAAGCACAAACATATTTTCACTTTGAGATTGTGAAAAATAGCTCTACCTTCCCTGAAGAGAACAGGATAATGCTGCTTATACCTGCTGAGCAGCTCTGCTTCTGTCACCAGGGTTCAAGCAGAAGAAGCAGAACAACCATCAGTTCCTTTCCAGCTGCATTCCCTCGTGCCCACTTGGCTTGCTGCTGGTTTACATTTTTGAGAGGCCTTTTCTCCTATTTTGCTAGAAGGCACAGTCAGTTTTTCCCCTTCCTTGGGCTGTGTAGATGCACTCAAAACCAGAGTAACCAATTTTTTTCTCTATGCAGCAAATGGGTACTGTAGAGTGGCTGCTAGTAGTTGAAAACCAAGTGGCATAAATAACAGCCATTATGTTTGTGACTCTGTAAATAGCTAAGACAGACATTACCTTGCCCATCTGATCGCCATCTTTCCCATAAAGACATTTAAACCAGTTCTGCTTGAGCTGGGACTCATCAACTGCAACCTCTGCTCAAGGTGCCTTTTTCCAAGTCTCTTTTTCCCTCTGATGAGAATGCAAACTACAAATTGCTTGGTTCACACCCAGAGGCATGTACAGAGGATGAAACTGTACAAATCTGAGTAACCCTGGCAGGCCTGAAATCTTTGGCCAGAAGATAACCTAAATCAGTCTCTGGAAGTGTTGATCAGTAATTTCAGTGACAGCCTCATACCAAAGACATTTGCTAGTTATATGTACTTTTTTCTGGTCTTCAGCACAAGCTGTTAGAATTAATTCCCCTTCACCTCTCTAAGCCTGCCTCTAACCAGAGCTGAAGTATTTTTAGTTTATTTTTAGGGACTCATCAAATGTCTGTTTCTTCCTATTTCTGTCCTGAAATCTACCCAAGAGTTTCAGTCTCATCCCTAATCACGATGGATCACACCCATTCAAATTAAGCCCTCGCTCTACAAAGGATTCTGCTGTCTTTGGAAAGAGCTTATAGAGTCACCTGGTGTCTACCCACAGCTACTGGCAAAGCTGATTTTCTCAATACACATAGGCAGAGCCTCACTCTTGTTTCTCTCCCTTGGTGGCAGAACAGCAGCAAGCATCAGTAGGGGTCTCTGGCAAGGACCCAGGTCCTACTGTTATTACCTGGCAGAACAACATCTACCTTTTTTTTTCTCAGTGCTTATATGTATTTTCAAGGTTGGCAATGTTTTTTTACTCTAATCCTAACCATTCTGCATTCAGTTTCTTCCTGCCTACCCTTTACACTCTCTTCAAGACGTTTAGGTGACTTAATTTTGGTGTCAAGCAGATTTTGGATATTGTTTAATCTCTTTGGAGAAGTAAAAAAGAAAATATTATAAAATTATTCAGAATATAAAATATCACCTGTTAATTGTAGTGATTTACCTTGGAGTAGGCTACTTCAGGACAGCCTGGTAATTGAGCATACAAGTCACAGCATGTGAATTAGCTTCAGCTCCTTTAGAAACTAAGAATCATAACTTTTTGAAAAGCTTTGTTTGTCACTAATATGACCCAATCTATCTAATAATGATAGGCTGGAATCCACATCACACAGAAACAAGATTTTTAAAAAGCATTTAAACCTTCATTATTGTGAGCTCACACTATGATTCAAAGAATGAGTTAGAAACCCTGGAGATGGGTGCGTAAGAGGAAATAATCTTTCCTAGGCTGTGCAATGTTTTAAATCAGTGGTGAAAGGGAATGATTGACTGTGTGCAAGATCAGTGAAGGAGTTGTGAGGGCATAAGACGACCTGAAAATTTCTATTAAAAACTTTGCTTCCCTTAGGGACGTATTCAAAAAGAAAAAGAAAGTAATTGCCTGCAAAAGGAACTGTTAGAGGTCATAGAGCTTTCAACTATAAAAAGGCAGTTATTCATTAAAAATCAATAGTGTTCACATACAGTGAAAAAGAACCAGTCAGTTCTATTTAAATATAGTTCTGGACAAGGGGAAATATATTCAACACTACATATACCTACAGAATTAGGTGTTTGCTGATGTTTATCCTTCCCTGTGGGTTTTTTCATAAGTAGTGCAGAGGGTCATGGCCCTGATTCTTCTCCCCTTTTTTTCTCATCCCCTGGTGGAAAGTCTGAGATTCATATGGCTGGATTTTGTTGGTTGCATGGAGAGAGAAGATATGTGATACCCCTTTAGGTTCTTAAACACAGGAAGTAATCAGGGTGGTAATAAAATAGGAGTATACTAGTCTGGTTCACTAGATGGCAATCAGGAGTAGTTTTGCTTTGACCTAAGCAAATTTTTGGGACAATTGTTGTAGTTGTTATGGCATATTGTAATCCCAATCTACATAATCTCTAGGTTTGAATTCTCAAGCCTTTAAGAGTTTGCATAACTTCAACATAGCAGAATTAAACAGCATTTATGCACAAACAATAAAACAGAGAAAATGTTTTAAGGGGGAAAAAAAGTAAGTTATGTCATATCATGATTTAGCTTAAAAATAGGACCTTTCCCAAGAGGTGTTGGCTGAAGCTGGTGCCACTCTGTGAGTGCCCACCAGATGATATAGCACTTCTGCACCAGGATGGCTTAAAAACAGTCACACATTGGTGAGGTTGGAAGGGACCACTGGAAGTCATCCGGTCCTACTTTACTGCTCAAGCAGGGTCCTCTACAGCACAGTACTCAGGAAGTCCGCATGGCTTTATAATATCTCTAGGGAAATAGGCTCCACAACCTGTCTGTCACTCCCACAGTAAAGCTCTTCTTCATGCTTGGGCGGAACTCTCCTGTGTTTCAGTTTGTGCCCATGGCCACACCTAGTAAGGGGACAGGATCATCTCCCTTCACCTGCTGGCAATGGTCCCCCTAATGTCCCCCAGGATCCCACTGGATTTCTTGGCCACCAGGACACGCTGCTGGCTCATGGGCAGCTTGTTGTCCACCAGGAGCCCCAGGCCCTTCTCTGCAGAGCTGCTCCCCAGCAGGTCAGCCCCAGGCTGTGCTGGTGGCTGGGGTTGTTCCTCCCCAGGTGCAGGACCCTGCCCTTGCCTCTGTTGACTGCTTTGATGTGCCTGAACCATATTGGTGTAAAGCCTCAGATCAGACAGAGTTTGATGACCCTTACAGAAGACCCTCAGAATTTGGGGCTGAAGCACTTTGGGGCAGATACTTATTTTCTTATTACCTACACGTAAATCAGAAGACACTGTCTAGTGTTCTAATGAAAGACTGCAGACTCACCAAGATTCAAGACTTTGAAAAATGCCCAGGTTTCTCTTTCACTCCTTTGAAATTTTAATGAGCTCAAATTTATTTTGGTAAATATTCTTTGCTTAATACAAAAGTTATTTGTAAGAATATCCTAAATGTTTTCCAAAATTTAAAGACAGATTTCACTACATCAAACCAGGAATTTTGAAGTATTAATCAAAATTATACACACTTTTCTAAGTTTCAAAAGCAGACAAAAGTTACTAAGAAGGTATTTTCTGATGCAATTTACTAACTCATATTTTCCTTCCCTCCCTTGTCAGCTTTTCATTGAAATACGCAAATAATTCCATCAAAATAATTCTGATCTGAAAGCACTTAAATAAATGAACCAATCCTGAAATCTTTAGCTTGTAATACTAATTTACCATGAGAAAAACTGATATGTCTAACCAAAGCTCTGATTTAAAAAAATTAACAGCAGCATAAATGCAGACACAATGCTGTTTCCTGGTCAAATTCTGAGCAGGGTTCAGAAGCAATCACAGACCTGAAAAAATATTATTAAGTCTATCTATGGCATATTGACTCTATGAAACACTCAGATTCTGGTTTCCCTTGCCCTCTGCATTGTGTTATTATCTGAACAGACTTCTTCATTCCCATGATGCAAAACCCACAAAGATAAGCCAAACTCAGAAATCATCATACCCAAAATAAAATTTCAGAGGGACAATCTACAAATATGCATCATATACAGTGTAAAAAATTCCTTTCTTCTTTAGAATGATGAATCTAGAAACCCAGCACTTGAATAAGATTCACAACCCGTGCGTACAGCACAGACTGTGCCAGTGCCTCCAGCTTCAGCAGAATCTTTTTGTAGACAATTTTTCAGGAAGTCAGCTGTAATATGCTTAGGTGCAGATGCTGGCCCAGAAATCACTAGAGTCCAAGAGTTTCCACTAGATATAAAAATAAAGTATGTCTGATCAAGGATCCATTACAGTTTGCATTCTGCTTTTTTTGCATTCTGTAAAAAAACCCTTCTGATCTCATATTGATGGATTCTTAGGAGCCAGAGATGCCAATGAACTTCCCAGATTCACAAATAAATTATCACTGCAACTTTCAATTGTATCCAAAAATGGAATGCATTGAAAGAATGTGGAAGAATAAACTAATCATTAATCTCTTTGGTCATTTTGGTGGGAGAGAATCATAGAATGACTTGGGTTGGAGGAGAACCTGAAAATCATCTAGTTCCTACCCTCCTGCCATAGGCAGGGAGACCTTCCACTGGACCGTGCTGCTCAGAGCCCCATCCAGCCTGGCCCTGAACACTTGTGGGATGAAGCACTCACAACTTCTCTGAGCAACCTGTTCCAGTGTCTCACCACTCATACAGTAACACAATTTTTCCTGCTATCTGATCCAAACTTACTCTCATTTTGGAGCTATTGCCCCTTGCTCCGTCACTATATGCTCTTCAGAATAGTCTTGTCCCATCTTTTTTGAAAGTTTCCCTCAGGTACTGGAACCCCAGTTAGGTCACCCAACACCTTTCCACTTCCAGGCTGAACAATCCCAATTGTCTCAGCCTTTCCTCTTACGAGAGACCTTCTATCCTTCAGTCATCTTGATGGCCTCCTGTGTACTTGTTCCAAGAGCATGTTCTTCCTGTGCTGGGACCCCAGAGCTGGGTGAAGCACTGCAGGTGGGGTCTCAGCAGAGCAGAGCAGAGCAGAGGGGCAGAATCCCCTCCCTGGCCCTGCTGCCCACACTGCTCTGGATGCAGCCCAGCACACATTTGGCTCTCTGGACTGGCAGTGCCCATGGCTAGGGCATGTCCATCGTCTCACCCCAAGTCCTTCTGGGCAGGGCTGCTCCGATCTGTCCATCCCCAACCTGGATTGATACTGGGGTCTGCTCTGACCCAGGTGTAGCACCATGCACTTGTTCTCGTTAAACCTCATGAGGTTCCCATGGGCCACCTCTGGAGCCTGTCCAGGTCCCTCTGCATGGCATCTCATCCTCCAGGAATGTGACCTGTACCACTCAGTTTGGGGTCACCTGCAAATCTGCTGAGGGTGTGTTCAATCTCTTTGTCTGTGTCATTAATAAAGATATTAAGTAACTCTGGTCCCAGTAGAGACCACTGAAGGAAACCACTTTTCAGTGGTGTCAGAGCTACGAGTCATTGATCACCCTCTGGATGCAACCATCCAAACAATTCATTAGCCACCTAACAGTACACCCATTAAATCCATCACTCTCCAGACAGAAGGACGTTGTGGGCGACAATGTCAAAGGCTTTAGAGAGTCCAAATAAATGACACCTGTAGCCCTTGTCCACTGATGGAGCCACCCAGCCACAGAGGGGCACTGGGTTGGTCAGGCAGCACTTGCCTTGGTGAAGGTATGCTGGCTGTCTCAAATCATCTCTCTGTCCCCCATGTTCCTTAGCACAGATTCTAGGATGGTCTGTTCCATCATCTTTCCAGGCATAGAGGGGAGATTGACAGGTCAGTAGCTCCCAGGGTACTCCTTTCTACCCTTTTTTAAAGACGAGTGCAATGTTTCCCCTTACCCACTCAGATGTGGACTTCATCTGACTGCCATGGACTTCCAAGTATCATGGAGAGTGGCTTGTTAACTTATATCAGCCAAATCCCTCGGGATTCTGGGATGCATCTTGTCAGGTCCTGTAGACTTATGCGCATTTAGGTTCCTCATGTGGTCATGAATCTGCTCCTCTCTTACAACAGCTGGGACTTTGTTGTCCCAGTCTCCATCCACTTGAGGATCTCTTTATCCACTTGAGGGTGTGGGAAGAGAGGCTGCCTGTGAAGACTGAAGCAAAAAATTATCAAGAAGCTCAGTCTTGTCTATTGCTTCCTTGTCTGCTGCTACCTGTTCACCAGTGTTGTTTGTTGAAGGTACACTTTTTAGATCTTCCTTTGCCAATTAACATGCCTACAAACACCCTTCCCATTATTCTTTGTGTCCTTCACCAGATTTCAGTTCCAGTTTTGCCTTGGCCTTCCTCACCCTCTTCCTACACAACCATACTTCTTTTGTATACTCTTCCTGTTAGCTGTCTTGTTTCCACTGCTTGTGCATTTACTTTTTTCCCCTTAGTTTGCCCAGCAGTTTCCTAGTCAGACATCTGATCTCTTGCCTTCCTTTCCCAATTTCCTTCTCCTGGGAATCATCAGCTCTAGTGCTCAGTGGAAGACTTCCATAAAGATCTGCCAGATCTGTCCTGCTACCTTGTCCCCATGGGCAGTCTTCCAGAGCATCCCACTGACTATCTCACTGAAAAGCTGGAAGTCTGCCTTTCTAAAGTTCATAAGCCTGATATTACTCCTTACCTAACCTATATTCTTCCAGACTGCAGGCTCCAGCAGTGCATGATCACTGCAGCCCAGGCTGCCTCTAATCTTGACATCCCTGATTAGCTCACTTACAGAGGTGACCATCAAATCTGGTGTCACATTCTCCCTAGTTAGTAGGGCTGACTATCACCTGGCCTAAGAATTTGTCCTCTATGCATTCCAGGAGTCTCCTCCATGCAGCTCACCATGTTTCTTTTCCACAAGATGACAGGGTGGTGGTTGAAGTCGCTCAGCAGAACAAGAGAAGGGTGGTCACGACATCTAACTCAGATTTTCCCATGCCACATGAAATGTGGCTTGCTTCATTTGATACAAAATTAGATTGCATCACTTGTACAAACACATTTTTGATCTCAGACAGCATATAAACTGAGTCACAGAAAAAAAACCGAGTCAGGACTCAAGGATCCCAGGGTCCACATGACCAATCCGCTAAAAAATAATTAGCTCTTTTCCAGAATTACAGTGTTTACCCTTGATGTTACAGAGTCAGGACATGTTCTGCTTCATGCTCAGCAAGCTTTCTTAGAAATTTGTTGAAGCTGGATTTCTAAGGACCCATCATGTATCTCTTCTAATCTTAGTTTCCATGCTATTTAAGTCAACACTATAAAGAAACTATTTCCTTTGATAGAAACACATCAATCTAATTGAGACTAATGGAAATTACATGCCTGCAATGATGAGAAAACAAACAGAGCCCCTGCTTCAAGTGCTGTATGCCATAGCTAAAACACGGTTTTATTCCTTGTAAGTCTAAAGGAAGCATTTGACTTTGAACAACTGTAAATATAATCTAAACAAACTGATTGTAATCTAGCTTTGAAAACTCAAGCCACAGAAATATTTTCAACTAGAAGAACATTCCAGACTTGAATTTCCAACATTCCCAATTGGTCCTCACCAAAACACTAAAAGCACAAAAAATTTATTACTTGAAACTATTCACCTACCTCAAGGACCCTCTGTAATGTCAGAGAAGTTATATGAGCTTCTTCAAATTTGCATGTTATATATTTAAACCGTATTACTACTTTAGCAAGTGGAAGTTAGCAAAACTTTAGCAAGTTTAGGAACTTTTCTGAGGTTCAGCAGGAGCAGGAGCAGGCAGCCATGGACATACAGTTGAGAGTTCTGTGCAACACATCTTGCTCCAATAGCCCTGCTGTTGCTTTGTTTGCTGCTATTTTTCCACTGGCTTTCAATAAAGCAGTTCACAATGAGTTCTCAGCCTCAAAACCCTTCTGGGAGCACTGGTGTGAATTTATGAAAACTGCTCAGCTTTTATCTGACAATATGGGTTTTAAGCTCTAGAAATTGCCTTTTGACTCACATAGAGCTGTGTTCCAAAAAAAACAAAGGCTAGAACCTGCTGTCAACTGTACCTTGTTTATCTGTAAACTTCACTGTCATTTAATGGTATGAGCAATTTCAATCATATCTTCTAAGTCCTGATGTGTGGAATTTTCACTGGGGTAAGAGGCAGCATAGGCAAAATAGACATAATTGCTGCAGAGCTGCAGTAGTACATAGAATCAAGCACCATGGCTTCAAAAGCATTGTGTCAGTTTCTTTAAGAGTCCTGGCTCTGATTTCAGTAAAAAATACTATTGAAGAAAATTTCAAAAATACAGCATTTTGGGTTTCTTCAACGCAAGGAAGCAAGACTTGGAAATCTCATTTCTTTTAAAGATACAAAGAAAATAAAACAGAGGTTAACCTACTGCTGGCTCATTAGAGTGTAAAATAAAGCATGGTGGTCTCATGAGAGATTGAAGAAGGATGGTTTTCAAAGTGAAAAATGGTGATAACAAAAGTTGTGCCTTTCAAGAGCTGGGCAGGTCAGCCTGTGATCAGCAGTGGAACAAGTTGATACCAATGGCAGGTTTTGGATAAGCTCCATTTGTTGAACTAAACTTTCTGGTATTCTAGCAGGTATAAATAAAATATCCTGCTGCTCCATACTCTTCCTTGACTGACCTCTTCAGTGAAGTCTCTACTTCTCCAATCCATATTTTCAGGAATTTTAAGAAAGAATTATAGAATGCCAAATGTTGGGCTTAACCTTACAGGCCATCAAAAGGCTAGGTTTTTTTAAAGCAGCAGTAGAAATTTGTATGTTAAGCAGTTATGGGCATTTAGTATACACATGCAGCTAAAAATTTCAAATAATATCTTTGGAGGATGAATTCTTGTCCTTGGTGTATTACTGTCAGGTTTGCCATGGATGTTTAGAGCCACAGACTCATCTTGAATAATATGCTAGACAAAAACCATAGAGTGTTTTTCCTACACAGACTTTTGCCCATACCTCACTATCTAATTATAATATAACCATGATTTCTAACAGCAAAAGTGCTAAGGTGGTTCAGATAACACTATCTTAGCTGATTTCTAGCACAGATGGATGCAGCTCACTGAAAATACTACTCTCACTACTTAACTATGCCTAAGTAGGCAGCTGTAATCTGCCAATAAATCACACAAATTAGAAGTTTAATAAACAGGTGCAATTTCTGTTACCTGCCATTATAGTTTTAGTCAGTTTTTCATTTTTACCACTCTGCTTGTTTTTCTCCTGGTCTTAATACTATAAAGTTTAAGATGATTTTACTCTTAGCATTTTACTTTTTTTTTTTTCATTCTTTTACTCTTCTACCCCATAAAACTTAATTAAAAATTAAAGGATTAGAGGATTAAAATGAAGTTCTGAGTATTTAAAGTAGTTATACAAATTTTCAGGAGAGATCATTCATTTTAATTATACCTCTCTGATGAATAAGGAATGTATATGATCATTGTAGAGTCAGAAACAAAAGTTATAATCCCACACAAAATGCTGCATAAAGTTGGGATGTGTCCTATAAAAACAAAGATGGAAATTATTGTTTGTAAGGAAGTAAGTTATTTTCTGCTTCAAAAATAGTAGGTTACTACTCCTTAGTTACTCAAAAAATTGTGATACACCTATAAAGCACCTGGTCTCAGGGTTAAAATTAACACGCTGAAACATGAAAATGGAATAGCTCAAGTCTTGCTGCAAAGTCAAAATACTTCCTCTGTACTCAGGTTAACATGTTATAGAAGAGCTGTAGTGAATTCTTTCTCTGTCTTCATCTATCTTGAGTCATCATCTGCTTGCATCAATAGCAACCAAGATCTTCCAAGCTCCCATTTTTCCTTAGCACCCAAAAATCTCTCCTCTTCTTGTTTTCCTCTCATCTCTACATGTGACATGTTATTCAGAGCATCCTCTTCATCTCTTTTCAGCTTCTTTTGAGAGTTCTGTCTCCACCACATTCCTCTGCCCTCTGCTTATCTCAGAAACACTCTAATCTCTAAAATGGACAGTTCACAGAGCTACCTCTCTTCTCCTTACCCATTCCCTCCAGGGCAGGTTGAAATCCTGATCCCTCTGACACATTTCATGGATATCTGCCTGCAAGTATAACCAGCATATGGCCAAGGGAAAGTCTTTAATATCTTTTCAATCCACAATGATGCTTCAGGACAGTCTTTCATACCCACCCATAAATATATAACTGGTGCAAGCTAATAGCTTATACTGATGCCTTTGCAGTACTGCAGGAACTTTTCTCTGACCTAGGCAGAACCACCTCTGCTTTGCTCATTTCTATTCTGAACACTGTTGTGATGGTCAGGCTGTGTTTTTCCTGTCTTAGGATCTCTCCAATCCTCCCTCTTTTTTTTTTTTCTTTTTTTCCCCCCCCCAAATGAATTGTATTTCTGCTCTGTGTTCAAGTCCTTTTTTTGGTTAGTTAATCCCCTAGCTATCACCTCTTTGATAACACAAGGTCAGCTCTCTCCTTATTTCTACTCAAGAGCCAAAAATACCAGCCCCTACCTGGCACTTCTGAGTGTCTATTCTGTGCTTTCAGAAGTCCTTTTTGTTTTCTCCAATACTGTTGCACATACATGGAAGAAGCTTCTATAAATACATGAAAACTAACTCAGTTGTCTTCACACACATACACCCTTTTCCATTTCTTCCACACAACCTCCCTTTAATGATTAGGCTGTTTATTATGATACCTACATTGTTTCTTTCCTTTCTTGTTCATCCACAACTATCTGGTCTCTATCTGTCACCTCAACTACTTTTTCAAATTTTTGGGGTGCTAAGAATCAGAATTGCCATCTCTGTTTGCATAAAAAAAAACAAAAAACCAAGTTCTTGTTCCAGAGGGGTTGCTCAAAACTTTACCAAAAAAGAATAAATATCAAACTGTAAAGCTGAATGTGTGGTCTAGGCAAGAAGCAGTGCCCATTCTGAAGAAACTAGGGCTGTCCATGAGACCAAACCCTATTCTGCCTGCAATGTAGTTTCCTAGCCACATGTAAATGCAGTAAAGCCACTGGAGTTTTTATGCTGTCAGTTGGTCCACAGTTCAGATGTAGAAATGGAAGCCATAGAAATAAATCCATTCCTGTCATCACTTTACAAGCAGTTGTACAGTGCCCATGGAAATGAAACTACTAACTCATAAACCACAACACTGGAGATTTTGAAATAGTCCTGATCAGACGTGCTGAACCATGACAGGGTAAAATTATGATAGTTGCTTGTCCTTATTTTTTTTTCTTGCCCATTCAAACACACTGGAGAAACAGCTTCCTTCAGCATGCACTGAGCACTAACTTTTGAAAACCAGGCCCTGAGAAAGATTTTGCCTTTTTCTAGGTGGGGTTTAGGCACACCACAAAGGACATGCATATTCCTTACTTTGCTCTTCCATCAAACTCCTTCTGCCTCTGGGGGTGAGGCCTCAGGATACAGAACAGAGTAAACCCTACAACACAGCACCATGCCCAAAGTTGTTTGCACCTAGAAAAAGTAAGCTACATGCACTCATGCACTACTTTGCTATGCCAGAATATTCTCACTGACATAGGTAAAAGTGGCAGTGAATGCAAAGAGGAAAAGGCTTTTTACCACATAAGCAATGTAGATTAGACACAAATCCAGGATCCTCAGACAAAACATGTGCTATCTGAGCAAATCTATGAGAGACTGACTAGGGCCTTCATTTTGTGGTGAGCCACACAAAGAAGAAAAGAGAAAGATCAGGCCAAGCAAGATATCCCTGTGTTCCTGGGATAGATGGCTGTCTGGAGGCCACTGGAAGATGGTGATTCTCCCAAAAATAGAGCTGTCAGGTGTTTAAAGTGATGGCAAAGCTCATTCCATCTGATAAGCCAAGGTTACACCTCTGGGTTGACTTACAAGGTAAGGACATTTCAAAGGCTCAGGTTTATTGAAATCACTTACCTTCATAGCTGTTGATGCTAGTGTGTTTATGTGTGATAGATCGACCATCTATCTGAATCCCCTAAAGATGGTAAAAGATCTGATTTCATAGCCAAGGACATAAATGAATTTTTTGTGGAGGTCAAGAGATGCTTGTCCCTCCCACTTGCTGCAGAAGGGGTGAAGCATCAAGGTCTCTTGCATGTTTAAAAGCAAGGTGGATTGAGGGTTCACACTCAGTCGGTAGAGGATGGGACTCTTAATCTCAGGGTCATGGGTTCGAGCTCCACGTTGGGCGCCAATTGCGAGACTATTGAGCTTCCCTCTAGCTAGCTCAGTTACTAGAAGGAAGCCCAGAGCCCTGCAGGAACGAGATAAAAGAAC
>JAODKT010001744.1:19715080-19737024 GCA_027576195.1 Cossypha heuglini
GGTATAGGGGAAGTCAGGGAGATACCATTCTCACTGCTACACAGACCAAGTATATGAAATACAACACTTAGCTGCTCAGATACAGCAAATGTGGTCCTCTTCAGAAAGGTAAATATGCAACTGTCTAACATCAGTGATCCCAGCCATAAAGCTGGTATTGAAATTCTGACATTACAAAACTGTTAAAGTTGGGAAGTTACCAGGGAACATCCATGCACATTTGTTATTGTGGCTGTGGAATGAAAGAAAAAAATTCCCAAAGCATATATTTAAATCAAATGGGCCACAAAGGATCTGAAATTTCTGAAGGTCTATATCCCAGTTTCATAAAGACAGTCCCTTAAAGCTGTTCCTGGTAACAAGTGACATGTTCTGTGTAGGGTTGACAGAGCAGACCCATATATTACATATTTTTCATCATGTTAACACATGAACAGATGTACAAGCTCAAATGAACCTGCCCCCTCCTCCACTGACCTCAAATTTACAATCAGCCATGTGCTGACCAGAAGAGGATCTCTATCCCTCTGGGGTAGAAAAGGTTCAAACCTCAACATCTACAAGGAGCCTAGCATTATCCCACCATGTCACCATGCTTTTCTGAGCCCTGCCTCCCAGCCTATCCCCCCTGCAATGTGCACAAGTCCCAGCAGGCTGAAAATCCTCCCAGGGAAGGAACAGAGTGGTGCAGCAGAGCTAATGAGCCTGAACTTGGCCCTACTGAGAAAATATTAGGTTTGCAATTTAAGTGAACCATAAGATCTGAATTTAAAGTGGCTTAAATGCTGTGTCCCAGTTAAACTCTGCTCAGGTTTAGACACTCAAATTATACTGTACTTTACTACACTCAAACTATTGCCATGTGCAAAGAGAAAACAGAAAACATAAAATGTATTCCTCATATAATTTAAACCTTACCAGCTAAATAACTGACAACATTATTATTATTATTATTATTATTGTTATTATTATTGATTAATTAATTCAGAAAAATAAAAGAGAAGCCTGGACTTGTCACTTCCCTGATGTGCTTCCTCGGTTATCATTCCACCAATTCATCCCACACACCTGGGCTGTTAACACTGAGTCCCCACTTGCAAGGCATTTGCTGTCACATTGTACCTGCTCTTCTCTATGTAGTATCAACATGCCATGGACACAGCATTGTTCATGCTGAGAAGAGAAAGCTCTGGGGACGCCTTACAGAGGACTTACAGTACTTAACAGGATCTTTGAATCATTGAATTACCTAGGCTGGAAAATACCTCCAAGGTCAAGCTCAGCCTTTGACCAAACACCACCATGTCAACTAAACTGTACTGCTAAGTGCCATGTTCAGTCCTTCCTTGAATATTTTTAGGGTTGGTGACTCCACCACCTCCCTGGGCAGCACATTCCAATGCCTGACAACCGTTTTTTTGAAGAAATGCTCTGTGAACCTCCCCTGGCACAGCTGGAGACTGTGTCCTCTTGTCCTGTCACCTACTATGTGGGAGAAGAGGCTGACCCCCACCTGACTACACTGTCTTTCAGCCAGTTGTAGACGGTGATGAAATCCTCCCTGAGACTCCTTTTCTTCAGGATAAACAACCTCAGCTCCTTCAACCACTCCTCATATGGTTTACTCTCTAGAGTCTTGCCCAGTTCCATTGCCTTTCTCTGGACTCACTCCAGCACCTCAGCATCTTGTCGTGAGGGACCCAGAACTGGACATAAGACTCAAAGTGTGGCCTCACCAGTGCCCAGTACAGGGGGATAGTGGCCACACTATTTTTTATATAAACCAGGATGCCATTGGCCTTCCTGGCCACCTCAGCACACGCTGGCTCATGTTCAGCTGCCATCAGCAGCACTCCCAGATCCTTTTGCACTGGGCAACTTTCCAGTCACTCTGCCCCCAAGCCTGGAATTATTGTTACCCAGATGCAGGACACAGAACTGGGCCTTGCTGAACCTCACACCATTGCCCTTGGTTCATCAATCCAGAATGTCCAAATCCCTCTGCAGAGCCTTCCTTCACTCCTGCCCAGATTGGTGTTTTCTTGCCAGCTACACAGTGAACTGGGTGTTCACTCAATTATCTCATCCAGGTCATCAACAAAAACATTAAATAGGACTGGCTCCAGTGCTGAGCTCTGGGAAATCCCAGTGACTGGCCACCAACCGGACCACTCTCTGGACCCAGCCAGTTTTTAACACAATGAAGAGTGCACATATCCAAGGCAGGACCAGGCAGTTTCTTAAGGAGAGTGCAGTGGGAGACTATGTCAAAGGTTTTGCCACAGTCCAGGCAGACAACTCATACAGATTTTCCATTATCCACTAAGCAGGTCACCTGCTTATAAATGAAGATCAGGTTGGTCAGGCTGAATAGTCAGGATCAACTATTCACAAGCTTTTGCTGGCTGGGCCTGATCTCATGGACGTTCTGCCTAGAGTGCAAAGGCACTCAAAATTATCTGTTCCATAATATTCCGTAACACCAAAGTCAGGTTGGCAGGCCTGTACTTCCTTGGATCCTCCTTCTGACCCTTCTTGTAGATATGAACATTGGCCAGTCACCTGGAACCTCCTTGTCTCACCAGGACTGATGATAAAAGATGGAGAGAAGCCTGGCGAGCTCTTCTGCTTTTGGTGAGGGAGAAGCTCTTGTCCCTCAGTACCCTTGGATGAATACCATTGGGTCCCTCCTATGAGTCCCTAAATTTATGGTTCAGCAGGTCAATAACTACTTCCTCCTGGGTTTCAGAGGGTCTTTTTTTCTTCCTGTCTCTATCTACCAGCTCAGGGCACTGATTGCCCTGAGGATCATTGGTTTTACAGTTACAGACTGGGGTAATGAAGGCATTAAGTACCTCAGCCTTTTCCTCATCCTTTGTGACAGTGTTCCCCCTTCATCCAATAATGGATGGAGATTTTCCTTGGCCTTCTTTTTATTATTAAAAATGTTTTGGTAAAAACGCTTTTTATTGTCTTCCACTGAGTTCACCTTTCTAATTTTCTCTCTATGACACCTAGTAACATACTTGTACTCTTCTTGCCTGCCCCTTCTTCCAAAGGCCAGAAAGTCTCTTCATTTTCCCACAAAAGCTCCCTGTTCAGACAGCCCATTCTTCTTCCCTTCCAGGGAAAGATGGAGACAAGTTTTTGCAGGGCCTGTTATGACACAATAACGGATAATGATTTTAGACTGACAGAGGGTCAATTCAGTCTAAATATATGGATGAAGTTTTACATCATGAGGGCTGCTGAAACACTGGAACAAATTGTTTAGACAGATGGCAAATGTCCTATCTCGGGAAACATTCGGTCAGGTTGAATGGGACTCTGAGCAAACTTACCTATTTGAAGATGTCCCTGATAATTTCAGGGGGGTTGGATGCAACAGCTTTTAAAAAACTGTTCAAAAACAAGCTATTCTATGATTCTATGCTAAATATTTCATTCCACACAGAGTGTTTCTTGTTACTAACTATCTAAAAACTATGATTATATCACATGATTATAAGCAAAAGTAAAAAATTAGGCACTAGCCATCCAAACATTAGAAAAAAATTTGCAGTAATAACCAGGCTCAAGCAAAACTGCCGCAAACCCATGTTCAGAAAAAGCCTGTGACCTTGCTGGGTTACCTTAACCTGCTGCCTCTTTATTATTGATAGTAAATCCACATTTACCAGACTACAAGCCTACATCTAGGCCAAACCTGGAGTGCAGATGTACGTCCAGATGTCTACACACACAGTGTTCTCATCCAGAGAGACAAATCAGTCTAAATTGCCAAAGACTACAGAGTTATTATGTTTCCTGTAGAGTTGTGTCCCATATCATTCCAGTGATGAAATGTCAGCCTCCCTAATGTGCTTTTGGTTGTTTCATGCCAGGCTTTCAAACCAGAGTTTAACAGTTTTGGAAGAAATCATCATTGAACATCCTGATGGAAAATGTATGTTTTCATCCCCCCAAATTAGAACTGCCATTTTCTTTTGTTGTCCTCTGTAATTTCTGTTCTACCCCATTTATGACCATTTTGTCCTCAGTACTGTTGTTTTCTACTTTTAAATCAATTCCAACCCACTTAGGAACTGCCTTCTCTTTTTTTTTTCCCCTCTTCTAAGGGAAAACTCCTAAAATGAGACACAATTACAGATTTGGAAGTCTCGAACTGTGACTAATGACCCAGCTTGCTATGTATTGTTTCTTCATATTTCTCAGAAATATGCTTGCTGGAATAGTTTCTAATAAATTTGGCCCACAGACTCACGTTCTAAAGCCCAAAGAAGCAGGTGGACCAGACCATCTGCATGAGAATCTGTGGGCTTTCTTCAAAAAAATATTGGGGGTGGAAATAAAAGTTTTTTTCAAATGACATGCTAAGAGATGCAGCCTCTCAGACCCATCTAGTTTGAAAAGGGATACATTTTTAAAAATATTTCTAAGAAACTTTATTGCATTTACCTATTAAATTTCAATTCATGTGATTCACATACTACCAAAATTGACTAGTTTACTTTGAAGATGTTCTCACAGAAGAGTTTTCAAATTATGACCTTTCAGGCCCGTAATGTGGCTAGAAAAGACAGCATTTGGCTAATGCCCTATCCTAATTTAGAGCCCTCTCCTAAATTACTATATTAAAATCTTTGTTAGGAACTAGTTGAGAAAACAATTTGCCCTCCACGTGCCAGACATGACTGTCATTCATCATGAGGCTTACATGCTTCTCCTTCTGAACAGTGTTCTCCCCATTCTGAATATGCATGTATCTGTTGATGCTCTCACCACTTGACTGGGATTTTCCTCAGCTTACAGGGCTTGTTTCTAAATGGACATAGAAGCTGAAGAAGTGGGAAATAGCTTCTCACCACCACAACAAAACACAGGACTCTCATTCTGGCATCAGCTCAGAGTGTGTAGTTTCTATCAGCAAGGTGGAACAAATCCTCTGTGAGAAACACTGACTTCAAGGGACGTTCTTTTATTGCGCAACTTATTTGGATGCAGAAGTATGCAGAGGACTCCAGTACCCTGGAAAAGAAGAACTTCCTTGCCTTAGCCTCCAAAATGGTGTGAAGCAGAGCCCCACACTAATCCTGGCCAAACTCCATTCTTAGCATGCAATGGAACCAGGGGAACTACAGCAGAAGGGCAATATCTAGATATCCTACCCAAGAAAGCGGGCTAGCTAGCCCTTGAGGCTTAGAAGCTGTTATTAAAATGTAAAACAATTTGTATAGTAGCATAACAGTGCCATGGACTTGCATGATGGAACATATATCTCCTTACAGCACCATCCAAATAAGAGAGAAGGATAACCTTAAAATCACAATGCACCTTTTCATCTCACTGAGTAATCTGACAGATTCTGTGACTGAGACAGAATGAACCTGCTATGTATTACTAAAGCATAGTCCCAGACATCATTTAGGGTATTTTGGTTTCTACCTCTAACCAATTCCTTTTCAATGCATGGTTTTATTCAGCATTTATACAAAAACCTCAAACTTCATTATCTGCCTCTTCACATACCTTGAAAAGAGCTTTCCATTTCCTGAACAAGTTCTTTAGCAGTGTCTGTGAGGCTTTTATTATTTTTTTATGTTTTCATCAATTTTTGCAGCTTTATTTATGAGGTCTCACTGCTGTGCTGCCTAAGAGGTTAACAGATTACTACTATTGTAGTCAGTGAAATAGAATATTGGTCTTAGAATACAAACCATCCTCCTGGGAGACTTATTTTGAAATAAGTCTTTAACTCAGAATAGATTTCCTTTATGAAGCCAGACATGCATAGCATTTCTTTGAGCCTATCAAATAATTTTCTGTAACCTGAGATAATCTCTCTTAATAAATAATGATCTAACTCAAAAATGTTCCTCGTTTTGAAAAGGCCAGGCACTATAGATTTTTCTTACATAGTGTATTATGAAAATAAAATCTGTTTTAAAAATCATGCTTACCTAACATGTTAGGATGTACTCTCATCATTTGTATTGTGTATTTTTCTTTCATTTCCTCTTTGTAGACATACCTATCTAATCTTCCTCTCAGCTGGCACTGTCAGGTAGACAGGCTCTCAATACAGCATATTTCAAGGCAGTAACTAAACCACCCAGCCACCTGGGATCAGAACAAGCAGTCAAAGGATCTCCCAAAGAAACTCCCAAAGGATCCAAAAATACAAATCAGAATTACTGGAAGAAACCAGTATTGTACTGATGCAGAGGTCCACTTGCTGGAAAAAAATAGTGAATAATTAAAAAAAAAAAAATTCATGATCTGTTCATGAACCTGCCAGGAACATTACATTTGTCTGATGGATAAATTATTCATTGTGAAATGTTTCTTCAACACCATTTGTGACTAAAATTCTCAGAGCATTGTACTGTTTGTTAATTCACTAAAAACTTATAATTATTATTTAAAGCCTGTTTACAGTCGAGGCTGCAGGAAATATTATAGTAAATAACAAACAAATCACTCCAAGCATGAATTAGATAAAAGAGACAATTATACCAAAACCATGATCAAATAGTCAACTTTTGGTGTTTAGGTTTAGAAAATCAGTGACTGACATCAGAGAAGGGTGCAAACAAGCTAAAATGGGAGGACACATCTTTCTCTCCTGCTGACACATTCACACTCCTGCCTGCCATTCCCCTCCACTGACTCTCCTACAGGACATGAATTCTGCTGCTCACACTCTCTCCTCCCTCTAGTCCTACCTATTTTCTTCCTTCCACATCATTTCCCCTGGGCACTTGGGTCTGATTCTCCTGTGTGAGATCTTCTCCAGCACAGATGCCTTCGTTCTTCGTGCTACTAGACCAAAGCTGCCAACATTTTAGTAATTTCCTCATCTGTCCTACATGCTACAGCTGCTTCTCCCTTTGTCCCTTGCCTCTCACTTTCCCTGAATGTAAGAAAAGACCCCCACATATCAAATGGGGGAGAAAGGGACAGCACTTGTACTGCTGAGTCAGTCAACCTTCTCCTCTGTCCAAAACACTTTGAGGGATATTTTGTAGGAATATCCCACACCAGGATGGGGAAGAGCAGGAACTGCACTATTCCTTTTCAAACTTTCTGGAAACCGCTGTCCTAGTTCACAGCATTTTGTTTCCCATAGTACATGAGCCACTTCTGCTTCCCATTCTAATGGTGCTGATATGTAATGTGGTTGCTAGTATTTAAGGGTTATGCTAAAAATATTCTTTGTGCATATGTATATGCATCTGCATAAGCAAAAAAAAAAAAAAAACCAAAAACAAAAAGAAAAAACAAAACAAAAACAAAAAAAAAAACCACCTAAAAAACAAAAAAAACCCCACCACCCAAAACCTAGCATTTGCATTCAAAAGGGCCAGGCTCACAGAAAATAAGTGTAGCACTATTGTGAGTCAACGCCACAGCAGAACTTGGCATTGTTCATTTCTGGCATTGATCATTTTTCTTCTGACAGAAGATCATCAAATACAGGCTGAGGTCTGCATAATGCACACAATACATCTCGAGGGGAAAAAAAAGTCTTGTAAAACAGCTTTTGGAGAGGTGGATGGAAATCAAAGAGGCTTTATGTTCTCTCTGCCTGCAGCTCCAAAATACCTACTATATAGCTAACATTATTTCCCAACATGTCTGCTGGAACATATTTCAGAAAAGTAAAGCTTCTTTCTTCACCTTCTCAAGAGATTTGAGGCAGAATTTCTGAGAAAAACAAAGATTTGCAGATGCTTTAAGAGCCACTGTTGCCCTGCTGTTCGGAAATTCTGACACAGGTGCAAGAACTGCTGTTGCAAAAGTTGTACAGAGCTCATTGAGGTTTAAATCCAGCCAAACAGGGTAATCTTGGCTCCTCAGGTACATTGAGACCCGTTGAGTTGAGACATATCTCAGTTGAACTCTGAATCTGTCTGGGAATTGGCTGTGGCCCAGTACAAAAGTACATAACAAACAGAGACAGTTTTGCTTGAAGCTTGCAGTAAAATCGAGGTCTCATTTGAAGGAATTTAGGAAACCCAAGACAAAGCTGAGTTAAGTACCTGGTGGGAAAGATTTTTCTTCACTACTCAGTTTTTCCTTTTAATTCATGGGATGACAAACCAGCATCACCTCTTTTCAGCACGTGCAATGACAGAAAACATAGCTTCTTCATTGCTAAGCAGGTTCTATTCAGAGTTTAAATTCCTGATCTTACAGTTAATATGGAGAAGCGGCTCAACAAGCCACTGGTTGTGTGATCACACCTGATGAAAATCTGTAATAATTTTAAATTTCTTGTGTATATTAATCTGAAATTTTTACATAATATCTAAACATTCTGCCATTTAAATTCTGATTTTTCTCTACACCCTGGAATACTTTTTTTCCTAAAGATTTTTTAAACAAGCAAAACCTTCAGACAGTGTTCCTGTGAGCTTATTTTTGCTGAGGGTAATCTGAGGAAAATAAATCATCTTTTAGGATGCATACATTTGTGTAAGAAAAATATGTTCTCTTCTGGCTATATGGTCTGTGCAAAAATTACAGTAAACTTGGTACAAGATAGTACTTAAACTAAAACGGGGGTCAAAATTAAATAAACAAATATTTAAATATATAGAACAAAAAAAAATTACCTGTCATTCCTTTGGGGCCTTGCCATAACTAAAATTTAAGAACAGTCACAGAACTGGAAAAACCCCAAAGTAAAGAACCTAAAGAAGTAAAGAAGTTTGTGAAAGCCCTAGAAGCATTTCTTTCATTGTGGGTCTCAGATTTATTTTTACTGTGATCAGCATTCCTAAAGGGAAGAATGAAATACGAAGAGTTTAAAAAGAAGCAAACATATTTGTGAGGAAGCGTATAACTGAGGGGGATTTTTGACAGGATTATTCATAGCAAAGACTGAAGATATCTAATTTCAGAAATAAGGTACTTCAATAAATATAGCACAATATTTGCGAGTTCCTAGATCCATAGAGTATTTATGATGTTTGAGATATCCCATTGTCCTGCATCAGGCCAGGAGAGGGATAAGTTTTATAGAAGCCAGGAGAGGCATGGCCAGGACCCTGTACCATACGGGGCATACATGGTTGCAGGGTGAAGGGGTCCCTTCTGGCCAGGTGTGTGGTGCAGTGCTGGGTTCTGCACGGTGAGCACTCGCCTGGGAGAATTGTCTGCCTCTCTTTTGTGCTGTTATTCATTTTGCTGCTGTTACCTTTCATTTCTTATTTCGCTGCTGTTTCTAGTAAGCTGTTCTTATCAAACAACCCATGTTCTTTATCTTTTGAGCCTTCAATTCTTCTCTTCATCCTACTGCAGGGAGCAGAGGAACTAAGCAAGCAACACATAATTCAGAGTGTTTCAATGGGAGCACTAAATTGGAGAAAAACATCCCTAAACCACAACTCATTTATCTGAACATAATTCATTGACATATCTACCATAATAAAGCAGACCTGCGAAAGCACATGTAGCACCTAGCTAAAGTCTGTGTATTAGAATTCATGCCACCCTCTAAATACTTTTTACATTAAAATCGAGTGTTCATCTCTAGTTATTTGATATACTAAACTAAAGTGCATATATGGCACCAGGGTATGATATGAATTCTGCTAATGCACATGTTCCAATTAGAGGGAAATAACCTTTACCTAGCCTCATTATTGTAAATATTAAATTTTCAATATGCAATAAGTGTGAGGGGTTTGTTTTCCTTGTCAGTACGAGAGGTTGAAAAGGAGACATGTTGCTTCACCTGGAAGTGTCTGTGTTAGCTTTGAGTGTAAAAATCTTAATTCTGTGAGACAAAAAAAAACCATTCTCATTCTCATATTCCTCATATTTTTCTGGGAAGATGTCAACATTTTTCTTCACCACAGCTCAGCTGCCTTGCTCTCTCGATGGCCGCGCTCTAATCAGTTCTTGCTGAACTTACAGCATATTCCTACTACAATTCAACCCAGTACAAATTTGAGACAGCGCAATAGCTTTTCTGATGATGGAACACAAAGTGCTGCCCAGTTCTCTTCTGGATATTTGTGTCTGCAGGAACAAGAAACATTTTTGAAAGGAAGATCCAAAACTTAATCCCTCAGAAAAAAGGTCCAGCAGGAAGCTTCAGACCACAGAATTTTATTGTAGAGGCAACCTCAAACCTGATACCAATAAATTGGTATCAATTGGAGTTGCCAAAGATTACTTCTCCATATTCTGTACATAAAACTTCTGAAACAAATATGCACTGCCATGACTGGAGCAAATACTCAAGGTCTCATGATCTTAACTTCTGCAATTTGCATTCCTTCTGATCCAGTCTGCAGTTATATCAAACCATGATTATTTAAAAGTTATTAGATGGATAACCATCCCAAATCTACATGAAGATACCATCAGTTTATTATATAAATAATGTTGAATTCTTGAATCTGCTGCCTTTGAGCAGCATTTCACAAACTAGATGAAATTTGAATAGGCCATCAAAAAAACTCCTTCTCAAGAAGAAAACCACATTTTATGTGCTCACACACTATTTCCCTTATTCTTGCTAATAAGAAGAGGATTGCTTTCATTATTAAATATTCATAAAATGTATGCAGCACCAGTAAAGCAGTTTTATGTTCCCAGCTGTTACAGCATAAATTGGAATAAACACTAGCTTGCTGAATTAAATGGCATCCAAACCACTAGTGCAGAGTGCCTAAATACACAGCTTTTTTGTGTTACCCCAGCTGAAAAGAAACACTCATGCAGAGGAGAATCAAAGGGACAAAACCAGTTCTAAATCTGGAAACATTCTTAAGTTCACAGCAAGGTGGTATCTGGCTCCCCATTGTGCCTCTGAGCACAGTCAGGGGCTTTCTCTTCTCTCAGAAGAAATTTTGTAGGATGCAAAATAATAATGTCCTTGTTCATCAGAAAGAGAACCTGATGCAGCACCCTCTGACCTGAGAGGGCTCTGCCAGTGACATACAAAGCATTTCCAACATCTATTGATGTGTGGAAACCTTAGAATTTTCATGTCAGCTGGAGGCCACTGCTTAGCAAGTGGCAGGAATGAACATAGGCAATGCCAATAAACTCTTTCTTTAATCGCTTTTCCCTGACTCATTAACTCCAGGAATGCTTCCTCTGGTGGGCTCTAGGAGCCACGGGATTAAAAACCACTGAATTTTCAAAAAAAAAAAAAAACAGGAGAAGAGCTGGAAGAATAGTTTTAGCAGCTGATTTCAGCTAAGTTTAATTTCATTTGTCATGTTCAGCGTGTTTCAGCAGGTGATCCTGCAGGTGGAGGAGTCAAATGCCAGCAGGTATTTGTTACCCATGATGTACCATCCGCTGGGCTGCTGTCAGCCTACCTGACATGAGCAGGAGAAGGAGGCAGCATTTTTGTCCACCAAGGCTTATTTTCAGTCTGAGACAATCAGCTATCTGTGCTGATGTTATTTATCACCATTATACATTCATGAAATTCATGCCTGGTAAATGAAAATTTTTGATATTAGCACTTGTTAATACTGACATCTCAAAGGCCTGTTAGTGACAGCTGTAAAAAAAGAAATGAGTTCTATTGAATTAAGTAATTTTTCAGCGAAGTGAGGAAAGTGTGGTTTCCACTACAATTATACAAGACAAATCTCCCAAACACCCTACGTAGACACCTAAATTTTAACATTTGAAACATAGTCCCAATGACTAATAGTTTACTGTTGAATTTCTATGGGATTCTTTTCCACTTTCTTAGAAATCACAGCAACACACATATCAATATGATAATTATTTTTAAAAAATCAGAAGTAAATAGTAATCTACTTCAGGCATTAATATTTATGGTGCAAATTTTACTTTCCAATTTAGGCACTGAAAAATACTGCGGAGTATTTATTCTCACAATATTCCAGTAACTAGAAGCAATCAAAACCTGAAGTTTTCTCTGAAAGAAGATGGACTGATGAAGTCCACGGCCAAACCAGGAAACAAAACTGTCTTGCTTGTATTGTCATCCTCAGTCCGTACTGCTTGCATTTTGCAACCTACAGAGATGACTGAATAACACAAGAATCTATTCAGTAAGACCTTCACATAAAATGTATGCTTTCATTCGACTGCTGCTCTTTGCTGGTGTTAAGGCTGGAACAGCTTCTTTTGAGCATACTTAAAACTGTTTGCTAACATGTCCTTGTCTCAGCCCAACCCACAGAAAATGTCAGGCTACTAAAATCAAAGAGACAAAAGCAGTGTGTTTTGTAGCAATTCAATAAGGTTCTGCACCACACAAAGCTACACAGGGCCCCACAGAGCAATGGGGCAGGATCATTATCATTGCCAATCCCTCACCCCGTGGCAAAATCTGGGAGTCAGACCTGAATGCCAGCGGCCCTATTTACAATGTATGATAGGGCCTTAACCCAGCCAGACCCAAGAGGGGGCTGAAATCAGAAAGATGATGCTGATAAATTGCTCCTGAGCATTGGATGGCCTCTCACATACCTCTGGGTCATTACCAGCAGCATCCTCAGACTCTGCTCAGGAAAGCATGAGCAACTTAACTGTGGGGTACAGGCGATTTAGAAGGGGTGAAGGCAAGAAGGGACAGGAACAACATTTGTATTTCTGCTTATGGAATAGAAAGCACAAGAGAATCACAGAGAAGTGCTGTACCGAGAAGTACAGTGCATTTAGTGACCCTGCTTTGTTGCATTAAGTCTACGTTGAAGACTGTTTCTCTGGTTCAGTCAACAATGTGCCAGCAGTGAAAGAAAACATCACCAAACATCATGAAAACGATAAAGAGTTTGCACCTCTTGCCTCCCTACATGCTTATGCTCTGGCTCTCTGGCACAAGGCCTGTTGACCTGCAGCATGAGCACACCCTGCTTAAAATGCTGGCACCATCAACAGCTATGGTCATACAGATACAGTGCTGAAAGTTACAGGAATACCACACAAGAAAAATCAGAAGCCTAAGGAAAAAAAGCCTAAGATTAGTATACTTGAAACTTTCTCCAGTTGCACTGCTTACAAACAATTTAAAATAACTCTAAAAATATTCCAGTAACTGATTCACTGTGCATAATTATGAATGGTTCAATTATCTCTAGCAAAATTACAGTTTTGTTTTGGAAAGTTCCACTTTTCCCAAAATTGTATACTGATTCTTTAAAGCCCACTCAAAAATAATATCTCACAGTGATTGCATCTGACTTTTTGTAGTCCATTTTTATTATTTTCAGAATATAAAAATACACTTTCTTTAGTTCTGATGCTAGGCTTTATTTTCTTATTTAGTTTCTGTCCTAATACCTAGAATCATATTAGCAAATTCAGCCTCTTTTTTTTTTTTTAATACACAGCATTACAGAGCCAAACAATGTTAGAATATTAAAAAGAAGTGCCAGAAGTTGATATTACTTTTATAGCCATTTTCAGTCTCTGATAAACTATAATGGTAAACTGATTAACCCATACAACCTGTAAAGCCTTTTTTCTGTCTTTAGATCCAGGAAAAAAATTCTCACTAGTTGCTCTTTTCTATATTCCTAATAACACTTTACTCGACTGTTCAGTTAAAGGACCACCATTCATCATTAAAATAAGCAAAATATCACTTCCTAAAAGCACAATATGCAGCACATACAATAGATATAATATAGTTTTTGTCTTCATCCTGTACTTTTTTAATAAAAACAAGTTGTTACACTGCCTTTCCATTTTCAACAGGGTCTTCCTTTTTTTGAAGTGTATTGACAATTATCTTGTCCTTTTGAGCTAATGACTGGAACGAATCCAAAGACTAATATGAAACAACCCGTGGATCCTTTAAACAGAGTTATAGTCTTTTATAAAAGAGCATGAATACACATTTCAGCACAGATAAAATAAGTATCTGGTGACAAAGCTCAGTAACTAACAGTGTGTGTTGCATTCCCTAGCAGCTCCTTGGACAGTGCAGTGGATCTGGCTGAAATGGAGTTGAATTTCCCCATAGAAGCACTAGATTTCTGAACTTGCACTGGTAGCTGGAAAGGTGTTGATAATATGCCCGTGTTTTGGTACTGCATCTGCACTGGCACTTTAAGTGTCAGTCCTCGTAGTCTGTGTGTGGGAGAGATTGTGGGAGGGGACATGGACAGGACAGCCAGCCCACACTGGTCTGTTTCATGTGACGCCTGCTCAGATATAGAAGTTAAGAGAGAAGAGGAATGGGGGGAGTGGGCATTTGTTTTTTACAACATTCGTTTTCTGTAGCAACAGCTACACAAGCTGAAGCCCTGTTTCCCAGAAAGTGGCTGGACAGTACTTGCTGATAGGAAGTAGAGAATAACATCTTTTGGGTATTTCCTTTGCCTACACTATGACTTTTTGCTTTAGTAACCGACCTTTATCTTCAGGTTAAAAAACCCTAGTGAGTTATTTTATGCCCCCATCCTGCTGTGGATGAGAGTGACAGAGCAGGTTGATGGACACCAAACATCCAATCAGGGTCAACCACCATCAGTCTTTTTTGACATCCAGCATGGTTCCCAAGGAATTTTAAATAAGGATAGAATCTGAGAGATGTAACAGACATGGGCTGAACAATGTTAGAGTGGAATTATCACGGGCAATTTTTTTTTTTTTGTAATTGTGGGGAAGGGATGAGGGGTGGATTCTGTGCCAATTGTCTTCTTTTAATATTGATGATGTTATTTTGATATGTGGATTTTTTTGTTTCGTTAATGTGAAGGAATCTTATGAAGATAGTGTGAGGAATGTGGATTTTAATGATAATTCTTAAACACATGAATCACAGAGGCAAGGGGTTTTCATGGCCAGGTTTTGGTGACTGGGAAGATACAGGGCTAGCTTCTGAGAAGAAGCTTCCTCTGTCTGCAACTGCAACAAATAAGTGTTTTAAGATTGCTTAAAGAATCGCCAACAAGGGTACTGGCCAAAACAGGTTTAATATTAAAGTTAAAGCATAACAAAGTACTTTGGGAAGGTTCACTCTGCTAATGAACTAGATGGTTAAAGCACATACAGAAAAAGAAAAAAAAATTCCCAAATTTATCAAACCAAATCAAAATAAACCCAAAAGTAACTGGGTGGTGCAGGAAAGGTAGAGAGAACAATAGGAAAGCATAAGGATAAAAAGGATTATGGAATACCCTCCTGCTGAGTTCTAAGGTTCAGAGTAGATCTCCATAGCAAACTGATCCCAGAATTGACCAACAGTTTATGCCTAAATGTCCTACAGCATTTAATTACACTTAAACTTAACTACACTTAATCCATAAGTTAAACAATTTAGAAAAGGATTCATATAGTATTTAATGTGTCACAACAGTAACTCATAGGTCTGACTTACTACAAATTTAAAATACTTAGGAATCTAGTAAAATATTCTCAGTACATTAGTTTTAGCACATTCACAGTTGCACACCCACAGCAGACACACTCTGTACAAGGTACATACCTGTGAAAAGTTCCCTTCAAACTTGGTTAAATACTCACTTTGGATGCCTCTGCATCTTCTCAGTGGGCAACGGGCTGGACTTCAAGATGTCAGGGGTATCAGGCCAGGATCAGCATCATCGTTCAGGGATCCTCTGAGTACAGCAAACTTGAGAAGTCCCTGGCTCTGAGAGGCCCTGCTCAAGGGACTTTGCTGGTCACAGCCACTGCTCCAGGAGAGCTCAAAGGGTCTCACTTTAGACTGCTGTGTATGGGGTCACAAGAGAGTGGGCTTTAGTCATGGTAACTTTCCATCCTGGCTGCAATTCAGGTTGATAACTGCCTTTGAAGATTTGATAACAAAAATATTATTCTGCTTGGGTTTTATTCAGGCAAGAAAAATAAGCTTCCAAGGCTGTTCATTAAAAACAGGAGCTCATTAGACAGCACAAGTTCCTGGTAGCAGACTGTGTTTCTGATAAGCCCAAGAGGGGCTTAACTCAGGTGCTGTACTTCACGGCCGAGGTCTAATGAGCATTTCTCAGATCCCAGTGTGGCATGGGAGGGAGAAGAGCAGGCAATGCACTACCACACCAACAGAGCCAGTGCCAGCTGGTTCCAAGGCAGACCTGCTCCTGGCCAAGGCTGAGCCCATCAACGATGGTGGTAGCACCTCTGGGATAACATGTTTAAGATGGGGAAAAAGTTATTGTGCAGAAGCAATTGCAGACAAGGAAGAAAGGAGTGAGAAATAGGAGACCAACCACCATTTACACACCATGGTCAGTGCAGAAGGAGGGGGCAGAGGTCCTCTAGGCACTGGAGCGGAGATTCCTCTGCAGCCCATGACGAACACCATGGTGTGGTAGCTGTGTCTCTGCAGTCCACTCATTAAAGCAGCAGCCAATTCCAGCAATGAACTACGCAAATTAACATCTACCCTCAGATTTGCCTCTCATAACATTTTTCACTCTGCTTTTACTTTTGTAAAACAGGAATAGAAAAGTTGTGGCTGTCTTTGAGTGGGTGACAAAGCAAATCAATCACTTTTCACTCAGCAGAAGTAGTCACAACTGAGTGACTGTTGGTTTATTCCCAACCATTGCAAGACAGCAACTATTTGAAGTATTACAAAGGCAAGAGGCAGAGGGAAGATTTCTCTCAGGATGCTGGGGCTTTACAGACAGCTCAGGCCATGGGAGAGTAAAAATTAGGGATTGCTGATTAGAGGCCACAAATGGTCACTGCTAATCACAACACGAGGCAAAACAGCCTTGGGTTGTCTTGACACATCATCTTTCTACAGGGAATGCGTTTTTCTAAATAGTAAAACCTCTTTTGATATAAAAAGCTCAACATCAGGCATCACAGAGGTTAATATAGAACACTGTCCTTTGCAGCAGACAGGAAGAAACACATACTGTTATTAACACTTGGAATAATAAATAGATTCATTTGGACACTGAAAAAGACTGATTGAAGAAATAATGCTCTGACAGACAAAAATAAAAATAATAAAAAAACAAAACAAAACATTTGTAAAATGTGTTATACTATGTGCAGAGGCAGTCACATCATTTCATGTGCTTTGTCAAGAAATATTGACAAATTTCAAAACTGTTTTCCAACTAAGTAGGGTAATGATACCAACATATTCTCCATCATTGTATGATGTAATTAATGAGGAGAAATCCATGGGAACTCAGGTCTGATTTCTCTGATGAGGGAGATTATCCAGTCTCATCACTGGGTTCACCACCAGCCAGGAATATTTCAGATTACTTCGTTGTAGTTACCATCACAGCTTCAGGCTCTGTTTAGCTGGATGTGTATTAGCTTGCACTGTGACTTCTGATTCAAAGAAAAAAAAAAAAAAAAAAAAGATTGTGAGCTGTACTGTAAAGACCTGGGCTTTGTCCTGTATGAGTGCTGGACATAGACACAGGACCCCTGAGGATACTACCATGAGACAGCTCTTATTCTCCTGCAGTGCAGATCTGTGAGATTCAGTTCTCTCTCTTCCATAAAGTATTTTAATGTGCTTCAGATCAGAATGAGATTATGTGAGTTCATGGTTGCATGCTGAATCAATGGTTTCAGAAAGAAGCAGGTATTTTCAAGTCTCTCTCTGATCACCAGGACGACTGAGGTACCATAGGATCAACGAAAAACGACATCTGCCAAGGAAATCTTTCAGAACTTCTTTCTGGATATGCATGTCCTAGAAAACACTTTGTACACCTGAAGATCAGGAAATTTTCTTCAAAATCTCCATAAAGCTAAAGGGACAGGTAAGTGAGACTCATACTTCTTCCTCTGGGCATTTTCACTCTTATTTGAATTATTACAGGCCAATTCCTACTGGTTTGTAAAGATTTTGGGCCAAGCCATCACAGGGTGTAAGGGAAATTGGATTATAGAGTGCCACGTTCCCTCTGGTATAATCGAGAGGTCAAGAACGTTGCAGTACTACTCCAGGTTAGGTAAATCTTATCATAAATAAATTTTTATCTTCAGGAAGACAAGCTGCCCTTGGAAAACCTCCAAAAACTTTTATATAAATCCTTTGCAGCCCACACCTGCTAAGTTTAAAAAACAAGAAAAAACCAAACAAACCAACCATCATTAGAAGCAAGAAAGAGAGGCTATGAGCAATTTTTTCTCTGTTGAACCTGAAATGAAAGCCAGTATTAACCAAAATGATTTCAGGAGCTTTCAAGATAATTCTTCTATTTTTTTTCCACCTATATTAAAATGAACCCATGTGCTTAGCTGTACCTAATCAAAAATAGTTACTATGGTTACAAAAGAGTTTTTCTAAATGTAGTACACTATATTAAGTAATCAGCCAAAATGACTATGTACAAACTGAAGGCAGGTGGGCAAGCCATTAAAAAATATCAAGTAAACAGAAAAAAACCTCAGTAAAAATAATTCCTCAATATTTATGTCATTATTTTATTACATTGTAAATAAGAATGTTGTAGCGGGGAAAGAGGGGATGAAAGTAAATACTTGATAATCATCCATTTAACATTTGTAATACTAGCTACAAAGAAGCTAGCTATAAGATAATACATAGAGATAAGTAAATTAATATACCCTCCCACATAACTCAGTGGAACTACTCTTTACAAAGAATGTTGTTTGGGTCATATAAGAACATTATTAACAAATACTAGTATAATGAGTCACAGAGAAAAGAAAACAAACCAGACAAAACTATATTTTACATGCAAGACCCTGTAAAGGTTCAGCAGTTTCCTTAGAGATGACCCTTTCCTTCTCCATAAGGGAGAACCACATCTGCATCTGTAACATAAAAATTACTTTTATTTTCAGAAATAAGACTTTGTTAACAAGACTGACTTGCTTAAGAGAGTACTTCCTTACCCTCTCACCTTTTGTCCTTTTCTGTGTTCATAAATAAGATCAAATTTTGTATTGTATGAGGGATAGCTAATATTTGCCTGGAAAGAACCTAATAATTAACAGAAAACAAGCACATTGTGAAACAAGCTTCCTAAAAACTTGTTAAGTACCATGGCATTAGACATTAATAGAAGTAAAAAGTGTTAATAACTTGCCTTGGAAAAAGAAGGCAGAAAGCAGTCTCACTCTGCCTCTCACATTGGTGAGAACTGTGGAGCATGACAGAAGCCTTTTACATGTATCTATTGTCAAAAAAATGCAAGCCAGTAGCAGAGAGAGGGCTTCTCTTCCCCTGAGCCCCCCTAATAAAGAGAAATACCTTCTCACAGGTAACAGGTGTAATGATGAGAAGCAGCTGATGGGTTAGGAGGATAAGGATTTCTGACCTGTCGTGGGTGAGTGGGAGAATCTAACCCTAGAAAATATCCCTGAAGAAAGACGCTTGTTGTATCTTTTCCTTGTTCGTATGAGCAGGTACCTAAGAACAGCGAGTGGTTGACCTCTCCTGTGTCAAGAAGTTGATTTTGAGGAGGCTCTCTGCCAGCAGAGAAGGCTTACCATGCCTAAGGGCCAGTGCTGGGAGAGTTTCATGCTATCCTTGCTTAGAAGAGCACTCAGTGGGCGTTGACTTCTGCCTTCTGGTTTATGTGCCTGTTACGCCCCAGCTAGGTTGCTTCTTCTTGGTACGTAACATGAAGAGCACTTCCGTGAGCTGGCTCAACACCTGCTGTGCTGCAGGAGAAAACTGGAGACCTCTAATTTGTAAGGGGGTTCAAGGATTCCAGAGTTTCAGAGGACCAGGCTCACTCAGTACTTGCTGTCATGAATTGAAATAATGCAGGCTCTTCTAGCAGTAGTAATAGTACTTGTTCATGCACTGGCAGGATCACACCCTGCCAGTAGAATGCAGTCACTTGCTTTGGAAATCTTTGCTGCAAGGCTACAGTCAAGTGACAAGTAGTTCTGGGGGGAAAAAAATAAAAAAACCTGACTGGCTGAAGGAAACCCACAGTGAGTAGATAAAAAAGAGTACAAAGATGAGAGCACTGCATGGAGGGACACAGTGACTGTAAATTAGATAGGCAAAATTAACTTCAAGATACAGTGTATTGTAACAAAACAATAAATATTCCACAGTGTCATATAATTGCTTTTCTAAAGGGCACAGATGCTAGCTCAACTATAAGTTATCTTTGTAGATGAAGCCGCAGGAGGGCAGCTAGAGAGATTTTGTTACTTTAGAACTGGAACTGGTTGTAAGAAAGACATAACAGCTGAAGAAAATTCTCCAGCCAAAGATCTGGATCAATAACTGACACAAGGATAGACAAAATGGACGTAGACGACATAGGTGCAAGGACTTTCAGAGCTTCAACTTTCTTATCATACTACACAAATTTGGTGAAGCTGGGTTTTATAAGATCTTCAAAAGAGCTGCTTAAAAGGTGGGACAAAAGCCTGAATGCCACATGATAATGGAATGAAAGCATCTCTGTTTACTAGATGAATATTTAAAACTTTTAATATAAAAATGTAAGTTAAAGGAGCTCTAGTTGTTCCAGAGACAGTCGAAATAGTGGAACTGTAAAGCTATTAATTATTTTCAGCACAAATTATACAGAAGGTGATGGTACTAGTACTATTATATATTTCCTGATTCTTTTGAAAGCTACAATGGATAATAATTGGCAACCAATTGTTAAAAAATCTCATTTTTAATACTGGAAAGGGTTAATGGCCTTCTGAAGACATAAGGCAATTGATTTGCAGGTAAGAAGCTCATGTTATTCTCCCTATTATAAAAAACCAACCAACCAAACAAAAACCCCCAACAACAAAAAACAAACAAACAAAAAACCAGAGAGGCGGGGACATATAGATAAAGATTTTATAGGGTGAGATGCTAATAGAAGTTTCCTTCTAAATTTATTTATTTCAACATATTTGGAAGCCATTTTTGTACATAACGCAGAGGAACTCCATGTAAAATGCTGTATTTTTTACTTGAGGGTCATGTTGTAAAACCAGGGTGTTTGCCCAAATGGTATATACAGTGACAGTTTTATCATTAGAGTTGAGACTCACTTTTTTTTGCCCTCCTTTTATTGTAGCAATGGTGCTACCAGCAGCACCAAAGATTTGTTGCCATTAATTAACGTATCTATTTTTTCTCTCTGTGTTGCTTCCTGTGCAATTTGAAATACCTTACTTCTGGTAATACAACATGGGGAAATTCCCACTGGGAAATCTCTACCCCTAAAAAATTAAGGCCACATTCTAATCAGTTGGTCTAAATGCCCTGAGGCAACACATGGTGTTCCTAACCAGAGCTATCCTTTGCAGATAACCACTAAAATTCTTAAAATTGATTTACTGTTAAAAGCTGCAGTGTCTTGATGTTGTCTTGCTAGATTTTAGTAATGCCCTAACATTTGGGAAGCTACAGACCAGTCAGTCTCACTGATGTGCTAGGCAGGATCATGTAACATATTTTTGCTGGTTGTGCCTTGAAGGCACCTGGAGGCAGGGCATACACAAAATTTTTTTGTCCCTAGGAACTTCCTCTGTGACTTGATGGGACCTATTGGAGGCTGGTTTGGTTATTGACAGCCTGAGAAATTAATTGAGAAGTTAGTTTGCCCCCGTGAGTTTATATTTTGAAGCAGGAAAAATCCCGAGAAAGCTCACTTTCGTTTCCAGCCTTTCACAAGGTAACACGGTCCGGCCTGGGCCCTTTCCCCTGCGGCCTGGCTGGGCAGGGCTGGGCTCGGGAGGCCGCCGGGCCCCGTTTTCAATGGGGGCACTGATAGCCAGGGAGGAGAGGCCCTTTGCTGAGATCCTAGTCCCCCCTCCTCCCCAGCGTGGCCACGGCTCGGCAGAGCCTGCTCTGTCACCGGCTCGGCAGAACCTGCCCTGTCACCGGCTCGGAGCAGCCGTGGGGCCGTGGCTCGGCAGAACCTGCCCTGTCACCGGCTCGGCAGATCCTGCCCTGTCACCGGCTCGGAGCAGCCATGGGGGCCGTGGCTCGGCAGAACCTGCCCTGTCACCGGCTCGGAGCAGCCTGGGGTGGCCGGGCCCTGGGAGGAGGCAGCTGG
>JAODKT010001744.1:19748448-19760460 GCA_027576195.1 Cossypha heuglini
TATGCTAATGAAGCAAAACGCAAGGAATGCCGGGACTCTTTTAAGAACTAAAACCCCTGGAACAACAAGCCCAAACAACATCCAAGACTGAAAGTAGTGTTCGCCAGTCGGAAAAGGCAAGGTCATCACCCGGAGCTGCTCTGTCCTCTCACTGTGATCTAAACAGCATCCTACCGCCAGGACCCCCCCCAACAACCAGCCTTTCAGGAGTTCCTGGGAACCCCCGCGAGGACGGAACCCTCGACTCTGCAGCATCAGCAGCAGATTTGACTTGCACCTCCTCCTCAGCGGCGTCCAGCGGGAGCAGCAGCGGCATGCGCAGCCCCTCGAGTTCCCCTCCCATAGCTGTTCTAATAAAGAGCTGTACTAATAAAGGCCTTTAAAAAAGAGATTAGTCTCATGGCCCTGTTTTTAACAGCAGGTGCCGTCAAATTTGCCCCATGATCAAAGACCCCAAAATTCTGCTGGTAACACCAACCCTTGAGCCACTTGTCGATTATGTGGGCTCTCCTGTTCCTTTCACCTTTTCTCTCTGCCACCCAGAGGATTGAGCAGAACACTACTTGTGCTCCTGCCCTATCAACCACTTCCCAATCCCCTAAAGTCCTTTTTATTGCCCTGACACTCCTCTTTTCAATCTGCCAGCTGCCAGCCTGGAGTATCAGCAGTGTGTAATATTCATTGGGTTAAATCAGCCCAGGAAGTCTCTCAGTGAACTCCTGTATCCGGGCCCCAGGGAGAGCTTCATGTGGGATGGGTCGTGTCAACATATGGGGCTCTCCGTTCCCCTCAGAAGGGAGTCAACCACTACAATTACCCTTCTTTTCTTTTTGATGTTAGACTGATCCGTCCAACAGATGAAGTGTAATTGAGAGGCTCACTAGTCGGATCATTTTTCTTTATACCATCTGGCTTACCCTCTAGATCCAGGGCCTCATACCTATTCTGAAGTATTCATACTCATACTCATTCATCCTCATACTATACTATTCATACTCATACCTATTCTGGCTAGGGGATGGGGGTCGGGAGAATTTTTGTTATTACCTCCCCAAGTAGGGATCCATTTCCACTCCCCTTCATCCAGCAGGTGCCCTTCTATTGCCTGACAGTGGGAGACGTAGGAATCCTCTGACTCCTGGTGGGCTCCCTCAAGGATGGAAGGACTGAAGTCCACCAATCTATTTCCCTTTCACTTTCCCTGATACTCCTTAGCCTTTCAAGGTTAAGAAGGACAAGGAACTGCTGGAGCAAGTCCAGAGGAGGTCATGAAGCTGACAAGAGGACTGACACCCCTTCCCTATGAAGACAGACAGAGAAAGTTGGGGCTGTTCAGTCTGGAAAAGAGGAGGTTGTGTGGAAATCTCATAACAACCTTCCAGTATCTGAAGGGGCCTCAGGAAAGCCAGAGAGGGGCTCTTTGTCAGGAACTGTAGTGATAGGACAAGGAGGGATGAGTATAAACTGCAAGAGGATAAATTTAGGTTAGATATGAAGAAATTCTTTACTGTGTGAATGGTGAGACAGTGGAACAGGTTGCTGGGGAGGTTGTGGATGCCCAAACCCTGGAAGTATTCAAGCCACATTGTGTAAGGCTTTGAGAGACCTGATCGAGTGAGAGGTGCCCCTTACCCACAGAAGCAGGTGTTGGGACCAGATGGTCTTTAAGGTCCATTCCAATCCTTCATATTATATGATTCTATGATTCTATAACTTCATTTCTAACAATACGTCTTACAGTTTGCTCCTTGATAAATTTTTCATAACTCTCTGTTTTCACCAAGGTGTGATATAGGCAAATACTTAAAGAATTTTGCTTTCAAATTTGCTTAACATTGGCTTATTTACAATAATATGGTGGTGTATTAATTCTCAAGCAGCAAAAATGTAAGGTGAACTGTCTTGGGCTGGTCAGCGAATTAGACAGAAAAGCTGGCTTAGCCATAACAATAACTTGAATTTCTTTGATTCATGAATGGTGATGACATCCTGTTCATTTTGCAAGGAGAACTGTGGTTTTGTAAAGCAAAAAACCCCAGTAGCTTGTCTGGAAGTGAACTTAAGTGGCAAACTAAATAATAGTATTACCTATTGCTGTCAGAGTCCAGGGCTCAACTTCAGTATCAGGAAGAAGGGAGAGCAGGGTGGAGCAGTCTTTCTCAACCCCTTTCTTCATCTTCTAGGATACTCAAATCATCCTATTCAAGAGCCCAGGGTCTCCATCCTTGTGATCTTGACCAAAGTAATCCAGAAAGCAGGCTCTCCATAATATCGCTCCCATCTCCTTGAATCAACATGAATAATATTTCAAATGTGAAGAATTCATTCCTCATTTTTTCCTTTCCCACATTTTATTGTTTCTCTCCAGTTGTTTAATAACACACAGCAGTTCTCTGCAATGCTGTTGTGAGTTTCTGACCAGAAGACAAAAGTCAATCATTTAAACAGACTTTTATTAAAAAGGGTTTGACAAATCTTTAAGTGGTTCACTTTGCATGTTGTGTTAGTCTTTCTTCTTGCTGCCCATGGGACACTGAAAGACAAGCCTTAGCTGTGTTTTCTCTCAAGGTGCAAGATATTATCATCCCCCATTGTTTGGCCAGTGCTTTTACCAGAGGTTACTTCCCACACAGCAGGGATAGTTCAAGAAATGTATATGTGTATCCTAGTCTCCTTTCTTAGCTTAAATTGATGATAAAAATGGGTCAGAGCTGAAACATCAGACTGTGATTCGGGGAGGAGATAAGATGCAAGTGCACATTTGCTTCTGCTTCAAGCAGAGGGACAGAGAAGATAACCGGGGAAAACACCTTTGATTGCCACAGCAAATGGCACAGCTAATCTGAGCCAGCAAGCTGGTAAAGGCACATTTTCTTTCTATTTTGTGGGTGATTTTCTTGATCTGTTCTCCAGAATCCAGTTTATTTCAGTCCACTTCTTCTTTTTTGCACAAAAATCATTTGTTTTTACTTTAATACTGTATAAAGCCCCATCAAATCATTGGTTTGTTTTTCCATAATAGAATTGATTTCTACAGAAAATGAGTCACCGTGACTTTAAAACAAAACTCTAAGATGCAGCAGAAGAATAAGAGAGAGGCATTGTAGCTTGCAACAAAGCTTTATGTTACAGGTTAAGATGCTTTCTTCAAAAAAACTAATTCTCAGAAAGGTATTTTCTTACTTCTTATTAGGAGTCAAAAAGAAGTTTTCCGTGATAAAAAGGGTCCTCTCTTCTCTGAAAAAATTTCTCATTTTCAATTGTTATTCAAAAGGTGCTTGTCTGGCCCTTTCAGGAACATGTTTACAGTCTCCTTCAAGAGTGTTTGCAGTGTTGTGCAGCTTATTATCTCACTTGTTTGTTGGCCTACAGAGAGTACCGTCAGGCACCACAGAGCAGCATCCTGCCAGCCTGCCCTGCCTAAACTCTTGAAAACACAATCAGACCTAACCATTTGAGTTCAATAACTAAATTTTAATAAGTCTGTAGGAACATATAGTTAGCACATCCTGCAATACAGTATTTTAACAGGGAATCAAGGAAAGGGGTGGAGCAAGGATTTCTGTACAGATTACACAAGTCTGGAAATGCAGGGGGTGATATCACTGCGCTGAATCTTCCTCCCACTAATAATCATTGTTGCTCATTCCTGAGGATGACACTTTTTCCCTACTACATCCAAGCAGTATTCATGGGTGGAAAGCTGATGACTGATGATCGGCATTCTCCTTGCATAAATTTCAATGCATTTCCTTGTATTGTACACTGTATGTAAATTTACTGTCTTGGTCCTAGATTGGTTACCCAGAAACAGAAAGGGAACCAATTAACAACTTGTCATTTCAAAAGAATTTGTATGCTTACTGCAATGCAAATGGTCATGCAATGATGGGGCAAACATCAGAGTAGTTAGGAACCTATTAAAAAAAAAATGTCTTTATATAAAGTACCACAAACTTACCTTAACAAATACAAGCAGAAATATTTTTAATTGTCTTTGAGACCTGAAAGTTATGTCCAGAAATCTTTAAGAGCTAATTTACAGTGAGGTAATAAAAGGTCTCTTCCTTCCTCCTGTCCAGTTTTCCAAAATGTTTTCACTCTGTTCCAAAACGTTTTCCCCCTCCTTATGGAGCACCCTTTTGAGAATTTGAGGCTTTATGGCATCATTTTGGAGTGGTTTTGCTCAGCCAAAAGAAAGGAACTGGATGCCCACGGTGACCACATAGCAAATGTGATGTATAGGAAAACACCTCCAAGCTCTCATCTGCCATCTCATTTCTCAACAGAAGGGTGATATGGGATGTGGCATGAGCTGAGGCTCTGCAAACAATTTTACAGCAGTGCTTTCTAGCGCATTCATATAATTTTACATACATTTGTTCCTCTTCTTCTGGTCTCCAAGATAACAGCCGAGAAAATAAAATATTTGAGGTTAAATATTTATTTAGAGGTGAACATAATAGTTTCCATATACATAAGCTCAAAATAATGTCCAGTTTCTTTGGAAGTGTTCTGTAGAATTACAATGTCTCTATTATTTTTTTATTTAAGTATTTGGGTTGATACTTTTTTACAGAAAAAAAATCTCAAAAAGTGGGTAATGAACTAAATGAAATCCTCTGCTTGATGTGATAATCACTTTATATTACTTCCTCTTACTTGTTTTTGGTTCTGTTTGCAGTGTATATTGAACTGTCGTTTGGATGTGATTTTGGTCTTACATTTGTTTTTTCAGACTCAGGGATACTATTATTCTACTGGAAGAAGCAAGACTGTAATCAGGTTTCCCAACTTTCTTTATATTACAATTGTCATAAAATACTTGTTGTCTTCATACCTCACACCTTTCTTTCTTGGTCAATATGCACTGATTGGTGCCTTTATAACCTGTTCTACTTAGCTGATCTTCACTGATTATCTTACTTTGGATGACATTTTTTGTTAAAAATGAGTAATAAAATTAGGCAAAGTTAACAGAAAACCACATTGTAACCCTTTCAAACATAGCTACAGTTGATCTTTTGGAAGTTGTTTGTAAAATCACTGCTGGGCTTTTAAGTCCCTTCTAAGTGAAACAGCAAATATTAAAGCTGCATCTGCAATAGAGAAAGCCTTTCAAATGCCAGGAAGCAGATATTTTAATAACCTGCTATCCTACCAGGAAAATAACAATATTTGCAGGGGCTGACTAAGTAAATCACATACAACTAATATATTTAGAGATTCTCACAGAAGAAAATAAGACTTTTGCACATTGTAGCATCAAGCTTTCTTTCTCAGAGCTTTTTCTTTCTCCCAGAAAACTCTCCAAAAAGGGCCACAAAGTTGTCTTGTTTTCCTAATATATTGCATTGAGCTTCAGGACTTGTCTTGTGGGGATTTTTCTGGAAGAAGTGTGCTGTGGGAGTTTGTCCCACTGTGGGTTTTTTCTGGATTTCAGAGAGAGAGGGCTTTCAAATACTACTGAGATGCTTCATTTGCTTTAAGCTATTATGGTATGTCCAGGGGATGCCTGAAAAATGTACAAATTCCAGTCACTTCTTTTCTAGAAACTTATTCTTTGGCAGTCTTCTCTTCTAAACTGTTGCTGTAATTGACTTTTCCCTTTAGCACTAGTGTACTGAAAATGTTTTTTTAAAACCCTTGTCACAGAAGGGCTGTTTACCTTTTAGATTACATTTTCAACAGCTCCTATTTATTCTTTTAATTGCCTCTCTAGTTCTAGACTGTTTATAAGCAAAACCACATTGCTTTTCCTTCTCTGTCCACCTTGGTGAGAGATGTAAACTCTTGGAGCATTCACTCTTCTAAAACACAGAGGGTTTAGAGATAATTTATCCTGTACATTAACGTTAAAGTAACCAAACTCTCTGAACAGTTTTAAGCATGCAAGTGCTAGTTACTATAAACTAAGCTTGCAAAAAACTATTAAATTAATTGGCATTCTGTGTCTTTCAGTGCACTTTTCCTATTTCTCATTATTTTTTGAAAATATTTTTAAACAAAATCCATTGGGAGTGTTTTACCTTCAGCTGTCTGAAAGTCAAGACTGTACATTTATTTCTGCTGGCACTTTTTCCATCATCCTGCTCAGACAGTGCCCTGAACATCAGAGAAATCTTATTTTAATAGGAAATTTGACATTTTTAGAAAATATCTTTGGTCCAGGGAGGGCTTTAAATTAAACAATTAGAGAAAAAGAGAGAAAGTGTTGCTAAACACAGTTTTTATTCCAGGTTTATAAGAGTCCTTTTCTTCCCTCCTTTCCCTAAGGAATGGCTCACAGTTAAAACAAGAGAATCAAGTAACAGCCAGTTTGTAGGCTTGTTTTTACCTCATGCAGATGGGCAAGTCTGCAGGCATTTTGTAGCAAGCGTGGAGATCCATAATCCAAGCTTCCCATTTCTAACAAGCTCACATTCTTGTGCACCTCTGGACTTAGATTGCCAATTTTTCCCCTGCAGACACGGTAATGTTTTGTCTGGGACATGTAATTTTAAAAAATCCTTTACAAAGTATGTAGTTCTGCATCTAAAATCAGCAAGACACTCTTTTCACCACTCCTACCCTTCTCCTAAAACCTGAGTGACCCCTGAGAGGTGAGGGCAAATGGATTCTTTAACACTTCAGAGAAGAAACCTCATTCATCAGAAAGGCTGGTCATGGGGCACAGTGCAAGCCCTGTCTCACAGCAGAAAGGCTGTCACCTTTGGATGGGAATGATGCAGAGCAACTTGTGTGATGGCCTAGACCACATGCTATGGGCTGCCAATTGCCTATCTTGCCCTGCCTCATTACTAGTTTTAAAAATCTTTCATTTTACATTGCAATATTCATGACTTATGCCCTGATTCTGCTCCCATGGAAGTTCAAAACAGCTTTAGAATTGTTTTAATGCAAGCAGAATGAGGTCCTGAATCTTTTCAGTTCCAAATTCTGTTAGTCAGATGAATAGGTTTATAGTGTATGAATTATCCATCCAAATACACATTGGTTCTTCAAAGCAGTTTTATCCATTCAGCCATTTTTAGTTACAAAGTTCGTGTAATAAGTTTCTTCTTAGCCAAATTCTGATCTCACCCTAATCGTCAGCAGTAGAAGAAAATATGGAGGGTAGAAGATTGACTTTGACTAGATGCATTAATCTCTTTGAAATTTAAATTTGAACTGTTTAGTGATTATGTGCATAACCTCTCTCTGTTCCTTCTGTGCTATACTGTTTTCTCATTTTTCAAAGCTTTATCCAAATTGCCTTCACATGAGTAGCCGGAGGGAAAACTTGTAATTACTCTCATCTTCTGATAATCCTACTCTTTAAAGAAAATCACAACAGTTACGTCCCTCTTCTGTGTCTTGAGGTAATGAAATGGAAGAATATACTAGAGAATTCACCACCAGGAGTGGCTGAGGCATAGCTGCAGCCCACTTGTTAGACATTTCCATGGGGTCCAGGCTCCTGAACATTTACCAATAAGCATCAGACTTTAGTTCTTAAGGAAAAACTTATTTGGCAGCTACTTGGGCAGGAGTAGTCAGACCTTCTCTTTTATAAATCAAGGAAAACCCAAGGTTAGACTTCTCAGGAAAAGCAGTGAGAATTGCCCCATATGTTATAACCTTTTATGATTCTCTATAGTCCGTCATGTCTGCCTGCAAGTCCTCTGGCTGGTCAATCTCCTTCACACCAGATCCCTATTTATATAAATTTTTAAGAATTGAATCCTGCAAGACTTGCTTAACTTCAAAGCTGTCTGGTCTGAATGGTCTCAAAGTCAATTCATTCCTGTTGATAAATAACAAATACTGCTAAACATGGCAGAGGTCTTCAGCCTTCAGTCTGCATAACAAACTAGGGGGAAAAAAAAATCAGCTACGTCATTGGAGATCCAGGATTGTATCAACAATCAATGAGTAATACACTGCAGATATAATAGCTAGCACAGAACTGATGTATCTCTTTAGGAAAAGCAGTGTACTTCTTTCACAGGCCAGTGCCAGGGAAGCCAACACCCTTTTCCCCCTGCAGGAAGAAGCTACTGGTACAGCAGTGCCATGTTTCTGTGCCGTCCTGCTGCTGGGGAAGCAGTGAGCAGTATTTCCAAGGTGGCAAAGATCAGCAAGGGTGCAGGGAGACTAGTCTAGGTTTGTAAGGAGAAATTCCTGGACAGTCTTGTCTATCTGTCCCTGGACAGAAGTCAGCAGTCTTCCCTCCTTCCAGGCCAGCAGGTAGAGGTGACCTCCACAATATTTCAAATAGCTCTAGATGTGTTTCACAGAGGCACTGCCTGCAGAAGTCTTATAGCACCCACATTCTTTCTTTAAAATTCTTAGCATGGCAGCTCATGTTTGAAACTTACAGGACTGATTTTCATGTCATTTGCCTTTTTACAGCTCAATGACAGCTCCACTGAAATCAGTGATGCTCCCTTTATACAGAAACAAAATCATGAATGTAGGCATTAGTTTCCCCAAGCATCCCTGGAGCAAAAGATTCCATCCCAATAAAGAAGAGGCTATATTTCATCCTTAAGTAAAATAGGCCAAGCCTTTTAAAATTTATAATGTGAATTTTCCCAGACAGAGCATTACAAGGGTTTCAGGATTAAAGGTTTCCTATAAGTACGCAAATTGTCACGTGACATGTCCAAGGATTCTGGTTCTGATTTAGCCTACTGTTTGACAGTGATACTGTCTCCTAATAACAGGGCAAAAATAATTGTTTCTAGTTTCTGCCAAGCAGTTAATTTCCATTTGTAAAAGGCAATTGATACATTTTGATGCTATCATGTTCAATTATATATAGTGTGTATAACAGAATACAACCTTTGCATTCAGACTTCCCCTTGCAACCTGAGTGTTCCTATGACAAACAACCAAACATCCAAAGCAACTTGATAAGAGGGCAGAGAGTGTTCTTTTTAATTATTTAATCTCACTGAATAAAATAAAATGAACTATTCATTCTCTGTTTTGGTTTAATTAACATGGATCCTAGAGTATCCACACATTTAAATTAGTTTCATCTCTTCATCACTTAACCATAGTTAGACCTTAAGAGAACAGAGTACAATATTCTAGGCATGCTGACTCAGGGGGACTGCATTCAGGCCAGGTACCAGAACCAAGTCAGGTTTCCAGATCTAGGCATTCTGCAGCTACTGCAAACACTGAAACCTGCTCTACACAATTTGGTTTTTAAGAATTGAGGGGTGGGGATCTTCACAAGGGAGTTCTCAAGACCATGCTAAATAAACACATAAAAAGAGACACTAACAGTAAAAGATGTACACATCTCAAAAAGCCTGTGGACTGTGTAGCTTATAATGAGGATGTTGGAAGACGGTGATACAGCAGATAACCAGCACCTCACCAGTATTTTTTTATTTTCTGCCATTCTTTTTGCTTCCCAAACAGGACTCTGAGCATACATGAGTGTCTGACCAGAAATCTGACTCTGACATTTTAGTTACTGCTTGCTTGGCTGTTGCTCGAGCAGAGGAATGGGAAGGGAACGCTGCTGCTTGCTTTCCCAACTTTTCTCCTCTATTAGCACTATTTCCTTCATTGGAATTGCCTGAAGGGCACATTTGAATACCTGATAGCCAACCAGCAGAGGGACATAAAGATAATTTATTTGCAAATAGAAGGAAGAAAAATGCATGTTGGAAGTGAAGTGGAAAAAGTGTTCAGCAAAGTGTTTGCAAGAAACAGTCAGTAGAAAATTAATGAAAACAACTTAAAAATATAAGGTCATTATGGAACTCATCTGAGGGCAGAGATCTGCTAATGAAAAGTACAGATGACATAGTATTAGAAGTCATTATTAATAAAGAAATATTGAAATATCATGCAGAAATTGCTACATGACCTCAAGGGATAATTCAGGCTGATTAAATGAATTAATACAAGGTGCAAAATAATGTAAATGTAAGAAATTCCTGGAACTTCTTTTATAACCTCTCAGAAGATCATTTTGAAATTAAAAAGACGTTAGCTAATGCCAGACTCTTTAACACCATCAATGAAACACAGCCACTAAACAAAGCAAATGCTTTCCTAGAATACAAAAGAAAATATTTCATGACAGAATTATTAGTGCCATTGTAGCAGACATTAGCTGCAGCACTTCTTGAATTCTACCTATAGTATTGTCATGAATGTGAAGATTAACTCGGGCTATGATAGGTACTGTGAAATGCTGCCAGATAAGACTAAATGAGCCTGGACCACTTGATCTGCTATACTGAAGGGTGAGAAAAAAAGGCCACTGATGTCTGTCAATAGGTAGATAAACCAAAGTGAAAGACAAGAGTAATTTGAGAGGGAAGATTAAGCTGTCATTAGGACATGGGTGGAATTGCCATGTATAAATGCAATTTTACCATAGGCCACAAGTTGTAAAACTATACCTAGTGCAGTGTGTAAGCAAGCATCTTTATACCAGCAGAAAAAGTAGTCGCAATCAGATGATGTCCGCTGTGACTGGAAAAGGGGAAATACTGTACCCATACTTTAAAAAGGTAGAAATGAGGACCCTGGAAGCTACTAGTGTGTAAGCCTTATTCACCTCTCTGCCTGGGAAGATCATGGAAGAGATCCTCCTAAAAGCTGTGCTAAGGCACATGAAGGACAGGGATGTGATTGGGAGACAGCCAGCATAGTTCACCAAGGGAAAATCCTGCCTTACCAGCCCAGTGGCCTTCTATTGTAGAGTGACTCTATCAATGGACAAGGGAAAGATTACATATGTAATTTATCTGGACTTCTATAAATCCTTTAACATAACCCCCACAATCTTCTTCCATCTAAATTGGAGGAGTTGCATTTCATGGCTGTACTCTTTGGTGGATGAGAAATTGGTTGGATGGAACATCCAGAGGGCAGTCATCAATGGCTCAATGCCCAGGTAGAGATCAGTGATGTCCCTATTCCATACCTGGACTAGAACTTTTTAATAGGCAGTGGGATCAAGTGCAACCTCAGCAGGTTTGAAGACAGCACCGAGCTGAGCATTGTGGCTAACACAGCTGAGGGACAGGATGCCATTCAGAGGGATCAAGACAAGTTAAAAAAGTGGGCCCCTGTGAACCTCAGGAGGTCAAACAAGGCCCAGTGTGAGGTATTACACGTGGATCAGGGCAACCTTTGGTAACAATAGGGTAGGGGTTGAAGGGATTGAGAAAAGCCCTGCTCAGAAGGACATGAAGTATTGGTGGATGAGAAGCTGGGCATGACCCAGCAATGTGCACTTGCAGCCTGTACAACCAGGTCTGTCTGGGTGGCATCTCAAGCCACATGGCCGGCAGGGCAAGGGAGAGGATTCTGCCCCTCACCTTAACTCTGGTTAAGCACTCGGAGTGGTGCATCAGCTCTGAAGTCTTCAGCATGGGAAACACATGGACCTGCTGGAGTGGGTCCAGAGGACAACCATAAAAATAATTAGAGATATGAAACTCCTCTCCTGTGAGGAAAGACTGAGGTACTTTGGGTTGTTCAGTCTGGAAAAGAGAAAGCTCCATGGAGACCTTATTGCTTCAGTATTTAAGGGGTCTTATAGGACAGATGAAAGAAGACAAACATTTTAGCAGGACCTGTTATGATAGGACAAGCAGTAATGTTTTTAAAGTAAAAGAGGGTATATTGAGACTAGAAATAAAAAAAATATTTTTTATTATGAGGGTGGTGAAACCTTGGAAGGTGTTTCTCAGAGAGGTGATAGACACCTCATGCCTGGAAACATTCAAGGTCAGTCTAGACCTTGAGAGCCTGGGCTCTGAACAACCTGGTAACTGCACAGAGAATGACCTGGGGATCCTGGTGGACAGCAAGCTGCCCATGAGCCAGCATTGTGGCCACTAGTGGTGTTCCTCAGGCCTCACCACTGGGGCCGGTCCTGTTTATCATCTTGATTGATGACACGGATGAGAGGATCGAGTGTACCCTCAGAAAATTTGCAGGCCACACCAAGCTGTGTGGGTTATTGATCTGCTGGAGGGCAGGAAGGCTCTG
>JAODKT010001744.1:19761031-19780319 GCA_027576195.1 Cossypha heuglini
GAGGAGCAGCTGAGGGGGCTGGGGGTGTTTATCCTGGAGAAAAGGAGGCTCAGGGTGACCTTATCACTCTCTACACCTGCCTGAAAGAAGGGTGTGGCCAAGTGGGGGTCAGCCTCTTCTCCCAGACAACTGGTGACAGGACAAGAGGATATAGCCTCAAGCTACACCAGATGAGGTCCATGTTGGATATGAGAAGGAATTTCTTCATGGAAACTGTTGTTAAGCATTGAAAGGGGCTTCCCAGGGACAATGGAGTCACCATCCCTGGAGGAGTTTAAGAAACAACTGAACATGGCTCTTAGCTCTGGGGTCCTCAGAAGGAGAAAGACATGCAGCTCGTGGAGTGGGTCCTGAAAAGGGCTACAAAGATGATGAAGGATCTGGAACATCTGTCCTAGAGAGAGGAGAGGCAGAGAGCTGGGTCTGAGCAGAGAAGCAAGCACTGGAAGGGAGTGGTTTTGGAGTCTACTTCCCTGGAGATATTCAAGAACCATCTGGATGCAATGCTGTGCTGTATGCTCTAGCATGACCCTGCTTGAGCAGGGAGGGTGGACCAGACAACCCATTGTGGTATCTTCCAGCTTTATCCATTCTGTCATTCTGTGATTTTGAAGATGTCCTTTTCCAATCAAAACCATTCTATGATTCTGTGAAAACATATTACATGAAATGTGAGAGGCAGACAGACGTGGAATAGTGAAAGATTGGCGTCCGTTGAAGGGATGTTGTAAATTCCTTTTAAAAGTGTGGGATGGCAGAATATCATTGAGGGACCTCTGAAGGTCACCAAGGTCAATCACCACTCAAGCATTTGTTACCACAAACGCAAGATCGAGGCAGTCGCTGTTAACTAAATAAATCTCTCTGCTGCAGGATTGCTGCATTTCTCAGTAAAAGAAGAAAACCTCGGGTCTCAGGAAATTAATTATTAATTTTGCCTCTTAAAACATCATTTGCAATAGTGGAATAGTGCTTCAGTACCAAAGTACACCCTGCATGAGAAGCAGATTTCCAGTGATTATCTTCTTTTTCCACATCATGTCACAGTTTGTCAGCTGTATCATTCTGCAGACACCAATGTTGGTCTCAGAGTTTTATGGAACTGAAGATCTAGTGTTCCTCTCAGACTGGCTTCCAAAATTACTGGTTTGCAATCAGTGGCTTGGACACAGGCAGTAGTCCCTTTCCAAGAGTTAACAGGGCAATTTGGTATCATTTTTAGTTTGGCTTGGTGCCTCAGTTTCCCCTTCAAAAAAAGAAGTTTTATAAAATAAGCTTTGTAAATCCTCCAAGTGTCAAAAGGGAAATGGGAAAGAAGAGGGGGAAGTGGGAACAAAGAGAAGGGAGTGGATAAAAACAATAAACACAGCAAGGGAATTTTCTCCCCACAGAAGAAACATTTTAATGCAGAATACTTTCCTCTTCCTGTTGACTTGCTTCAGCACTATTCTGAGTTGTCTAATATACTGGGGTCTATCTGGTGAGAAAAATGGTCAGTGAAAGAGAACAAAGAAGCTTGTATAAGTTATGATGTCTCATCAGTAGTGAATATTCTTGTTTCAGGGGTTGTTTAAAATCAGGCTCTGAGGGTTCATAAATTGGATTTTCCCAGTTCATTCCTCCTGCCTGCAAAGAAACTGTCAGCGATGAGTTGAGCCAGGATAAAAAGATTAAGAGAGTTAACACTTACTCCAAGTTTTCCAGCCCTAATGGCTTAAAATAGCATCTGTCACTACATACCTAAGCAAAAGTGTTCTTCACTGGGGTTGCAGCTGAGGGTATTGGAAACAACTACACATGCTGGATTCAGTCTGTGGAAACTAGTGAATTATAGGCAAACTCAGAGCAAGTATATTTCATTTATTTGTTAGCTTTTTTGCCAGGATGGAAGGTTTGTAAGGATGTACAGAAACAGTTACCACAATCTCATGCCCCAACGAAGGATCACCCCTGGCAGGGAATGGCAGCCAAACTATTTAGCTTTGCCCAGTCAGAGTGGGGCTGTCCTCCAAATCCAGTCCAGGAGATGGTCCATGGGGCTTCAGCAGATATCCTCTTCACAGTGGGGATCAGAGGAGCTCCATTCACTAGGGTACAGAGGAAGACAAGAGCCACTGAGAAGAGGCTGTGTAAATTTCGCAGCCCAGAGACCTGCTGCACCAAGATGGAGGCTTCAGTGGAAGTGGGGGTTACAGACTAAGCCCAAAGAGGGATCATCTGCAGCAAACCACTCTGATTTAAACCAAAATTTCTCAAAACTGAGCTTTGTTTCAACATTCTGACAACAGAAACATTTTTAAAATAGGAAGTTGAAACTGTTCATGGCGCCGAAATATTCCAGACTGCAGGCTCACTGAAGGAAAATATATGTTAGAAACTTAATTTTTTGTTAGAAAAGCACATGAGCAGAGAAAGTTCCAGATATTCAATGTATTTCTTGAAGGCCTCCTTCAGCTGTTGAGATACCGCTCAAACACTGCCATGTGAGGGTGCCAAGAAGAAGCAGGGAAAGTCATTTTGGCTGGAAATTAGATAAAACATTTACAAAGCTAAATAAAACAGTTTTATTCCTATAGGTCTTATTATATTTTCCATCTACAGCCTTTCGTTCCTGAGTTTTGGTTTTCAAAAGTTAAAGAGACTATTCCCATGTTGTCTACTACCCACCGTGGTGTGATCTCTTAATTTGCATGAGTAAATCCTGACACAATCTGGAGTCTGTGACTGACTTAAGCAGCAGACAAACTCACTCTGGTTATGAGAAGGTTTCTAGTTCAAAGAGCTCAGCTGATGGTTGTAGTGTCTGCTAATTGCAAATATCGGAGTACTGCCATGAGGAAGGGGTAGAGCCTGGGTGTTGTGGGAGCTGCAGCTAGCTCATTAGGCTTTGCACGGTTCAACACAGAAATGACAGTTTGAAACACTGCAAGGAGAAAAAAAATCACTACTGAAAGGAAGTATTCTGTCTTCCATGTTCAGCAGCGACAACAGTCCCAGCCCCCACTGTTCACATTTCAAGAACATTGGCAAATCTCCTGCAAACTACTGAATGTTGCTTACAATGACTAATCAAGGGCACCCACATGGCCAGCTTACATTTCTATCTGCCTGTTTGGGTAGCCAAAATATAATTTGCCTATGCTATCAGACTAAATATGTGTACAAACCCTGACATATGCAGCACTTAAACTCTACACAAAACTTTGACGGTGCAGAGCAAGGAACAGCAAGGACTGCTGCAGTCAGGCAACCCCACCTCAACACACACTGTCGTCCATGAGGCACACTCCCAGAGAGGCTGTGCACATCATGCAGAGCCAGGTGTTAGTGACAGGGTCCATCAGCTGTCCCAGACACAATAGGGAGCTCAGTCAGGAGCAAAGGAGATGATGCCATAGATACAACTGGAGGCAAGTCTGCAACTTTCTCCAAAGTCCATCCTGCCAGCATGGCCAAAGGCAGGACTGGAGACAAGCTACAATATATGCCTGGAGTCCATTCAGGAAACACATTACCAGAAGTATGTCTAAGGTCCCTGCAGGAGACAGAGTTGGAAAAGCAGATATCCCTAACTCAGCTCAGCACAAGCTGTGTTCCCAGGCCCAAGCCCAAACAGCACTCCATCAACAACATCCAGGCACATGGAGCAAGTTCGATGATGGAGGCTCAGACAAGGCTCCTCTCAGGGTTATTAGCACATACTTAAATATAGCCTGCCCCTTCTTTATGCCTATACGGAACGGCAAAAAGACATTAGGTTATGTCCTAGTGGAATTTTTTATAGGCAAATGCCTTGTGACCCCTGAAATTGGGCTACAAATGTATTCAAGACCTCCTCTAAATTTTGAGCCTTGCACAGAAGTATTAAATGGATAAATTTCTTATGACATCTAAGCAGATTACTGAGCCTGTCAGATTTTTTTGTATTTGAGTGTGTCTCAATTACTTGGGCTCATGTCAGTACATCTGCATCTCTCAGACCTTTAATGAAGTACAGTGAAGTAGCCTCCATCTAGGGTTTCTCAAAATATCTCCCATTCCCTTGCTTCACTGGCGTCCTACCAGGGACCATGGCCATGGCCAGAGCAGAACAGGGTCTAATGTGTGGTGCTCCCACTGGGGAGACATGGAGTACAGCACACAGCAGAGCGTTGGGTGCAGAGAAACTCTTGTAAGCAATACAGCCCCTACCCATGACAACACACTGTCACAAATTCTAGGAACAAGAGAATTTGTCAGAGCTCAGAGGTCATCATCATGAATTACTGCTTTTTACACAGGTGCTCCATTCCTTTTGCAGTGACTTTCAATTTTGGTAAGGTAGCAAGGCAACTCTAGCAGCAAAATGTTCTAATCTTCTCAGTCATGGGCAGTGTTAAGCTCCGGCAGACACTTGTGCATCACTACAGTCTGTATTTTATGGACAGTGCTTAACAATCTATTTGCAGCTTCCTAGATACCTTCAGCATGTTACATGCTGCTTCAAATTAGAGCTGTGAGAGCCAGAATTACTGACAGGTTTGTTCACTGCACTTACTATCAATTTGCAGAGATTATAAGCCTGTCAGAAAGATATCATTGGAGATTTAAGGGATTGGTTTCTAGAGTCGTTCTGAAATGACAGTTTATGTGCAGAGACCTTTCCATCATACTGTTCCATCCAAAAAAACTTCTTATATACAGTAAGGTATTCTGTACATGCAAAAAAAAATTAAACATATTTAACTTGTGAAGATTGATATTATGTACTTTTGCTAATACATACATCGGTTTTGATGCTACAACATTTCCTGTCATTCCCTTCCTCTTGTGAGTGGTGTAGAGAAGAATCATCCAGCAGTGTGGGAAAGCATCACACATATATGAAAGTCCCAGGCTTGTGGATTTAGCTTATCCTGTCTATAGCAAGGAAAATCCAACATATATTTCAGAAACAGCCTGTGGTTTGTTGCACTACATTCCCAGTTATGCAGAAACATGAGCATGGCCCATGAATGCCAGAGGCTCCTTTGGTAACAAGGTACAACAGCAGGAAATAAGCAAGCCAAATACTAGTTTTAGCTAAGCATAACTGGTATTTAGGTTGATCTGAGTTTTAATGGTGGCTTTCTCTATGGTAATGGGTACCTACAAACCTCCTTTATTTAGAAGTTAAAAGCTAAAAAATAATTAAATAATAGAAGAAATTTTACACTCAAGTTTTACCAAATAGAGAATCACTACCTAAAAAATGGCCTGGCTTTCTGGCATTTTCCATATACCAAAAAGCTTCACCTGAGAGTTAGGTTTCCGTAACAAGAAAAGTGCTGCTGTTAATCTGTTTTAGACCACAGTTCTGGCAGATTCACAATATGTTTTATACGAAGGGGTATGAGGCATTAAATAACAGTAGTATCATTTTTTTTCAAAAGCTGACGCTCCTAGGATGAAAAAAATTCAGCTGTAGGTGTGTGACTGTCTTGATCTATTGTTCCACCAAGGCAAAGGGCAGTCAGCCACCAAGAAGCAACTGGATTAGAACAGGAATTAATTCCTTAATGCCAAACCAGATAAAAGTCTTAAACAGCAAGGTACCTCAGCAAGGTACCTCATCCTTTGTATGAAAACACAATGCTCACAATTCATTGTAAGAACAATGAATAAGACCACCTTTTTCGATTAGAACATATAGTCAGGGGGCTAAAGGATGCTCTTGGAATGAAAGGGCATCAGGACAAGGGAGGAGCTGCTCAGAAAAAGACTTAAGGTTTGAGCTGAGTGGATCTAAAGAGTGTCTTCAGGAGAGACTGGGTTTTATCCAAACACCTGGTCTTCTGAGATATGTATTTATTCACTTTCCTGTCTAGAGAGGAGCTGTGCTTTTAATCTTGCTTTGTTGCCTGCACAGGCAATTTCATTTAATTGGTGTTGTGTTTTCTCTTCAATAGCGGTGCTGCTTTGGGAGGTAGTCTTAGTTTTATGCATATAATTCTCAGTATCACCACCTTCTGAAGTTACCAAGTACACATAACCTTTTCCTTCCTAGCTCTTTTCAGAGTTTTCTTTCATTGTATATTGGGGTTATGTGACAGCTACACCTTTTTTATCCCCCTTTTTGACTCTATATTTTGTCCAAACAAAGTATTGATGATGACTATAATTTTTTTTTTCTTTTGTTTACTGAATTTTCTCTATGTGTTATAAAGCTTTGGGTGTTTTAATATAAAGTAGATAAGTATACATATTTCCTGTTGAAGTTAGTGAAAATCTCTGAGGTGACGGGGTCAACCTGCAGCTTGATCTCCCATGGAGCTACTGATAGTAAAAATGAACATTTTAATTACTTCTGTTTTTCCTGCCCCTGCATGTTTCCCTATCAAATTAATTCGCATACAGAAGATAGCATTATCTGGTGTTAATTATTGGAAGAATAGCGCAGGGACAATCAGATAGACTTGAAAGGCCAGATAGCTATAGGCATACACAAATAACTTTGAATGAGAGATATGTATTTCTATTCTTGACTTAACGGTCATGTTTGAACCATGGTAATGTGTTTACCATGCGCATCTTAGAAAGTATAATGAAACAAGCTTGCAATTTTAAGAAAACAAAGTTTTAAAAACTTCGTTGCAAGAGAATGTTGTTGAACTATAAATGTTCTTCCTATCAGATATCTCAAGGGAATAGTTTGAGTTGTCTGATTTCTAAAGCATGAATTAGGAGAAAAAGCACTCACTGCTCTTTTTTTATGCTCCCACTCTTTCCCTCCATGCATACTACAGATCCTGAGCTTTAAACAGGCCACATGTTATTCAGTGTCAGTAAATATTTGTCCTGTTTTCTCTTGATGTTTCTAAATGAATTAATAATCCTAAAGTCCACACCTATAAATAATGAGGGAATCTAGGTTCATCTCTTCCAGTTTACTTCCATCTTTGAATAAAATTTAGACATTATTGTACACTACAGCATGATATTTATTAAAATTAAGCAAGATGATTAAACCTATAGATCATCCCTTGAGCTCTAATCAGATACCTCCTCTTCAAAATGCGTGTTTTTATGACTCAGATTGAAGTCTAAGTGAACAACACACACATTGAGTTTCTGAAATTCTTTGTGCTCCTGCAGCTAATGGAAACTCAAGTATTATCTGCTACGCATAAAAATATGAATAAATTGCTGCAGCTCAACCTCTTCTCACTAGGTTTGGGTAATTACTTTCTCAATAAGTCACTATAAGGCACTGCTAAAGAAAACTGTATTGCATATTATTTATGGGCATAAAAAGTACACATGAGGCTTTGCTGTAGATGGAATATGGAAGTCAAATACAATAAGCCTTTCCCTTCGATTTAAAGATTGTATAATACAGTCTCTCTAATAATTGGGCAGAACAAGAAAGTATAGAATTTAATTATAATGGGTTTCTTTATGAAACAGATGGATCTTCATTAGTGTTTTTGATGGAACGGCAGGCTGTGTTGCATGGCAGGTAGCCTCAACCACAAGAAGGTCATAAATGAAGCAGTTAAAGGCTCATAAAAGGTTTAATGCAAAGCTATGTGAAGTAAAAAGTAGAGTCATGGGTTTACCAGTAATTAGAATGGGCTCAAAAGAGCAAACAAAGGGGAATAAGGAGGAAGCAGGAGACCTTGTGTCATCCAACCATGTCTACATAGAGAGACAGGTGCTTTAGTGATCCTCAGTGGAATAATGACACAACAACCTTGTCACAATCAAAACTTTATTTCAACATGGACTCTCTGCAGAGGAGGTCATTTCACAGAACTGATATACAAAACTTTTTGAAGGTCAGGTCGATCAACAAGAAGAATGCTCTTCATTCATAATATTTTAAAAAGGACAGCAAAAAATTAAACTGCTGTATGTGCTGGTTTGATTGTAAACCAGCTGGAAAAAGCAAACTCCCCTCAATTACCTTAAAAGAGGTTTCAGGTCAGAGTTATGGTTTAATAGAATTATTACAATAAATGCAATGATACAAAGAAAACGGGCTTTAAAAAACCTGGCTCTATGTTGGTCCGTGATAGTCACAGTCCTATCAAGAGGTGGTTGCAGTCCTGTTGAAGTGATGGTCACAGTCTTGTCAAAAGAAAAAGAAAAACCTGCATTTCCTATTCCTGATTTGCTTCATCTATATTTGCATGACAAAAGAAGCTTGTACAGAGGTTCTTGGTGTGACTTGACAGTGGGAGACATGGTTGTGAAGAATCCTGCCGTCAGTGGTGTCAGAGGACTTTGGGATAGCATTTGCACAAGAGATTGGAGAAATAATCAAATAAATAGCACTGATTAGCTGATGATCTGCTGCTGAATCCCTGTTTAAAATGCTGGTCCACTTTTCAAATACTTCCCTTGTGTGCTGCATTCCATTTTGCTTAATAAATGAGAAGTGTTTCAAGATACTGCTCAAGAGCTTTTTCTCAGCAAGCTAAATGCATTTTGCTGGTGATTGAGAAAGCTTATTTCAGTCTCTGGCAGGAAATGACCAGGGCTGTTAGGTCAGACTGGGTAGAAAAGAATGACAGTCTCCTCATATTCAATCAGCCCCCAATTACAGTTTATCAGCAAGAGAGCGGATCAGAAATGAGTTTTGCTACAATTGGAGCTCTCTGCATCCACCCATATGAGTCTTGGTACTCCATATCTAATAAATAGCTCTTGGTATTTAGTTCCTCTGGAACAGTTTATCTATCTGATCTGTCTGCTTCTTCTTATGATTCAAGGTCTCTTAAAATGAGAAACAAATATCAAAACATCCAGCCATTGAGAAATATTTTGTTTGTTCATTTAAAGTTTCAAGCAAAAATTGAACCTTTTTTCTTTTACATTTCTCAAAATATTTACCTAATTTATTTCCCTTTACAGGTCAGTTCAGTCTGTGATGAATCTGCATATTTTGAAAGCTAAATCTTTCCAAACTTGGCTAAAACTATGAAACTTGGCATAGTAAGACTTTTTTTTTCCTGATAACACTTATTATGTAAGTGAAATCAGATCCTATGGTATGTCTGTCTATCTCATTGAATATTTCTCTAAAAATATTTTGCTTTCCTAAATAGACTAAATTCCTTTCCCCTCTTCCTGAAACAATTTTAACATCTACAAGGTAAGGACAGGTTATGCTTTGGAATAAATATCATTATTTCTTCTGAAATAAAACTGGAAAAAGTAGCAAAATCTTTTCTATAAAGGTGCAGGAAAGTTTTTTCTGATAATCACACATCAGTAAAAGCCTACCTTAGGAATCAAAAAGCCACATATTTCAGCTGCTAATGGAAAATTCCCAGCACTAGCAAAAGTTTCATTCCTTGCTTTATGGTGATACAAAGGTACACATAACTGATAGGAAAACACCCCAAAAATGTTTCAAAATGTAAAAGAAAGGCCATGTAATTTGATTTAGAGATTTCAGTCACAGATTGTTTTTCCCTCTTAGTCTCATAGTTATGGACTACCTACCTGAAAGTAATGAAGTAGAGGCCAAAAGAAAGTGTATTTACTCAGTTAACTGATGTTTCAGACATGCTTCATAAGGATATACACATGCATGTGGTCTTTACTTAAATATGTGTATGCAAAAAGAGGAGTATGGGAGTAATTTTGTATAAATCTGTTCCACTGCATTTTGTAAATAATACATGAAATGCATACTTGCAAAATACCAGTTACTGTGTGTCATTCTGTAAACCTATATTTTCTAAAATATAGTATTATTTTAAGCTTTACTTTCTGTACTTCTTGCAAGGGGAAAAAAGACTTTAAAAAAGGAGTTAATCTAGTGACTTAAAGTATACTTCTGGTCTTGTCTGTGGGCAAGAGAAAAACTGCTTCTAATGACGAAAAATACCAACCTTCCCTACGTCAACCATTCTTTGATTTTGTGACCATAATGGCTGCAATATTTCTAGAAATGGAGAATGTCTAGAATATAAATAAAAAAGTCGTAGCTGGCATGTCCACTGAGCGGGAGTCTTGTGAGCACAGCAATCAAGGTACTTGTGCCAAGGGCTATCTATCAGTTCTCAGGCAGAAGGAAGGGTGTCAGGAAGGATGCTGGTACATCTCTAAATGTTCAGCATCTGGTGGGCCAAGAGGAAGTTTCAATATTCAGGTCCTGCTGCTATGATCATAGCAGTTATCAGTCCTGAGCACAGGTCTTCCTCTAGCATGAGCTGTCAAAACCCCGCTGCAACTAATGAAAATGTGCAAAATTCCACCAGCTGAAGGATCTATTCTGGGGTTTGATGTAGGGAAAATGAGGAGCTTAAACTAGCAAGTTTCAGTTAAAGATTGTGCCAAGTTTTTATTGTATGCTTTTTCTGGAAGAACTGTAGGTGTACTTGCATAAATGGACTCTTTCCTAAAAATACTAAATACATTTTTGGATGCAGAATATGCTCACAGACCATTAATTGGAACTTCTCCTATTCCATATATCTTGCCCCTCCCTTAGGCAGAGGGAGACAACTACTGTACTGTCCTTGACCCAAGGATTTCCTAATTCTTTGTATGGTCGCAAAGAGTGAAACATGCTCCTTCCAGCATTTTGAAGCTCACATAGGGCCCTAATGGCTGTGGTTCAGGTGAAGTTTAGAAGGTGGAAGTAAGGGAGTGCTCTGAATTTTCTTTTTAAATTAAACCACTTCCATTTTGGCACCACTCCCTTTGAATGCCATGAGTATTTGTGTTGTGGCATCTGAAAGGGGACAGAAGCCTCCACACTGGATGGTAGAAAGATGAGATATCTGATGATTATAATTTTCTCTTTGTCTGCTTTTGTATTTTTTTTTATTTTTATTTTTCAGTATTGTAGCAAAGAACAAATGGGGGTTCATTCCTACTGCGGTACTCAGCAATGCTAAGACTGAGTGTTTTGAATTTTCCATGTAAATGCTTGTGCTAACCGCTGACCTCCACTGGAAAAATAAAAGAGTTTTGTTCCCCTGGACTGTAGAGTTAATGCAGCTGGAGTTTTTCAAAGGTGCCATTAGCAGGGATTGGACACCTCACTTTTTAAATCAAATCTTGGTCTAAATGTCAGAGAAAGATGCAAAGCTCCATTACTCAAAGCTGTGCAGTTGTCCTTTGATCTATCACTGGTAATTTTACACAGAGCTTTGCTGGCTGTGGTGAATTTTTTTCTATTGCTGTTCCTGTTCTAAATGGCTTCTTGCTTCTGGGTGTTACATGTATTTTGGTAAAGCTCTCCCTGAACTATAGGGCTATAGAGAGCAAATTCAATGAGAGCAGAGAGCTGATTTGCTAACATAATGATTGCAGCTAAGTTTGAATGAAAGCTGCCATAACAATGCAGCAGCAATACTTCATTGATCACTTCCCAAAGAGAGAAAACAAAAACATGAGTAATTTTGAGCTGGATGCTTTTCACTTCTGACTGAGGAAAAATCATACACCAGTCTATAGAAGAGACTTTAAATCATCCCTCAGCAATGGTGCTGGTGAGGAACTTCCACTGCTTATTGCATGGCAACTTGAAAAGACAGCTCCCTGATATTACCTTTCCATGCCCCATTTCACATCACATTTACACATGGCAGAGAAGTCGTGCCCACCACAGATCCTCATGGCAATTGCTCCGTTGACTTGAAGGGCAGATTGCATTTTTCATCCTTCCTGACCCTTCACAGTCCATGAAAATTTTACTTAGAGAAGGTCCTAGAAAGGTCCCAGATTGTGCCAGGCTCAGGTGCATTTGTCCCAGTGCTTGGCTGCTCAGGTCATGGACAGTCTGCAGGACAGTGTTGCAGACTGGGGCCAGATACCTTGGACAGTGTCAACCTCAGTGCCTACTCAAGTCGTTGCTGTACACTTGGGCTATGCCTTTCCTTTCTTATGTTTCCTCTCCACCAGTCTTCAAATCCTTCCTCTTGCTTAACACATTGGGAAAAAAAAATCAAAAAAAATTTGAAGTGAATAGAGGCAGGCAAATATCAATCTGGAATGTAGTAGAGAATCATTAAATATCCAAGCTGAAGGAATGGCATATGTGCAACAACTGGTTTAAAATACAAAAAAAAAAAAAAAAAAAAAAAAAAAAAAAAAAAAAAAAAAGGCATATAAATGCGTATAAATCAGATAGAACATTACAGCTGCTTGAGAAAAATACCACCCTACTGTGAACCACTTTCAGTGTGCTGGGGTAAGAAAGCCATGGTGTGCAGAGCTCTTGCTTCTTCCACTTTTTGCCTTCTTATCCTTTCCTCAGTCACATGTGGAGAGTCACATTGTACAGCTTTCATTTCTTGTGTTTAGGTCCACATCTTCCTTGAAGTCTCTGTGAAGCCAGTGCTTCATTCCCCTGACTGTATTACCTCTCTGAATTCCTCTTTACTTCCCTTCCATTCAGGCGCACGGTCTCCAAAGGCCTGGAGGTCTCTTGGTTTGGATATCCCACAAGCTAAAATGACAGATATGGCATTTGTAACTAGAATAGCAGGATTTTCATTATGACCTTTTTTCACTTTGAAGATGGAAAGGTTTTGGTTTTTTTAGGAGAGTTTTAATGTCATGTTCCAGGCAAACCACTCAGTACTTCGGTAAGACATTCCAGTAACAATGTCCTGTTGGCATTGAAAATGTCACTTCCTGCACTGTTTTCATAGCTTAAATTAAAAATATTGATCACCTGCTAGGAGAAGTAAACCACCTACATCTTACTGATCTAATTTAAAACATAATCAAAGTAGGCTTGAAGAATTCAATCTTACTAGACTGACGGAAATTTCTTGCAAACGATCTACACCTGTGGGTTGTTGAAGTGCCAGGACATTAATGTCTAGTTCTACAAGTTCAAAGCAGAGTTTATTTGTTTTAAAGCTCATTTCAAGAGCTAGTTTATTTAAAATTGAGAACTTATTAGGAGCTGAGAGAAGAAAATAAAGCACGCTTTCCTCCTATGCTGTGTGACTAAGATGACAAGGAAATATATTTTCCAATCTAGAATCTTGAAAGATGGATTGACTGGAATTGCTTAGTTGACAGATGCAATTTTCCTTGTAGAATAAGTTGATTAATTTTAAAAGCAAAATATTTTGATTATTTCATAGATATCAAATTGCATATAAATTGTATGACGTAAGAATGTTTAGGAGGATTATCTTACAAAAAATGTTCATATTATTTAAATAAAGAATTGAAATATGTATTTGAAAGGTAAAAAATTATTATAGCAATTTTTAGCACTTATACTTGTTTATTTTTCAGTCATGGTTTAAAATGAATTCAATTGAATCACCTTGAATGTCCTATCCATTTTCTCTCTAACTAGCTCATAACTGAGCCTAGGCTTCAGAAATGTGTACACCCATCAAAAGTGAACCACTTATGGCAGACAGAAGTTTCTAAATGCCCCTTCCTCTTCAACTCCTTTTCTTCTGGAAAGATCTCACTTACTGGAATAATTTCTGAGAAGATCTGTAGATTTTTTTCTTTTTGAACATATTTCTATATTAAAAAAAAATTGTTCTTTCTCCCCTCCAGCTAATTTTAAATCCTTTCCTTCATAGATCACTGCCCAATGTTCAAGAGGCGCCAAAGCTCCACCTCCTCTCTAAATTTTCGAAATGATTCTTCATTTTTGTCAGCAAATAAAGGTTTTGGGTATGCTATTTCTGCAGCATAGTGTAGATTGCTAAGAAACTGATTTTAAAAAGGAGAAGTGAGGTCACGTATCATTATTCTGCTTGACCTTTTAAGACTTATCTCAAAAGCTACTGTACTGTATTCTTAATCCTCTAGAAATCACTGTTAACTAGTAAACCATAAATTGCCATTATAAGTTTTGTACTGAAGAGCCTAATTTTTTCCTTTTGGCATAATCTTTCCCTCCTTGATTTTAGCCCTTCAAAACAAAACCAAAATGACCTAAGTATTCACATCTATTATGTGATTCATTATTCATCTAGTGCTAAGAATATTTCCTAAATGACTAAAGCAACCATAGGTGTTTAATGCATATGTAATTGGAGGTGTCAGTTATGGCCATTTATTAATATACATGTCCTCCTCTTCATAGATAAACAAATGAAGGCCACTAGTCTAAATTAAGATTTTCTTCTATCTAGTCCCACTCCTGCAGGTACAATTATGCTTTATAGCTGGCTTGCCAAAACCTAGCACAGAGCATGCTGCCATAGCATTATAACTGTTTACCCAGAGAAAATTTTCAATCCTTTTTGTGTAAGCTGTCATTTTTATAGATTCACTGGGAGAAGGGGGAGGAAACTGACCTTGGATTTCCTTACATTTCGGAAAGAAAAATAATTAGCAGTATCTTAGACACCTATATCCAAAATATAGCTAAAATTTACTGCATGGTTCAAAAGTCTCTCAACGAAAACTGGTAACTGAGGTTGCTGGTTAAAGTGAGAAGGCAAGTGTATGAGATCATCTTGAGGGGCAACGGGCAAAAACTGGAGCACAGAAAATTCCACCTGAACATGAGGAAGAACTTCTTTACTGTGCAGGTGACCATGCACTGGAGCAGATTGCCCAGAGAGGCTGTGGAGTCTCCCTCGCTGGAGGACTCAAGAACTGCCTGGACACAATCCTGTGCCGTGTGCTCTTGGATTACGCTGCTTGAGCAGGGAGGCTGGACCAGATGAGCCACTGTGGTCCCTTCCAACCTGACCCGGTCTGTGATTCTGTGAACGGAGTGTGCAGTAAAATACCTTCATGTTGGGCTGTGCAAAGAGTGCCCAGCTGGAGAGCAAACATGTGCCTGCATTTGTCAGGGGTTATGTCAGACAGTTCCTGTTAAATGCTTTGTGAAGCTTCTCTATAACTTGGTCTGTTGGCCTGCATCCAAGCAACAGAGTCCTTACGGATTTGGGCAAAAGAAAAAGGAGAAGCAAACAGATGAATGAGGCTAATTCTTCTATAGAAAATATTGAAGGAGACAAGCACTATTAGATGTAAACAAAAAACATTTGAGACAGGAGATTTTTACATTAATTATTTCTTTTTAAAATGTCTGATATGTAGATAGCAGATGTTTGCTTTACTTTCATAAGCTGTGTTTTCAGTATATACTCAGAGAAATTATGGTACAAAGCCTCAAGTGGAAAATTTGTTCAATTTCTGGGCCACAAAGCCTGAGGAAAAGTTCCTAGTTCTCCCATTGAACTCATGCATGATTTGCTGATTTTTTTGATATTGTGCGAGATACCTGAACATACAAATGCTGGCAGGACTAAACAACTGATGTGGATGTGAATGGCTGTTTATAGTGCTGTTTTGGTTCAAGCAGGTTAATGTGGCTTTCACCAATGGTCTGAGTATTTCTAATCAGATACAGGAAACTCTAATTCATCTGGACAACATCTGCTCACTTTTTTGTTTCTATTTAAAAACAAAATTGTATAATAATAAACCACCCCAACCCAAGACAAGAGAAATGTCTATCTCAAAATCTGTTTACAACATTTCAAATATTGTCTGCTCATGTTTGTTGACTTGCACCAATGCATATCAATGTAACAGTGGAAAGCCAGGTAAAATCCCTGATTTTCCCAAGGCCACCTGCCTTTTCCAAAAAAAGTCCATTCTCTGACCCAAGCAGCTGCACAGGGGATTGCAGTTGCTGGGAGGCAGCCAGCAGAGGCCTGGGGTCACACACAACCAGCCCATGCACTGCTGTCTTTGCATAAAGTTCTTCTGAAATAGAAAAACATAAAAAAGGAGGTGAAAAAAGGTCATTTTTCTTCAGCAGTTCTTTTAACCATCATGAATAATCTTTGTCACCAATTTTACAGCAGCTGCTATGTATGAAGTTAATGTGTTTGCTCCTATCACCATCATGTACCTGGACTGTGAGAATTATATGCTTTGCACTGGTTATGTCAGATTTTTTCCTGACGATAGCCAGTTCTGTTTGTATCATGCAAAGTGAGTAAGCTTCCACACTGTACATAACCTGGCATCATTAAATAAGACTTACTATCTTCCAGTCAACAATAACCTTCTCTGACATCAGAGACTATAACTATGTTGCTAGATGACTTTACTCTCCTATATTAAATGCTACTGATTTTCCTATTTGTTCCACACTTTCTTGCACGTAAGAGGAATTGCTTCATTTTGCCAGCTAATGCTTATGGCAGAAAGCAGTTGAATTCATTCAGGAGAAATATATACCTGAAAATATACCTCTGTGTTCTGTATTCAGGAATCTACAAAGAGATTAGATCTTATTACATTTTAATAATTATCCCTGATGGCCATACATTTCTGAAAGCCAAGGTAATACATTCATAAAAGCACCAAAAGAAAACACGCAAACAAAACACTAAAAAAAAAATCCCAAAAACACACATACCAACCAAAAAACCACAATCAGAAAAAACCCCTCACAATTTATCAATCTGTGCACAACAAAGTGGGCCATAAGTTATGAAATACTCCAACTTGTAATGTATGGACATTACAAAAACACACAAACCTCCCTGTGAATAGGATAAGAATAAAATTGGATAAGGTGAAAAGCAACAAACACTGAAAGTGAACCAGCTCATGTTTGGTTGAAAATTAATGATATTGTGTGACCAGTGGGAAAACAATATGTGGATTTTTTTCCATGTGGTAAGAGCAACTCGGGTGATTTTTAAAAAGTCTTAGGTGGTCCTTTGATTGCTAAAAGCTGTGGAGTGCCAGTAGATATTACAGATTCAAGGTGAGCAGCAAAAACACACAGACAAAGAGTAACTCTGAGCAGGTATGCTCAGGTGCTTGCTCTGTTCAGTTCTTGCTGCGGCTGCCAACCTGCCACAGAGGCTCAGTGTTGGGGTGAGAGGCATGCATTAAATGGCAGACTGCTAAATATAGAGCTGCTGAATTTACTTGTTCTGTCGACTGGTCTGCCCTCATTATGGCACAGTGTATTTTGGGTGGCTGAAAAGGCTGTTGAAATCCTTCAGCAACACCGACAGAAAGGGATGGAGTGGTTGGGCACACTCAGAGTGTACTTGAACTAGTACTAGAACTATAGAGGGGAAAAAGAGTAGGAGAAAGTTTTACTACCCTTACTCATTTACTTTTCTTTTTATACTGCTAATAAGATCTTCTTAAAAACAATGTTCAGAGAAATTTTGTACCATCCATAATGGCCAAATTACTGCTACCATCCCTCTGCTATTGTTAAAGAGAATCTCTTCTAATGCTGAAGCAGAGTCTGTGCTAAGTGACACTGGGAACCCACAGGTGAAGAAAGGATGATGGACAATATCACTGTTTGTAAACACCCACATACCAAACATACAGAAGAAACTACCCAATGTGACATTTCCAAAGCCAGTGGCAATGCTCCAACAGCAGAGATGTGGCTGTTTAATCAGAATAAAATATACTCATTCATAGCTTGTGAACAGAACAAAAAGAACTAAAAAATTCTTAGCAATTTGTTCATGCCAACCATTTCAGCTTTGCTTCTCAATAATACATGTATCTCCATTTCAAGTGCTGTATGAAAGTGCATAAGGAAAGCAAGTATGGCAAAAGTCCATTTTCCATACCTTCCTACTCTAGAAACAACCTCTCCACCACTAACCTGCTAGTAGTAAAGTGTGAAGAGATGTGGGCTCCAATCAGTTGCAGTGTATTACCATTGCAGTAGCTCATTTTAACTGACCTCTTGTAGGTCTGTGTAGGAGGGCACTTTTGGAACACTATTATCTAGCCCAGATTTGACAAAGCATTCCTGGAGGAAACATTGTTGGGCCATATACCAGCTGCATAGGACAATGTTTGCAAGAAACTCCTTGTTGCATGGCACTGCAAGTCCCATGCAAAGTAACATCAACAAACTGTAAACAGCCTTACCTAAAATTAAAAGAGAGGGACATGGAGGTTTAAATTAATGTTAAAACTTTAGATTATGAGGCTGACAGACATCAGAGTAAGTCTGGATAGAGTAATTTGAATGAGCTATTTGCATGTGGTGCCTTGACTTCTCAGGCAAACAAATGATAAAATACAACCTAAAGAGCTCTGTATTCAGCTGCCATTCTAGGTGGAAAAATATTCCCCTTGGTTCTTTCTTTTTCAGATACCTCCCTTTGAATCACTTTCTGAGTTGTACAGATTACAGGTACAGCCATTTTGTACTAAAATATAACAACACAAAGCCAGAGAGCACAGCACATCCATCAGAGTCTGCATCTGATGGCATACAGATAGCCAGGCGGTTCAGCCAGCCTTGTATTGACCCCATTTGAGTTAATGTGGTCTGACTGCTTGTCTCCCAAATCTTGCAGTCATAAGCATTCATTCTTCAAGTTTTCACATGACACCAAGCTGAGTGATGCTATTGAGGAATAGGATGCCACCCAGAGTGATGGAGGCTGTCCTGAGCCATCAAGAAGTCAGAATATATGAACATCAGGAGGTTGAACAAGGCCAAATGCAAGGTCCTGGAGTTGTGTTGGAGCAAGCACCAGTATCATTACAGGCTGGGAGGTGGAGGATTTGAGACCAGCCCTGCCAAGAAGGACTTGGGGGAACCGGTTGTTTAAAGACTGCACATGACCTGGTGACAGTCGCTCACAGCCCCCAAAGCCAAACATGTCCTGGGCTGCATCCAAAGCAGTGTGGCTAGCAAGGTGAGGGAGGGGATTCTGCCCCTCTGGTCTGTGCTGGTGAGACCCCAGCTGGAGCACTGCATCCAGCTCCAGAGTTCTTAGCATAGGAAACATATGGACCTGTTATAGTGGGTCTGGAGGAGAACCACAATGATGACCAGAGGGATGGGGTATCTCTTCTGTGAAGACAGAGAGAGTTGGGGTTGTTCAGCCTGGTGAAGAGAAGGGTCTGGGGAGACTTTTGTGTGGAGTTTTCAGAACTTGATGGGGTTTATAAGAAAGATGGGGACCGTTTAATAAGGTGTCTTGTAATCCAACAAGGAATAATGATTTAAAAACAAAAGTGATCAGATTCAAGTTAGATAAAAGGAAGAAATGTTTACAATGAGGGTGGTGAAACCAGTCCTGTTTAATACCTTCATTGATGATCTGGATGAGAGGATTGAGTCTACCACAGCAGTTTAGCAGATGACACCAAGTTGGATGTGAGTGTTGATCTGCTGGGAGCCAGGAGGGCTCTGCAGAGGTGCCTGGACAGGCTGGATAGATGGGCCGAGTCCAACAACGTGAGGTTTAACAAGACCAAGTGCCAGGCCCTGCACTTTGGCCACAGCAATCCCCTGCAGTGCTGCAGGCTGGGACAGAGTGGCTGGAAAGGACCTGGGGGTGCTGGTGCCAGCAGCTGA
>JAODKT010001744.1:19794636-19817868 GCA_027576195.1 Cossypha heuglini
GCTCGGCCGGGCACGCCCGGCACGGGACAGGCCGGGCCGTGCGGCTCGACCCTTCTGCTGCCCGGCCGTGCAGCGAGCTGGTCGGGCTGCCCGGAGAGCGGCACCGGCCGTGCGGAAGCGGGAGCGCGGGGGGCAGCGCTTGTGTGTGTCTCGGGAGGGACCCCTGTGTGGCCCAGCAAGACTCCCGCCCAGCCGCTGATTAGTGCTGTAGCGATGGAAGCCCAGCGGGGGATGATTCATGCCCTCGGCCCAGCGCCCTGCCGGCGGGGGCTGCCCGCCCGGTTCCGCGGAGAACGGCAGCATTGCTCCCCGGCCCTCCCGACGGGCGAATTACGGTACAGCATACTGGAGAAATGACTGTCCTCTCGCGGCAATAACAACAGCGACGGCATCAAAAAGAAGTGGTAAACATGACTAAAAAACAGCACAAAACAAAAAACGTTGTAGGTCGTAGTTTAATCCAATAGGAGGGGAAACGCTGTGTCTGAAAGTGAAATGAGAACTCATATTACTGAGAACAATCTTATACAAAAGAGTGTCAAATCGGCACATCATAAGCAAATCAGTTATTATCCAGTAAACAGAACTAACAATCACAAACCTGGGAAGAATCTGTCACTAGAAAAAAAAAAATTCTCCAATACAACTCTACAACCGGTTTTCTACTATCTTACAGCTCAGTGTTTTTAGTGATGTGAGATCTTTCATTCTGCTCTGTAATTCTGCTATGCAAGCTCAGTAAATGCAGAAAGCCAAACAAGTAATTGCTTAACAGGAAGATTTTCTTATTCTAACTTAATCAAACTTGAGATGAAGTTCACAGAGTATGCTTTGCACATCCTCAGGTTTCCTTCATCTTCTTGCAGTCAACATTTCAAGTGGAATTTACAGCTTCAAAACATATGGACAGATTCCGGACAGTTCCTTTGTAGGAGGGGTCGAGACTTCATTTCTCTGCCTCTCGGCTTGCGATCCCGTCTGTAAAAGATCAAAGCATGGAGATTAGCTGGATTAGTAGATCAGAGCTACACCCTTGCGTGCCTGTTGTGTCAGCCCATCGCACTAACGTTTACACGGTCTGTCGCCTACTGAATGAAGACTTAATGCTGTTGAGACGCAGACAAAATGTAATCGATATATAAGTACGCGTTACTGCTTCACTCTCAACACCTATTTTCTTTTTAACGTCTCCTCAAATGCATGGCGTGGTTGGCTTCTAAGCAACTACCTCTTTAAAGAGTGTTTTCCCTCCGTGAAATCAAAGTTTGTGCTTCTTGCTGTTTAGCATCAGCCTGATTAAAATAAATAAATAAAATTAAAAAGAAAGTCTGGGAGGCAGGGAAATTTCGCACAGCTTTCTTGCATGGTGGTGGACAAGTCATTAGCCTAATTAGATTATCTTGAAATTAGCGTATCAAAGCCACAGGAGATGCGGGCTCTTGAGGAAACCGTTTCCAGAGATGTTTTGCGCTGACACGGCCAAGTGAAGTCAATCCCAGACACTTTTTGGCGAAAACCCAATGAGAAAACGTTGACAGGATCCTTTTTCAACTGAAATATTTTAAATCGGCTTCAGGTTTTTTTTTTCTTTTATTTTTTTTTTTTTCCAGGGTTTGAAAGTCATTTCTCTCTGAGTTAAATTGAGAAGCAATTTAGGCAACCGTGGATGAAGGGGAGGGAGTAGGATGTGGAAGACGTAAACTAAGGGAAAATTCACTCTTTTGATGTAAAAGTGTCTTTAATCCTACTAAGCATTTAAACACCAAAATTCCATTTCAACTTTCAAGCAACTAAGTGATGTCCTAATGTCTGTAGATAACTGAGGTAGAGCACCTAGGGAAATTCTTAAGAAAAACCATACCATACCCTCATACAAACCAACCTGACTTGAGAATAAATGAAAACACGCACAGTCTTAAAAAGTCAAATTAAAACATTAATATTATTCAGTTAAGATACAGCTGCAGCAAAAAAGGGGGTCCTCCGTAAGTACAAAAATAAAAAGCATTAACAGCGGTGTCAGAACATTCTTTTCTGAACAATTTCATTCTACACTTTTCAAAAATAGAAAAGGAGAGGCTACATATTATTGATGCTCTCCAATTACAATGGTATTATCTATTTGTCAAAAATTTTGACAAATTTTGACTAATCTGTCATTTGTCAAAAATGAAATGCCACAAGTTGATCACAGCACTTTGCTTCTGTGGTTGTGTATTACACTTTGTGTTGAAGAGGATTTAATTCTTGGGGTTTTTTTCAACTTTTCACGATGATAAAATACAGTATTTGTGATATTCAAGAAATTATATTCCATTAATGCTTTCAGAATGAAAGGGTTAGGAAACTAGGGAGAGAAGGAAATTAATTACTTCAGGTCACTGAAACTCATAGGGTGCATACAGTTTCCTGTGGGAGAAGCTCCAAACAGGTGAAAGCAAACATGTGACAGGAGACAACCTACCAAATAATGTCTTCTTGAATTTTTATTTAGTCATCTTGGTAGTCAAAAGGAATTCTTACTACTCCACACAGTTCAAAACCTTCTGAGAAACAGCTGTAACTTTAAAATATTGAGAAGCAAACAAGAACTTAATGTCTGAAGTGGCTATGACATTGAAACACGTCCTCTTCATATAAGGAATTGCATTTCACCATGAGATCCACCTCAAGATATCTGTTCCCACATTTCATAAGGCACAAAATATTTCACAATAGTTTAAAAAATGTATGCTTTCTCCTGTGAAAGACCAAAAGGTAATACAAGGTGACTGAAAATCTTCAGGCCAAAGCTAGTGTCGTAGCTGCATAGCTTTCAGCCAAACTATTCTGGATCAAAATGAGTCCAGATTTGGTAGACTGTTTAGTCCTGACTTTGTGGACAAGGTGAATCAGCCAGGAAACTAAGTGACTTTTGGTACCAGTAGCAGAACTGTTCCCTTTGTCCTATCTCTGGCTATAGCTAGTTTGTGAAATCCTGGATAGTCACATGCATACTTCTGAACAGAGAAAAAAAAAAAAAATCCTGTGATTAGTCTAATCAGAATAAATACACTACTTAGCCCGTGCAATAAAACAACAAGAAGCATAACTTTCAGACTTCTGTATCATCTTTGTGCCATTTTAACATTTTTTCGCTTTTAGAGAGAGGAAGTGGGCTGGGTAATTGTCCACGCAGCCGTGTCCAGCCAGCCAAGAGATGGCAACCTGTGGCCCTCTAGAAGCTGTGCAGCAATGAGACTTTCCTGTGGTCCTGCAAGAATCATTTGGGGTCTAACAGAGCTACAGCATGAGCACATCACTCAGCTTCAGAGCTGCGTTAGGTGCTGCAGAGTACTGAGCTATATCTCAAGCTGCTTCTTAACACTCCCAGTTCTGCAAGCAGAGAACAATGGCATCCAAGGTCAGGCCTGGAAAGATCTGTTAGCTCCATGCCAGACATGTCTAAGCAGCAGTGCTGCTTCATGGCTTTGAGGTGTCTTGAGGATTGGACAGCTGGGTTCACATGCTGCGATTTCAGCTTCTGATGGCTCTGCACTGAAGCCAGTTAGATTTCTGTTCCCTCTTCGTTGCATACTTAGAACCAGATCAGTAATCTGGAGCTGTCAACCCAGAGGAATAATCTGTAGGAAGTAGGAATAGCTACCATCTAAGAATGTTGAAATGCCTATTTTTTTTCCCATGATATTGACCATATTTTCCATTGCTTTAGGTATGCCACTTGACACAAACTTAACAGAAAACAGTGGGCTGATGGCAAGCTCCTGGGTCCTATTCTCATTCCATTCAGCTGCCTTATGGCAACTCTTATACTCATCTTTTTATTAAAGACAGAAACTAATTATTTATAACATACACACATATTTATTTGATACTTCTGCCTTTCTCTGCCAAGAGCTTGCAGTAGTAATTAAAATTACAGCATAACTCAGCAGGGCTCATAAAAGGGGATAATCCATTTCACCTCACACTCTTAGAAGTGATAGAAAAGTAGGTAAACATTTCATCTAAAATGAGTGTTATGTATATTCAAGCAGTATCACTGAAGTGAAGCTGTTACTAGAGGTGCCTGCTATCTAAATCATGGGACAGCTTTTATGAGATCCAGAAGTATAAGGTCAATTTTAAAGATGTTTGCTTTCATATTCTCCCTCTGTGAAGTAAAGAGGCTTTCAAGCATGTTTGTTGGAACGTAAGTTTTTGTAAGTGTATGGAAACTTCTCAGAATCCTGACGTGGAAACTTTAACTTTGGCTACATTTTCTGTGTTGCCCGTTTTGTAACACAGTGCAACTGTGATGAAGGAAGAGCTGTGAGAATGTCGTTTAACCATTTGTGCACGTTATTGATACTAAAGCTGCTAAGCATGAATTTGACTCCAGACGAATTCTGGGAGAATCTACTTAGTCATCTCTAATCCGTGCTGTGGGGAGCAATGCAGTGTTCCAGCTCTGCTGAGGTTTTTATCAGCACATCTGTGTCAGAGGCAAGGGACAGCAATGCACAGAGCTGAAGCATTAGGAGCTGGTTAAGAATCACCTGTGTGGTGCAATGCAGTCCCAAGAATCCAGAATATTGCCTGAATGGCTTTTCAAAAATTATGTTCCATTATTTGTGATCTAATTAAAAATACTCACTCGCAATTCTTAGTTTCTCAACATTTGAAAAATAAATCATCTTAATGACATCCAGTATACAATTCTAAAATTGCTGACTAGCACTGAGGAACTTCTTGGTTAAATCAGGCTCTTTCTTATAGCTAATTAAGATTATTTCAGCTATTTATTAACATTCGCATTAATCTTATAGAAAAATACGTAACTAGCTTAAATTATTTGCAGAAAATACATACTCACAGAAGTATTCTAGATTTTAGACAATTTCCACAGGTTTTGTACAATAATTGAATAACTGTTTAAACAAGGAGTGCCAATATATTCCAAACTTTCTATAATAATTTCTAGTTTTTCTCTCATTAGTGACTTTTTTTATGGATACATCTTAGCATACACACTCAAGTTTTTTTGGTTTGTTATCCATACTCCATGCCCTCTCTCCAAAAAAAGACTAGCTTCTAAATGAGAAGGAATTGAATACAATTAACATGAAAAGACTTTCAAATAAATTTTAGTTTAAGGAAATTTATGCTCTAAAGAATTTTATTGCAAAGATAATTTCTGCCACTATTATATATGTATAGTATTTCACTTCAAAAGAGACAAAGAAACAAATTATTCTATAAGAACAATAAGTTGTGAGAAAACATCTCTAGCTAGACCTCCACAGGCCTCACCTATAACTATCAGGCCCATCTAAATGAGCTTATCTGTATTTTCCAAAACAAAGTTAAGGTATATGAATCTTACTATTGAGTTGCACATATAGCAACTGATGACTTCTTCTGCTCTTATCATGTCAGAACTTCAATACTACATTAGATTAAAAGTAAATTACATAGCATCATTGTCTCCTTATCAACAAAGACAGAAGCTAGAATTTCAAAATTTTTGCTTATAAAGGATATAAACTCTCCAATTTTATCCACACTAGTTAGTCATCAGCAATAGTGCCTGCAGTTCAGTAGTATATTAATCCATGCAAATTTAAAAAAAATGCTATTATGATTTCTTTTCTATTTTCTCACATTGAAATTAATATAATACTATTATTTTTAAAAATATAACTTGGAAAAAGCAGAGCTGATGTACAGACAATAAATGTGTTGTCTTTGCAAACTAACTTTATCCTTTCAAATAAAAAACAATTTGTTTTATCTGCACAGGGATGAGTCACTTGGAGCTAGAAAGGCCCACACAGACTCTACTTTTAGAGTGACATTGACAAAGGCCATGAGGATATTGTCTTTGCTGGTCTATTAATCTCTTTTGCCTAGGGCATTTGTTGGCACAGTAGCAAACCACTATGTATTCCAAAGAATCTGGGGCCTTGTCAGTGAGAAAAGTTGTGAGGTTTTTTTCTGGAAGTAAATGTGCTCTTGAGGAATTACTCAGTTGCAACTGCCTTCTTTTTCTTTAAGAGTTTTCCTGGTACAATCTCTGTGCCATGCACAAATGCTAGTGCTTGAGGCAGCTGGAGTGTGCAGCCAGGGATAGTGTAAGGAAGAAACGCCCCTTCAGCAGCATCCCTTATATGAGTTTATAAGCATTGTTGCTTATAAACAGCTTATAAGCATTGTTGCTGCTCATTAACTTTTAAGTTCCCTATTAACTAACAGGCTTCAGGTTAAGTTAATCACCCAGTGTTCCTATGTAACAAATTAAAATTTCAGCAACCCACAAAAAATGGGTGCACAAAAGTTGATGCCTTGAGCATGCAGGCTCTTAATCCTTCCATGATCAAATATTAAGAAGAGTGTTTCATAGCCTGTTCTTACCAAAGCAGTTCAGCTATCCAATTACATCAGCAGAGCTAGAAACCTCAGGAAATTGCTATTTACAAGCAGTTTTAAAAATCCTGGGGCTTTGAGTACAGAGTGATGAAAAGCAGCACTGCTACCTTGTCTTGGTTGTGTTTGTGTGGGATTAAGCCAGTTCAGAATAAACCTGCTGGACATAGTTCAGTCTGTTAATCCAGACAGGTCTTAGATGAGTCCTCAGTGTTGCTAGGAAACAATTAGTTCTATGTATTCATCACAGCAACAATGTGGGGTCTCTTAGGCTGACCAGGGAAACAAACAATGAAGAAGGCCAGGATACCAATGAGTAGCTCAGGACAGTGTCCCCCACCCTCATTTCCAATCTGTTCACCAGATGGTCATAAAGGAGATCAGCAAAGGAAACCATACAATGAGGGCAAATAGGTATTTTGGCTAACCATGGCATTTGGAAGCACAAAGACACTAACACATTATATAACCTAATAAGTGAGTTTACTACCAAGATAACCATGCAAATCCTGTCTGCTACAATGGAACAAAGCTCATGAAGCTACATTGAAGTGAGATTTGATCAAATTTAAAGGCTAGCAAAAGAATATGGGAGGTTTCGTGCTTCCTTTTCTTGGGTGCTGATGCTGTTCTTTGATGACATTAATTCTTCCCCAATATTTTTGGTTTGTTTTTAAATTTCCCCCTCTGGTCTCTCATCCCATTAATCACTCTTTATAAATTCCTAAACTCTGAGCAAAATTTCTGTTCTATCAAGACCCCTATCACACCTGCCACAGACATTCAACATTCCCTTTCCAGTTGTCATCTGAACTCCCCCTTCACAGCTTCTGTTGTCACTCAGTTAAGTTCAAAATAAGTAAAAAATGGATGGGTTCTTTTAGCCTGAGATCACCTAATTAGGTGTCCGTCAGTTTTAATCTCACCTGAGCAGATGAGATCAGATTTTGAGGCCCTCAAAACTCTCTGAATGTCACATTACAACTGTGTAATTGTAGTATCTTTGCCACTATTAAAAAAAAATTAAAAAATAATAAAAATAAATAAATAAATAAAAAACCCCGAGAAACAACCGAAAACAAGGTGTTGAGAAAATTTTAATAAACCAGACCCTTCCTCTCCATTCTCTCCAACAATTTTCTCTTAATAACTGTTCATACGAAAGAGTCACGATATGTTTTACACATCCAGTACATCATGTATCCCTCAAGGTTCATCACAGTTTTTCTTGATGAGACAAATTTCATGTTAGGCATGAAAGGCTAGACAAGCTTTTTTTTTAACCTGTAGCCTGGTGCAATACACAATTGCATTACTGTAAAGAAGAGTAGAATTACATCCCTGAGAGGAGCAATTCATTTCTGTATTTCCACTTCTCCAGAGGGGAGAGTAAAATGCCAGTTTTTACCTGTTTCTGTTCATCTTCTTTAGAATAAAAAGGAATATGGCAAAAGCCTATTTATTTCTTCCCCTGTGGGGCATTCTATTTTTTCCCACTGATTATGTGGACTAAGAAAAACTGTAGTTTATTCATTAACTGCACAAAGTTACTCTGAGATTTTTCTAAAGATGACTCCATGAAAATTAGCACTGGAGTCATACAACTACTGTTCACTTTCTATCAGTCCTCTTCTGTGCTATATTCCTTTTTGCAAGAAATTAATATTATGGTTTCAACCTTTAATTCAATTGCATTTTGCTTTTTTTCCATTTCTGTTTGTGCAAGACTGTAGTGAGTAATTATGCTGGCTAAGGCTTTTCAAACAAAAAGTGTTCCCGCATAAATGTGCATATTGTTTTTGCTTATCTTAACATCAGATTAACATTGCCATCATGGGGATAAATTTGCTTGTATTTATTGGAGGACAATGAGAGAGACTAGAGCTCCAGAAAATGTCATTTATGACTCTGTGTCTGCAATATCATTCAGGTTAATAATATATCTGGCTCTAAACACACAACAGAGGACTACAGGAGAAAAATAATTATCCATTCTCTTCTTACGTAAGTCTTGTGTGTTCATTTAGAGATTTGTGTTTTAAACCATGGCTGCATCCTCCTCTGTGGTGACTTCTATCATGGAAACGTAGCAGGATGACTCTCACAACTGGAGTCCTGCAATGGGTGGTTATGAGTTCTTTAGAAGAGACAGGTGAAGCAAGGGAGATAAGTGTGCACTGTGTGTTGGGGAGTGCTTTGATTGTACTGAAACTGGTCATGACAAAGACAGCTGAGAGCCTCCGGGTGAAGACTGGGGAAGGTCAGCAGGGTGCAGGTCTGTGGAGACTCTGTTACAGACCAGCCAGCTGGGGAGAACAGGCACTTGGGGCATTCTGCAAGCAGCTGCCAGAAGCCCCCAGCCCTTGTACTCATGGGCGATGTCAGCTTGCCAGATGGCTGCTGGAAATACAACACAGCAGGAAGCATGTAGGAAGTTCCTGGAGTGTGTGGAAGACAACTTCCTTACACAACTGGAAAATGAGCCTTCCCAAGGAGATGCTCTGCTGGATCTATTGTTTGTGAACAGGGGACGGGTGGGTGACGAGCTACTCAGTGCCTGTCTGGAGCACCAGAAATGTTAGAGGTTTCAATACTGGCTGAAGGAAGGAAGGGTACCTTCCTCTTTGGATTTCTGGTGGGCAGACTTTGGCCTGTTTAGGAAATTGATTGACAGAGTCCCATGGGAGTCAGTCCTGGAAGGCAAGTGTACTTTAAAAAGGAATTGTGAAATATTCAGGAGGAGTCTGTTTCAAGGTGTATAAAGACAAGTCACGAGGGAAAAAGAGCAGCCTCTGTAATGGTTTGAAAGTAAAACCAGTGAGACACTCCAAGTCAGAAATACAATTTAATGGAAAAAGAGAGAAAAAAAACAAACATGCAACTGTACAAAAAAAAAAGCCACTGACAGAGTCAGAATACAACCTGCCATCCAGCTAGTTAGGGTGGTGGTAGCAGTCCAGATGAAGTGGTCTTGTTGAAATAGTGATCCTGTAAAAAGGTCTGGTAGCTCTTGTCCTCTAGAAGCCAGTGGGTAAGAGCTGCTTTGGTGTTCCAAGTCTCAGTTTTTATCTAGGTGGGAAATGCTTGGCTCCTCCTACTGGATGGAGCATCTTCCAATGGGATGATGTAATTTTATCAGTCATTCAGTGGGACTAAATGGCCCGTTAACAGAAGATACCTCCCTGGAGGAAGGATGGGTCATAGGAAAAATTAACATTGCCCCACCTGGTTTCAACAGATGGTGATAGAATACATACCTTCGGGAACATCTTTACATTGTAACCCAGGACCTCATTGAGCAGAGAGCTTAGGCTGGAACCTAGGGAAAAAAAGACAGTCCCCTGACTCTAGAAGGAAGGTCAGGTGACTTGGGACAACTACAAGGATATCACAAGGTCATGTAAGGAAAGGATTAGAAGGGTCAAAGTCCAACTACAACTTGATTTGGCAGCTACCCTTAAAAACCAAAATGGTTTCTATAAATACATGGTTAGCAAAAGGAGACTCAAGGAGTGTCTCCATCATTTGCTGAATGCAGAGGGTGTTGTAGTGAAGGGGGTGAGGAATGGCAGAGGTACTTAGTGCCTTCTTTGCCTCTGTCTCCAAAATCTAGACCAGTTGTCCTCAGGATACCTCACTCACTGAGCTGGAAGCTGATGGGAATGTGAGAGAAACCCCCACAAGGAGGAGATGGTTAGTGACATGCTATGCCAATTAAGACGTATAAATCCTTGGCCCCTGTGCGATCCATCTCAGAGTAATGAGGAAACTGGTGTAAGAATTTCACAGACTACTTTCAATCATCTATCAGCAGTCCTGGTACTCTGGAGAAGTTCCAGCTGACTGGAAATTAGCAAATGTAACACCCATCAATAAGAAAGGTTGGAAGGATGATCCAAGGAACTACAGGCCAGTCCGCCTAATCTTAGTTCCAGGCAAGATTATGGAAGAGATCACCCTGACTGCCATTACACTGCACATGCAGGACAGCCAAGGAATCAGACCAGACAACATGGATTTATGAAAGGAAGGTCCTGTTTGACTAACCTGATATCCTTCTACAACACAGCGGCCAACTTAGTAGATGAGGGGAAGGCTGTGGATGAAGTTTATCTAAGCTTCACTGAAGCATTTGACACCATCTCCCTCAGCATCCCCTAGAAAAACTGCTCACACCTTGGATGGGTGAACTCTGATGGGTGAAAAACTGGTTGGGTGGCCAGGCCCAGAGCATCATGGTGAATGGAGTTAAATCTGGTTGGTGGCTGGTCTCTAGTGGTGTTCCCCAGAGTTTAGTCTTGGGCCCAGTCCTGTTTTGCATCTTTATTGATGGCTAAGACATGGGGACTGAGTGCACCCTCAGTAAATTTGCAGATGAGACCAATTTGGGTGGCAGAGTTGATCTGCTCGAGGGTAGGAAGGCTCTGCAGAGAGACCTGGACAGACTCCACCAGTGGGCTGGGTTCACAACAGGAGAAGGTTCAGCAAGGTCCAGTGCAGGGTCCAGCTCCTGCTCTTGGGTCACAGCAACCCCAGGCAACACCACAGGCTCTGTGAGGAGTGGCTTGAGAGCTGTTTGGCAGAAAGGACTTGGGGGTGGTTGTTGACAGTGGCTGAACATGAGCCAGGGTGTGCCTAGGTGTGTGTCCAAGAAGGCCAGTGGCATCCTGGCATGGATCAAGAATGCTTTAGCCAGCAGGACTAAAGTGATCATCCCCCTGAAAGCTTCACCTTCAGTACTATGTAAAGTTCTGGGCACGTCTCTTCAAAAAGTAGATTGGGGTGCTGGAGCATGTCCAGAAAAGAGCAACAAGGTTCATGATGCTTCTAGAGAAAATGACTTACAAGGAATGGCTGAGGGCTTGTTTGGTCTCAAGCAGAGGAGGTTCAGGGGGGCCCTCACCACTCTCTACAACTCCCTGAAAGGAAAATGTAGCCACATGGGGACTGGTCTTTCCTGCACTGCCTGCAGTGATAGATCTAGAGGAAATGGCCTGAAGCTGAGACAGGGGAGTTCAAATTAGATTTTAGAAGACATGTTTTTACTGTTACAGTGGTCAGGCATTGGAGTAGGGTTCGCAGGGAGAAGGTGGAGTCACCATCCCTGGAGTTATTTAAGAGGCATCTGGATCTGCTGCTGGGTGGTATGGTTTAATTATTTAGAGGTAACAGTGGTGGTGCTGATAGACACGATAGATCTTAGAAGTCTCTTCCAATCTTTATGATTCTATGATTCTATGATTTTACCTAGTCATTTACTAAGTGATAAGTAACTACATAAGGTTCAAAAAGGGATAAATGTCTATCCTTCCTTTCTATCATTAGGAATCCTTTCTTTTGAGTGTCCTGGGATCCAAAAACCATTTGTGTCTCTCCCCAACACTTGAATGCAAAGTCAAGTTGGTTGTATAGAAATTACTGCAGTGGGGAGAAGCTCCACTTCTTGAGACAAATGATGCTTCAGTGACCACAAATTGGAGTTCAACAGGAATGCATCAGCTCCCACTGGGCAATTACACACGATATACCTACTGGAGAAATTCAGAAAGATTTTGCAGTCCCCCACAGTAAATGATCAATGTATGTTCAAAAACAAGACATAACCTGTTTGTATTTCTTTCTGTACCTTTTTTACCTGTCCGTGCAGACAGTTTGGAGCAAATTTCTATTTCTGTACAATATTTGGTTTCCCTTGCACCCATCTTTCTGGTGGTTAGGTAGAGAGATCTATTTCAAGCCTCATCAATAAATGGTAGCATTGGGCATATTTTTAATTGAGAGGGCAGATGAAAATCAATATCAGTATTTAAATAAAAAAAAATTTTCCTGGATTAAGGACAGTGGAATTTAGTTGCAATAAATCTAACTATTAAGAGATGTGAGTTTGGTTTCCTAGCTACTGTAAACCAGAACAGTTAAATCAAAATGTAATGGCCACAAATAATAACAAACCTGAGAACATAATAAGATTCAATGGAGTCTGCTACAGCTAAAATTCAATATCCTTAGTCACATGAACACAGACAAAAATGTAACACTCATTGTGGTTGAAATTGGTCATTGAGTGTAGGATGAAGATCTTGACTGCTGTACATAATAATCCATTACTCCATGTTTGAGTTGGTTGAATGGAAGAAGCAAGGAAGGTAGGCTAAAAAATTGTTGTTGAATTGTTTCTCGGTACTCTATACCACAATAATAGTCATGTCTTTTTCATCCGGTAAAGCACCTTCCACCTATCTTAATGAGATGTAAATGAAGGGGATAGCATCAGATGCCAGATACTCTGTGCAAATGTGTCATTCCTTTAAAGCACAGGTAGTATAAAAATGCATGTGTCCAAGACCAATAAAATAACTGTCAACTATTCTACGAGACAATCGTGGTATATCTCTCCATGATATCTGTAACCCTGAACTCATCACTATTCACCCACAGGATCACCTCTGTTAGAGCTACATTCCTGACTTTGGGCATATACCAGCTGTTACTGTAATGTTTGTCATGTCATTCTGATGATGTTATTAATCAATGCTCACTCTGTAATTGTTATGAACTATACACAAATTTGTTTGCCTGCTGTTTTGGGGACCACTGCAATGAAGGCCAGCTCAAAAGAAGTTCTGGTTATGGTGTGTACATGCTACCTTTTCTAACTTATTTTTCCATTTTTTATTTGTCTTCTGTTGAGGTTCACTGAAAGCAAATCTTTATTAGTTTAATTCTTCTATATTAGACTACTGTTTTCCTTCATACCTGAGGTGGATCTTTCAATTCCTCATAGGATGGTGCTCACAGAAGGATCACAGCAGGAATATAGTTAGTCATAACCTTTTCCTTAAGTCACAACTTTTGCTTCAGGAAAACTGCTACTGATTTTAGTGTAAGTTCTACAGCCATAAGGGCAATAGATTTACCAAGTATATATGGGCAGCTTCTCAATACAATTTTTCTACAGAACTTTACATTTAAAAAAAGTTTGAGGTAAGCAAAAATCAATTAATAAATTGATTATTGGAAGAAGAGTCTTCATCAAACAACAAATTATTTTCTTCTGTTTTCAACTGGTATTTATTTCAGAAAGAGAGATTTGAGTATGCTGGTTTTGCAAAACATTTTAAGCACATATGTAATATCCATAAAACATATAGTTCTGCTTGCATGGATATGACCCTCTGACACATGTAAATAAGCCAACTCTCCCAAAAATATTCAAAGTTCAGACAGAAGCAATAGGTTAAGCTTTGACCATTTAAAAATCAAGATGATTTTGCACTAAAGATTATTTAATTGTCTTAAGTGAGGACAGCCTTTTTTTCAACATTTTATTTTCATATTTTTCATTGCTAGTTGACAAAAACTGATTGCTCATTTCTTAAAGGGGTCAGCATAATAAAAGAAGCACAGAGCCAGAATTTCTCATTCTAATTTTCTCTTGATGAAAAGTATTTTAATTTCTGTAAATAAATAAAGACTTATTAGTCCATAGAGAGGGCTCTTCTCCCATAGACCAGGTTGCTCAGAGCCTTATTCAGCTTGGCCTCCAGTAGTTCTGGGAGATGGGCATTCACAGCTTGTCCAAGCAACCTGTTCTAGTGCCTCACCACACTTAGAGTAATGAATTTCTTCCTAATATCTAATTTAAATCTACCCTTCATTAGATTAAAGCCATTCCCCTTTATTCTATCACTCCTTGCCTTTCTAAAAAGTCCCTTTCCATCTTGCTTTTTGGTACTGTAAGGTGCTACAAGATCCCCCAGAGCCTTCTCTTCTCCAGGCTGAACAAACCCAACTGTCTCAGACTGTCTTCACAGGAGAAACATTCCAGCCCTTTGATCAGCTCTGGACTTCTCTGGACTGATTTCAACAGGTCCACATCACACAGCCATTGCAACCAGCATTTCTGCACTAGGATGGAGTTTCCCCAAAAATTTAGAATAAACCAAACTAGACAGGTATTTTCTTCTTGGCAGATCAGATGTGGTAATTTAGCATCTTTCTCTGGATTTCTCATGGTGATGGCCTGATTTCGGAGGTCCAGAATGCACACTTATCTCTATATACTTTTAGACTGCTAAACCATTCTTTGTGTAAGAGACCAGAAGTTATGGATATCTACAAGCTATATCTTGGATTTTTCCACAACAGAATCCTTAATTGGACTAAATGTTTAATACTTCTGAGTGTGAGTCTGTGGTCACGCCTCTTTATCTGTTCACTGGATTCTAAGTGTAGTAGGATTTGTATTTTTTAAAAATACCAAGCTGCAGCGCACAACTGCATAAAATGGACATAAAATATAAAATAAAAGAGATAAGATAAAATAAAGGCAGTTTAAAATGCTATTTTATTTTCTAATGGCACCAAAAATATTCTCTTTCCACACTCCAACAGACTTTCTTGTGCATACTCTGGGGTGCACACACCACTCTAAAGGCAATTGTCCTTAAGTTCTGTCATTACTGTAGCTTTTCCTAAGCAAAGTTTTGTGTAATTTACAAAGTCTTGTGTAATTTGTGGAAGTCACTATCTATGAGAATGTTTTTCTTCATTATACTTTAAATGCTGGGGAGCATTCAGCAGTTTAAAGTGTACAACAACAATGAAGCAAAGCCTGCCAGCTCTGCCATCAAGGTTTATATAGCTAAGAGGAAATGTTCTACAGGTTGCCCAGGAAAAAAATGTAGAGCTGGTTTTTTTTCTGCAGTATGTCATCATGTCATACAATTGCTAACATACAGTTACATATGAAAATGTAGATGTCACTGTAGAGGCCACATATGACACAAACTATCTGTAAGTCAGTGAAAGAAACCAGAAAAGGACCAAAAATAATCTCATCAATAAGAGTATGAAACTTGTGAATCCTGGTTCCACTAAAATTCAAAGTTCTCATACACATCCACTAGGTTAAAATTCTTCATCTAATATAGATTGTGAGCAGCAGTCTCTAAGTTAAAGACAGACAAGATTTCAAACAGGAACACTGCAATTTAGATCAATGGATATCCTTAGAAAGATAAAACATATTTTATTTGCTGGTCTGGTGGAATGCATTAGGTAACAAGCTGTCAGAAATGAACTCTATCTTTTGAAATTGAATGAAAATGTGATTAAATGTGTTTTAGCTGGCAATCAGAAGCTGCCAGTTTAATTAATTTTTAAATACATCTCAGCTGCAGGAAGGCAATCCAAATTTTAAGAATTCCATTTAGAATTCAGCTAATAAATATGAAAAAGAGCATAGAACAAGCAAAAGCTATGCCAGTTCTGTTCAAAAAGGTATAATGTGAAGATTGAAGTGGACTGGTAGATGTTCTGCTTTTGGCAAGCATTTTTTGAAGTCTAAACCCATAATTAGAGTAGCAAAACACATCCTTCAACATATCGTGATTCCAGGGACTAGAGTGGGGCTGTTTGAATGCTTAGCAATGACTCCTGATTCAGCAAAATACTTAGAAAAGTGTTGAAATTGGCAGGCATTTACATTTTTCAGTGCTACTGAATGAAATCACATAGCTTCATGTCTGCTTGGTGTTACAGATCAGTACACTTCACTGATTGAGTGCTGCTTCTGCCTTAGGGAAGCACATAAATCTGTCAAATCTCTAAATAAGATCAACACATTAAATGGTGATATGGACACAACATGGAGTTACTAGAGGTCTTGAAACAAAGGTAGGTGAAAATGCTCTTAAATACGTATGTGCAAACAGTGGCTGGAATGAACCAACACACTATGGTATTTTGGACATCTCTATTTTTTCCTTTCAGATGCCTGTAATTAGGAATCAGTTAATAGGAAAATGCAAGAAGCCTTGGAGTATGTAATACATAATCCTCAGAAGTTCCAGGATGAAACCCCTCAGGTCCAAGCTTGACAAATGGAATTTTGTAATCTTCCTATAGAGTTTGCTCTGTCTTAGTCATCATTTCAGTTTGGGTTAGTAATCTCTCAGATCTCAGCTGCTGCCTGGGCTGCAGTGAGGTACGAAGAATTGCCAGAGATGCTGCCAATATCCTTATGTACACCTGAAAACATTGAAATGGGTTGAAATTTATGTGGGAACTTAAAAAAACCACTTCAGTCTTAGCAGAAGTGATCCAAGCACTGCAAGTACCAGTGAAATAGATTGAAATAGATCTAAATATCAAAAGAGCTTAGTTTATGCCATATTCTCCTGGGACAACTTGTTTATTTGGGACTGGGAAGGGGGATCTTTCTGTTGATGAAGTAAAAACTATATTTGGTATTAATGCATATGGGGCTGGGAGAATACAGCTTAGTAAATATTTGAAGAAGAACCTAGCCAATTGATTACAGATTTCATTAAGTCAATTTCACAAATACAGTAGAAACAGCAAGAGCTATTTTCACATTTTAGAAGAAACTATTCATCAGCACTCTAATGAAAGAAGTGTCCTGGCTGACTTGAGCTACTAAAAGTCATTGTTTCACTGGGAACCTGCCAAATGCTCCTCATATACACAGAGTGGAAATATTAAAAAAAAAAAAAGAATTAACAAATAAAAGCTGGTAGGATATTAATCTCTTATGCAAGTAAGTCTGTGAGCATAACAGAATTAAGTTGGGGAGAACTTTGTCACTAAATTATTGGTAACTGAACTTTTAATACCCTGGTGAAGGGTTTATGCTATGTGCATTTTACAGCCAGTGTTGAAAGAAGTACAATAAAAATTATGGGCTGGAATGAATATAATCTACCATCAAAGAAAGTCACAGTTTAAAGAACAATCCTTCCTTTAAAAGGAAATGATAGAATTACTCTATCTAGGTTATAGAAGTTATAGCTGCATATATGGTATATATGCAAATATTGGAGCTTGGAAGTGAAAAACAGAAAGACCATCTCTGCTCCAGAAACCCTTTCTGCTCATTCTCAGTAAGTTTCTCATTAGTGTAGACATTGAGAATCTGTAGAATTTTAGAATCTGGCTATATGTTAGGACCAAGCCACAGCAAGCTCATGTTTTTCTACTCTCCAGAACTATCTCCCCTCAGGTAGGCAGGCTGGTTTTGAGAAATGGTGAAAAAATGGATAGAAATATGTCTGATCAATTTTTAGCTAAACATATCCACTCTTTATTATTCTGAGTTTGGGGCCATAGTTGATATAAAGTAAAACACACATTTGCAGTCATGAATATTTATGGACCGGGAATTTCATGGACATCAGGGGAAAAATTAGGTGAACACTGAGTACAACTAAAAGTGTTTCTCTAATGGAAATAAAGTAGCAGAACAAGTAGGCATTTTATTGTGTTTAATTACTAGTTCTGTTGCTAGTTTCTATTAATAATTTAAACAATTTGGGAATCATCAGCCATTGACAGCACCCAGTTCTGTAACCACATTCAGTATAAACCAAGGCAGGCAGCTCACACTATTCCAGCCAATTAAATTAGAACGCTCCTGGGCACGGAAATTACGTGTGAAAAGGCACACAGCTGCGCTGACAAACTCTTAGCACCCCGAAGGTGGTAGTTGATACAGTATGTCTTTTAGTAACACCTCAGAGACACAGGAATAGACTGGTAGTGCAAATGACCATAGAGGAAGACATCCCAGAAGAAGTAGGTCTGAGGAAAAGTAGATTCCAGTGCATGGGCACGTTTTAGTTACTGCTTAGAAACTGGGAAGCAGTGATTGGTAATTCAGATGTATTGCTACACTTGTGACTTCATGCTCAGCATGTCATATACACACCCCTGTATACAAATCTGAATACTTACAGTTGCACACTTTCAAGAATTTACTGTGATGAATTGCCCAGACTCTGGGAGAGGAACGATTGCTCCTTTATCTAAACAGATACAAATGCATGTAGTTCTAAATATTGTTAATCTACTTCACTTTCACACCCAGATTTTCTTCTGTTCATTTTGTTTCACATTGCATTAAACTAGGCTGCAGCCTTGGCACAGGTTGCTGCAATGGGATATTGCTGAAATTAGCAATATCCATAAAAAGACAAAATGTGTAATGGCTGGTTACGCAGGATCCTCAGCTAGTGCAGGTTTAGCAGTAGTGAAAAGAAACCAAACAAACAACTTTTCCCAGAAATTGAAATCAAATCAATTGAAATAAAATTAAATCCTGAAGGATTTTCTGGTCATTTATACAGCACAGGCTGTTCTCTTTTTGCCAATTACCCCAACACTTATCCAAATAATTTTGATTTGTAGGTATTTGATTGTTTAAAAAAACCCAAAACTTTGGAAGTTTATTCCAATATTTCACACTTTTTCATTCCAGCCCATGCTCAACAGCCAGTTTTAATTAGTCTCATTTTAGCTTCAAGTTCTAATTTACAGCAATTACACTTCTATTTTTTTCCATAGACAGAGTGTTTAGCTGTAGAATATTCCACAACAGGAAAATTAAAGGATTATGATAACTTTTAGAATAATCATCTCTCCCAGTTTTGAAAAGCCTTTTAAAATTTTGTGGTACATTATTTCACCATGCATCTCCATAAAGAGTCGTATTCACCAGTAGGTTTGGAGGTATTTCTACATCTCTTCATAAGCATTCAGTGGCTTCCCCTGGTTTACTGTTGGATTATTAAACTACTCACCCATTAAAAAAAAAATATTCAAAACCATCTTTCTTTTCAAAGAAAAATCTGTATTTAGTGTATTTTTAACCTTAACAATGCCTTTCCCAGTCTTAATATATAATCACTTGTAATTTATATTCACACTGGCTGGATATGATAAATGCATATTTCATACATAACACTTCTCTAATATTAAAAAAAACAAGTTAATGTTCAGTAATTAATTTGCTTTGCAGAGGTTTTGGGGCCATCTGCAGAGTACTGGCCATTTCAGGCAATTTGAAAATAGGTAGACTCAGGGCAAAGCCAAGGGTTTGGCTGCAGTCAGTCAGTAATATGTTACACTGCCCCTTCCCATTTTCTTTCCATGGTAATTTTAGTAGGTGTCACATATGGGTTTGCACATTTTCTCCCACAATAAACCTTGTTTTGGCCAGAAGAGCTTCTTAGTTTTATTGTGCATGATGTGCTACACACATCTGTGACTACTCATTCCTACCTCATGCCACAGGGCATCGCACCTCATTTGGTTTGCACAACTTAGTGGAATCCACAGATTTAATCACTGACCCACTGAAATGTCCCAGTCTAAAAATGAGTAAACAAGGAACAACATTTTGGGGTACACTTAATTCCCATGGCTCAGGGTGCAGCCCAGCTCATGCATTGTGGCAATGTGGCAATGCCAAAAGTAACAAACTGCAATATAGAAATAAGAGCACGCATCCTGTCCTGATTTGGGCTGGAATGGAGTTAATTTTCTTCCTACTAACTGGTACAGTGCCGCATTCAGCATGAGAATAATGTCAATAACACACTGATGTTTTAGTTGTTGCTAATTTGTGCTTACCCTAAATCAAGGACCTTTCAGTTTCCCATTCTCTGTCAACAGTAGGTGCACAAGATACTGGGAGGGGGCATGGTCAGGAGACCTGATCCAAACTGGCCAAGCGGTGTTCCATAACATAGCACATCATGCCCAGGGTGTAAATTGAGGGGAGGTGGTTAGGAGGATGGGGAATGGGCTGGGAACTGGTCAGCAGGGGATGAGATCTTGTACTGTGTGACACTTGGTACTCTTGGGTTTTATTCCTCTCTCTCAGTCTCCCTCTCTGTTCCTTTTTCGTAAGAGTTGTTATTGTAACTGCATTGTTATTGTTAGCATTATAATTAATATTACTGTAATAATGGCATTTTTCTTCAATTATCAAATTGTTCTTATCTCAATCCACAAATTTTATTTTTCCATTTCCCTCTCTGCTGGAGGGGAGGCAGGCAGCAGGGGACCGAGCAGGCAGCTGCATGGTACTCAGGTGTGGGTTAACCATGACACATGAGAGGAGGAATTTTTTATACTAGTTGGGATGTACTTGCAAAAATAACTGCAACTAAGGCATTAGTCCACAGTTTCATGACACACTGAGTCTGTCTTTAGAGCTCCCAGCACTAGATCAAAATCAGTACTATCACATGACACAAAGCACTGAACCACCACAAATTATTGGCAGCTTGAGATATTTTTACACCTTTTGGTGGGCTTTGTACCGTAAGACCAGTATTATCTGACCTCTTATATTTGGCTTTTGGCATAAAAGCTGTCACAAATTTCACAGTGTGCTTCAGCTAAAGCAATATAAACATAGCCATAAACTGCAGGTTTGATTTGAATCAATTTCTTATAAATGAGTGATTCAATAATGTGGTTTCTTAGTATTGATGACTATGAAACTATGGTCTCACTCTAGAGTGATACACTTTAAAACAACAGTCATTAAAGAGATATCAATGGTGCAATTATCTCACTATTTTTTTTAAATCTGACATCTGATATAAATTTCCAGGAAAAGGTGGTAAAATTTCCAATTATACAGAGTTTAGGAGGGAAGGGAGGCAATCGAGTCAAATATCACCTCTTCTGCTATATACACATACATATACTTCAATTATCCACTACTTTTTCTACTCAAGTACAGACTGGGTGCCATAAACTGGAATATTTCTCTGATTTAGGGATTGTGTAAGCAGGACAAAGTTCTGTTCCACTCTTTCACCCTTTCTTAGCATGAATTCAAATAGCAGATTCTTCATACCCTATCACAAAGAATTTTGTAATCTTTCTGATAATTATTGTTCACATTATTTGCAAAGGAGCAATCTAGCACAATGATGAAGAAAGGTTTTTGTCCACACAGCTTTCCTGGTCTCAAATCTCTCTTTACAGCCCTCACCGGAAAAGTGGACCAAGGATTCTATTAATCTAGTGTCTTACAATAAGGAAAGTACATTAAGTTCCCCCAATATCTTGCCCCTTCAGCTCAGGAAAAAAACCACCCAAAAAATTATAGATAGAAATGGTAAAGGGAGCTCCCCATCCTTGTTTATTCTAATGAAAAGCTTTGGAGTCACACTTCATGGAATACCACTGCAGACTGTATTCCTCCATTTCACATCAAAATGGTAGGAGGTCAGACACGCCTGGGTCTCCACTGACACATTTCCAAGAAAAAGCACTAATGCAGCTGCACTGGGGGAGCACAAAAGAAGTCTGCAATACCAAACACAGTTGGGAAAAAGTTCACAGTCCATTTCAGGACCCCTTTTCCACAGAGAAAATTCACAAAGGAAAAACAGATATCTTGTTTTGCTGTGATAAAATTATTCTCCATTTGTATAAATTGGTGTTGCCAGACAGCCTGATGATGTGTTTATGTATCCTCTCCCTAGCAGTAACAATATGGACTGTTATGCAGAATAGGACATTAGCTGTTCTTTTAAATTTGTTTTTTCACTGTCATCCTATAATAATAGACTCTATCCCTTCTGTTCACCTCCCTTCACGTTCCATTAGTATCTCCCCTCAGAGTAATCAGTTCTGTGATTTTCCCCCCAATATCTCATATATGCAGGGCCTGGAGCTGCTCTCAATGATCCTGATGGATCCCTTCCAACTCAGTATACTCTGTGATTCTGTAATTCTGTGATCATATGGTGATATGTGATTGTGCTTGATTGCTTGTTCCTAAATGGGCATTACCGTTTGTTTTATCTATCCAACCTGGTTTGTTTTTCTGGCTTAAGCTAAAACAGTTTCTAATCTCATTAGATGCTCCATAAGTAATGAGAATCTTACTCAAGTATTCTTCAAAAAATACATAGACATCTGTGTCTTGTTGTGGTGTTTAGTGTAGCGAATTCCAAGGTTACTCAATTCTGCAAAGATCACTGACTTCTAGTTAACACATTTTTCTCTAGTGTCTATATACTCACACCAGCAATTTAAAGAAAAACTAACCTTTAACAATATAATCTATATAAATAAAGGTAATATTATTTACATTTGGTTTTTGAATGTGATTCACAAAAGGAATCACAGGAAAGTCCTTTGTGGTTACAAATATATTATAATAAGAACGCTTTGAATGCCAGTCCTCCTCTCTTCCCTCTAGAACATTTAAAACCCTCGGTATTCCAGCAATATCTGCAGACTTTCTCAATATGTTCTGTTTTCCACCATCCAGGCCATTAACTAAAATCTTGAGCAAGAGCATGCTATAGACAGACTTACACAATACTGGAATAACTTCCCAGACAGACAGCTACAATTGAGAAGGCTACAGTGGTTCCCCACTCAATGGCCACTTCATCTGGACCATCCTTCCTTAGTTTGCAAATAAGAATGTCAAGCAGGATGATGACTTACCAACATCAGTATCTCATACAACCTGTTTGTCCCTTGTTTACTAGTCTTGTCTACCAAAAGAGGAATTACATTTGGTTCCACTATTTGATATTAAGAAATCTACTTGGAATAGTTAACTGGCATTTGGTCACACAGACACTCACAAAAGTGGTTGTTTGAGAACTTGAAGTTGTTAACCAACTTTAACCAGCTAACATTAGGCTGAAAAACTTAGAACTCTTCAAGTTCTTTCTTGCTGCTTTTCAAGTTATGTTCCATACATGCCTTATCTTTTCCACATTTGAAGCAGTAATCTCGATCAAGTTTCAAGACTGCTTAGGATTTTTTCAACAAGCAAAACTGAGCTTCACCAGTCCTTTCAATCTGCAGCTGTACAGCATACCCACGTATTTTATTTTTCTTTATGTTATGGTCTGGTTATCATTGTAAAGAAAATTCTTTAACCAAGTGGTAATAAACAGCTCTCCATTGGGACCAGAGGGCAAACACTCGGGGGAGACAAAGAGATTAGGAAATAGTGCTTTAATGACCAGGCCGGGACCCTAC
>JAODKT010001744.1:19838549-19857723 GCA_027576195.1 Cossypha heuglini
CAGGAGGGGCTGACTGCTGCTGGGGGTGGGCTGGGCATTGGGCAGCAGCTGGTGAAACCTTGTGTATTGTGCATCACTTGAGTTTTATTTCTCTCTCTCTCTCCTTTTCATCATGATGACTATTATTAGTAGGAGGAATAATAATAGTAGTAGTAATAGTAGTAGTAATAGTAGTAGTAGTAGCAGCAGCAGGAGTACTTGTAGTAGTAGTCATAGTGTAATAATATTTTATTTTGTTTCAATTATTAAGCTGTTCTTATGTCATAACACAAATTTACTTTTTTTTTAGTTCTGATTTTCCTCCCCACTAGGGGAATGGGATGCGAGGAGTGAGCAAGCAGCTGTGCAGTACTTAGCTGTTCACTAGGGTTAGATCACCATGCCAGCTAATTATTATTTTTGAAACTTACCTCCTAAATTCTTTGAACATTTTTAACTAGTTAGATAAAAATTATAGCTATTTCAAGACAGCTTTTTCTTTCTGTTTAGGTAGTTTACATATTGTGGTTTAGCTCTCTCTTTCTGCCGCACATCTCACAAGCTTTACTCTCATGCCTCTGCAGACACGCTGATGCTCTCTCCTTGAGGCTGGAGTTAAGGCATCCCAGGCAGAGGGATATTGGCTGAGGAAATCACTCCCTCTGCTGGATATTAGAGCCTCTTGCTCTTACTGCAATCTCAATCCAGCATTTATCAAATGGACCTCAACTGAGGGTTTATATTTCCCTATGTGTTGGTGGCCTGCTGAAACCATATCCAGTAGTCATCTCGTACAGATTCCTATAATCAGTAAAAGATACAGTCTACATGTTTCTGCGCAGCTCAGAAATTAAGAGAGAGAGAGAGAAGTTTAATGCAAAGATACTTCAAAAATAAATGAAACAAAAAAGCACTGCCAGATTAAAAGAAAAAATGAAAATCGAATGCAAATAAGAAAAGGGTAGGTAAAACCAGAACAAAAGAACATTAGCACCTTGCCAAAATAAGAGATATATGTGCTAGTGGAACAGAGAAAATGATTTAAAACAGATACTACAGAAAGCACATAAAGCTAAGCAGGCATCAGAAGTGCCTAAAAACGCAATTAGGTGAAACAGAAAATTTAAAAATAAAAACCAAAAAAACCCAAATGCACATACCTATACTGGACAGCAGACTTCCATATCCTAGAGGGGCCTACAAGAAAGCTGGAAAGAGACTTTTTACATGAGCAAGTAGTGATAGGACAAGGGGTAATGGCTTCAAAGTGAAAAGAGAATAGGCTTAGGAATTTAGGATATTAGGAAGAAATTATCTTCTATGAGGGTGGTGAGACACTGTCACCCAGAACCAGTCACCCAGAGAGGTTGTCAATGTCTTGTCCCTTGAAGTGTTCAAGGCAGGGTTGGATGAGCCTCTGATTAGCCTGGTCTAGTGGGAGGTATCTTTGTCCATGGTAGAGGGGTTGGAACTAGATGATCCTTGTGGACCCTTCCAGCCCAAGCCATTCTGTGATTTCTGTGGCTACCCCAAGCATGTGCTTTTTGCAAGGCAAGGTAAGAAATGCATATATCCTGTGTAGTGCAGGATCCTAACTGTGCAGGACCATCAGCTTACATCTCAGTCACTGACAATTCATCTTCTGGAAAGAATATGAATAGCTGAAATTTCAATTTTCCTGACATCTCTACTTTATTTCAAAATGTTAATGTTAAAAATATGCTAGAGAATACATCTGATTTCCCAGCTTAGAAGATGTGTGAACATAGTTACGGACGCGAGTCGGACAACAAAACTACCTGATGCAGAAATAGCGTCTTCAGCTCTTTTAGTCAGTGACGTGACATTTGAAGGCCTCAGCCCAGATGGGCTGCTTCAGAAGGTGCCTATGTCTCAGCATCATTCAGAAACATCCAGAGCAGTGTGAGATGTGCTGTCCACAGACAGTGACTATTCAGAGAGAGAAAACTTTAGAGCAAGCATGTGTCTAGGAGGGAGAACTCCAGTCCACCAATTTTTCCAGCTGTTGTCCTGGGGTACAACAAACACTAATACACTCTTACTGCCAACTTGACAAAGGTGGGAAATGTGATTCTTTGACACATCAGTGGCTTCAAATTGAGAGAGAGTAGGTTTATATTAGATATTATGAAAAAATCATTTACTGTGAGGATGGTGAGCCACTAAAACTGGTTGCTCAGAGGATATATGGCTGCCCTATCTCTGGAAGTGTTTAAGGTCTGGTTGGGTGGTACTCTGAGCAACCTGGCCTGATGAAAGGTACCCCTGCCCACAGAAGGAGGCTTGGAATTAGATGATCTCTAAGGTCTGTTCCAACCCAGGTCATCCTGTGATTCTGTGATTCTTTACTGTGAGGGTGACAGAGTAGTGGAACACATTGCTTAGAGAGGCCATGGAGTTTCCCTCCCCAGAAATATTCAAAATCTGAGTGGATGCAATACTGTGCAGCATGTTTTAGATGAACCTGCTTTTACAGGGTGTTAGACTAGATGACATCCAAAGGCCCTTTCCAGTACCAGCCATTCTGCAACTTTGTGATTCTGTGAAAAGACTCAGTTTGTCACCTATTATTTGTAGCAGGTACTTATGAACTCAGATATTTCTGAGGGCATTTCATCTGTCTAATATAATAGATTCATGGAATCATATGTTCCTGTGGGCCCACTTCTCAAGCTTGTCCAGGCCCCTCTGGATGACTTTCCATCACTCAGGTGTGTCAGCCACACCACTAACCTTGGTGCAAACTTGCTAAGGGTGCCCTTGGTCTCTCTGTCTATGCAATTTGTGAAGATACTAAACAGTCCTGGTCCCAGTACAGACCCCTGGGGGACACCAGTCACCTCTGATCTCTGTACAGACAGTGAACCCCTGACCACTTCCTTCTGGATGCGACCATCCAGCCAACTTCTTATCCACTGTCCATCCATCAAATCCAACTTGGAGAGAAGGATGTTGGGGGGTACCCTGTCAAAGGCTTTACAGAAGCTCAGATAAATGACATCGGTAGCTCTTCCCTTGTCTACTGATAGAGTCACTCCATCATAGAAAGCCAGTGGGTTGATCAGGCAGGACTTGCCCTTGATGAAGCCATGCTGGCTGTCTCAAACCACAACCCTGTTGTCCATGTGCCTTAGCACAGCTTCTAGAAGGATGTTTTATCATGTTCCCAAACACAGAAGTAATGCTGGCAGGTTGGTAGCTCCTTTCATCCTTTTAAAAAATGAGCTCCATGTTGGCCTTTTTTCCACACACTCAGGACATCACCTGATGGCCATGAATTCTCAAATACCACAGAGAGAGGTTTGGCAACTACATTGGCCAATTCCATCAAGACTCTGGGATGCACCTCATCAGGTCCCATAGACTCAAGTATGTTCAATTTCCTCAGGTGGTCTCAAACTTCTCTTACAGTAGGTGTGACTTTGCTCCTGCAGATGCTGCTTTGAGTTCCATCCACTTGAGAGATGTGAAAAGAGAGTGTCAGTGAAGGCTGAGGAAAAAAGGCTGTGGAGTACCTCAATCTTCTCCTTGTCCACTGTTACTGGATGTGTTAACACATATTTTCCCAAAGGATTCTTCTTCCCGTGGTAGAAATCAGTAAGGTCTTTGGATGGTTATTCTAAAAAGAAAAATCTCTTTTAAATATACAGATTTGTCATAAAAGAGGCTCTGAGTTTAAACTTTTTTTCCCAGAAGAAAATGTATATTTGAAAGTCAACACTATTTTTTTAATAATGAGCATGTCTCTATTATTAAAACTTGAGAAATACAGTAATTAGTTAGGAATGTTAGAGTGTCAGGATGCCTGTCTTGCACCAAAGTTAATTTCTTTGGAGCAGTTCCCATATTTCAAAGTTCAACATTTTTTTCTTTTTTAGTCTACAAAACACATACAAAAGTATTTTATATGCCAGGATGTGAGAACATGCTACCACACAAAGAGATTTTAGGAATGGTTTTATTTTTCATTTTTCCTTCACTTCTTCTCATTTTCCTTTGCCTTTCCTTTCTTTTCTATTTCTTCTTCCTTTTCATTTTTTAATCTATTTGTTTTATTGTAATCATGATAATTGGGTCAAATTTCTAACATATTAGAAAATATGGGAAAAAGTTTCTTGACGTTCAGGCTGCTATAGCTTTTCTGTCATATATTTTAAGATTCTGCTGCAATGTGTCAAATATTCATCACCTATCAGCTCACTATAAATCCTGATATTTTTCTCGTATTTGAAAGCCTTGTGTATAAAATGTTGTGACTAACTCCTATGCATTTTGGGCTCATTCAACAGTATCTGTGTCCTGAAACATGACAGGAAAACACACTTATCACAGTATGAAACATATGATGCATACAGGCAGCTCTACTGGACTAATGAGGCTGCCTAGCTTCAGGTTGCTTAGTCTATTTTAAGTCTGGATTTGGCAAAGCAAGAAGCAGTCATAGGAGTGAAAGCAGATGGAAATAAACTTAACTTAACTGCAGACAACTGTTGTCTTACAGAAAAACATTTTCATTATCTTCCCTGGAATGATTTTTATCTGCAGGAATCCCTCCACTATTAACAGCAGATTTTTTTCTGTGCCTTGCTAAAAATTTTGACACTAAACAAAGTTCATAGCCTCAGCATAGTAAGTTTCATGATAAAATAAATGGGCACATTTTTAATATGTACACAAAAGAGGGTGATTGTGATACCTGTGATACTGAACTGCATAGGAAGTTCTGTATGATCTTTGCAATTGCTGGAATTTTCTTTGTGTATAAGAAACTGGAAAAGTTGCTCCTAACAGGCATACCTGGCCACATACAACCTACATTTCAAAATTCAACTATGGGTGGATTTTTGACACCTTCTTTCGAAAATGATGCAACAGTCAATAGCTCCAGTGACTAGCACTGTGAGAACACAGTGTCCCTGTGTTGTCACACCTGATGAGAAGGCAAACAGGGATCTGGCTTTTGGGGGCTGTCAAAAGGGCCAGACCTCAGGGTGGTACAGATCAAGTACCTAGGCTTTAGTGAGCTGTGCAGTTTTCTCCATCGTCAGGTCAGAGCAAGCTCCCAAGCGTGGCATTTCTGGATGCAAGCATTGGTTTTCAGAAACAAGATGAAAACAACAGGTCTCCTCCCCATAAAAGGCCTTACAAAGACTGGGGAGATGAAAAGAGAGTACAGATTGATTGAAGATGCTGAGAGTTCCCATATATTCAGAGGCTTTTGCCAGGTTCCTGGCTAGAAAAGCCCTATTTTCACACACCACAAAGTGCTTCTACAGCAGAGTTCCACACAAATTTCCTCAAACTGCTTGCAACACGCTGGGAAGATGTTCACAGTGAAGAGCACCTTTGCTAAATCCAGAGTATCCCTGAGGAACTGTTTGGCTTAAGTCATTCCCATCTACCGTCCAGGAGATGAAAGCAAATGGAATTGTGCTTCTGCTGTTCCCAGAATTGGAGCCCCACCCAGTGGAAGGACGGCTTGTAAGGACAGTGCTGAAAGCAATCTCCCCTGATGAGTTACAGCTGTACTAATTACCAAAGTGGAAACAGCCTTGCCTGCCCAAGAGGATGGGTATTATAAGAGAGTGGATTAGCTGGGTGGGAGTCAGTTGGAGTCTGCTGGTCATGCTGTGAGGAGGAAGAGACAGACAGGGTTAGCCAGTCATGCAGAAGGGAGAGGGAGACGGAAGAGAGGGAAGGAAAGAAGGAGTTGCTGTGTGGAGTTGCCTGTGGGAAACCCACAGAGAGAAGATATAGGGAGTTTTTAAGAAAATAAGGGACTGAAGCTGGTGTCAGTCATGCCTCCACTGTCACCACCTGCCTGCCTTCCACATGCCTGGGGTGGAAAGGGGCATCCTGCACCCCCAGCCTTGAGCCCCATAGCATGGATCAGGCCACAGCCATTGCCAGCAGTAAGATGCAGGCTCTGCAGTCTGCTCAAGACCTCACAGTCAGACTGCTCAGGCCTGCTCTGCCAGGGTGTGGTCCGGCCAGCCTGGAGATGGGCTGCCACCTGTGCCGTAACACTTTCCCTGCTGACCACACAACCATGGTGCTTCTACTGTAGTCCTGCTCACCTCATCTGAGTACAGTGACCAGCACAAAACTGTGCTTCAGAGCAGAAGAAAGTATTGAGTGCAACCACATCAAGATTGTAGTGACCAGCAAAGGCTGGAGAAGAGCTTCAAGATGTCAGCACAGAGTGAGGCATGGAGGAAGCCAGGTCCAAGCTCATGAACAACGAGGCAGAGTTTGGACCTGAAGGCCTCCTCATCCTGGCAAAGGAGTACATGGCTGTACCCCATCCCACCAGACAGGCCCCACTGATCTCAGGCTGCTGCAGACACATGCAGAAAGAGGAGAAAACTTCACAAGTGGGTGTAGCAATACCAGCTACACTATTTTAATGGGAGACAAGGCTTTCCCTGCAGTTTTTGTAGTTTTATATTCTGCTTTTATATGTTCCTTCAGGTCCTCTTAGGGGCCAGCTGCCCCTGGTTTCACTGCCCTAGTGTTGCCAGAGGTATGGCCTCCTGCAGGTGTCCTGGGGGTTGCTGGCCCTCCTCTTTGGGGGGCACTTGTCTCCAGCAATATTGATGAGCTGACACACAAAAATCACTGTCTGGTTTTGTAGAAAGGGCTACAATTCCCAAACCAAGGTCTTCTCATCCACAACTAGAGATTTACTCTTTGGCCATTTATGTGGCCAAAGCCATGTCCCACTACTGGCCCCATACAGAAACTGTTTCTTCTGAGCAGTCCCAGAAAATGGCTGCCGAGACATCAGGCTGGAAGATGCCCTTGCAAGTCCTGGGCTCTTGCCCCACAGCACCTGGTGATCCTGGTGGCTGGCAACTGACAGATCTGAGGGTGCTGTTGAGCCATCTCCAAAAATTGACTACATGGAGTAAATGTTGGCGTTTACAGCCTGGCTGAAAAGGAGGAAACTGTTCTCCTCATTGTCCACCACACAATGCATCCCAGGCAGAACTGGTAAGGCAGGGAGTAACATAGACAAGATTCTATTGAGCATTTCAGCAGATGGGCAGCTCCACTTGGTCTCCACAACCATATTTGCATTTTGCAAGAGGCTAGAAAAATCTGAGGACAAGCAGCTGCTCCCCTTTGCCAGCACCGCAACAGCAGTGTCACACACTGCAGAACAGAGGAAACCATCTTAATTCACTGCTTCACAGACGGGATGAAGAAAAGCCAGGTCCCTCAGGAAGGACAAGCTCCCCATGGCCCAAGCACTCCCCACACAGACAGCTCCAGGCTCTAAGGGACCTAATAAGTCCTGTTAGGAAGCTCAAAAACAAAGGCATAGTTTACACAGAAAATGCCCTGGATTAAGCAGAAACACAAATCTTATTTCAGAGATTTGCAGAGGTGTTCACTACTGGAAACTGATGCCAAAAAAAGGCATTCTCTGAATTTCTTTTCCCAGTCATCATCCTTAAAAACTGAAATATTTAGGCAAATAAGAGCAGTTATTTTTTTAGGCATTTCAGATATACTTCAGTGGAATATTAGGACTCTATTCAGCTGCCAGTCAATAAACACTTAGAGCCATATGAAATGCCTGGAGGTACAAAACCTGGCCTCTAAGTGCTGCTTTAGATATCTGTCAACATCTTAAACAAGTGAGAATTTTAAGTAGCACTGAAGATTTATGTCTGGGTATGTCAATCAAGCCTTGTATTAAAATCGCAAAAGAGACTCAGAATACCAGAATTCCATGGCCAAGCAGCTCCTAAATTGTCTGGAGATAGTAATGCCATAATATAAATGACAAGATTTTTAAAAGTATTTAAACCTAATGTCTTGCTCAGAGACTCTGGGCACATAGCTTTTTCCTTAGGCATTTGTCCTATGGCTTAAGCCTGAAATGAGAGTGTGACTAAACCATGTCAAAGGGAATAAAATAGTGTCAGTTTGTGGCAGTACTGCTTTTACCTGGAGTTCAGTCATGGCTACATGGTTGGTTGCTCCACCTGGGGGCTTTGGCAGCATGCTACACAGTGCTGGAACAGAGAACATTTTAAGGAATCTCACTCTGCACTGACTTTGCAAGGAGCATAGGTAAAGCAGCTTCCCTTCAGCCCATCATTACTTAGTTTTGGCAATTGAAATGATTACTTTAACAGGCCCGTTTGTTGGGATAAAACCAGAGCTTACATTCAAGGATTGGAGAAGGACTTCAATGGCAAAAGCAGTGAGGAAACAACTTATGTAGAATCTGCTAACAGATAAATAACTAAAGTAAAAACACTATTTACTGTAGCATCATATTATATTACATATTTAAGATTACTCTATGATAAGAATTTTGGATCTCTGTGAGATCTGTCAGGAGAATTCCTAGGCATCATGTTTCAGTAATAATGAAAATATTATGCATAATCAGGGATGAGTGTAGGAGGCTCTTCTGACTACAACAACAGTGTATTTGAACACAGTCGCATGTTAGAAAGCTTCAAAGATCTCCATTTTGGCTTTGGTATGCCATGAAATTGCAAATAGCAAGTGCAACATTTGTTAGACCACAACGCTCAACTCAGAAACTGTGAAACAGAAGAAATTTTCAAAAAAGTAAAGCTAGAAATTATCTCAAAATTCTTCATGTCCTCAACTGAAATTGGTATCTGAATGAGGATATTGTCTTCTGAGTGTAAGACAGGTAAATTTTTCATAATTAAATACTTTATTTACATAACTGAAACTGGAACACACACATAAGCAAGGTAATTCCAGAATAGATTAGATATTAATTGATTGCCCATTGATTGATTATGTACCAAGATTTTTATCTGCTAAGTTCCAGCAACTTCACAGAATAATGAGAGTTCAGAATGTCATTAAAAGGATATAAAAAGAGAATTTAATACATAAAAATATATATAAAAATCAGTGGAAATGATTATTTCTACAAAAATACTTTGTTCACAGTGTATATCCACTCAAACAGGTCATATGAAATTAATATTCTGAGCTATTCTCAAGGCTAATGTGATTCTTTAAGTTGAAGTGTCTTATAAAATCAAAAACGGATTACATTGCTGTCTTCAGCAGTCAGACAAATTAATAAGTCTCTCTACTTACTCTCTATTTAATATTTGTAGGGAATAAGATTAAATACTTTAGGCATACATAAAAGACAAACACTACTTAAAAGCTAAATTTGAAACAATTTTCAGTTTAACAGGATAGTAACCAGGCAAGAAGCTGTGAAAGACCCAGCCATGGGCACTGCCAGCCCAGAGAGCCAAACATGAGCTGGGCTGCATCCAGAGCAGAGTGGGCAGCAGGGCCAGGGAGGGGATTCTGCCCCTCTGCTCTGCTCTGCTGAGACCCCACCTGCAGTGCTTCACCCAGCTCTGGGGTCCCAGCACAGGAAAGCTGTTCTGGTGGAATGAGCTCAGACCCAAGATGATCAAACTTCTGAAGTACCTCAGCTATGAAGAAAGGCAGAGATTTGGGGCTGTTCAGCCTGAAGAAGAGAAGGGTCCAGGCAGACTTTATGGCATCTTCCAGTGCCTAAAGGGGGCAGCCTACAAGAGCGCTGGAGAGGAACATTTTACAAGAACATGTAGCAATAGGACAAGGGTAACAGTTTTAAACTGAAAGAGAGCAGGTTTTAGGAAGACATTATTCACAATGAGTGTTGTGAGACTCTGGGACAGGTTGCTCAGAGACTTTGTGGATGCCTCACCCCTTGGGAGTGCTCAAGGCCAGGATGGATGGGGCTTTGAGCAACTTGGTCTCGTGGAAGATGTCTCTGCCCATGGCAGGAGAGTTTGGAACCGGATAATATCTAAGGTTCTTTTCAATCCAAACCATTCTATAGTTATTTTCTTAATATCTCAGCCTAAGAACAAGCCTGGTACATGTAGGTATTAGCACTAATCACTGAAAGAAATTTTCACTCTTTTCTACCCATTCCTATTGAAAAGTTAAACTGATAATTCTAGAAAAGAAATGCATTTCAAACTGCTTCATATAATGCTGCAATAAAAATACATTTATAAATATTTAATTTAGAAAATGGTAAAACAGAGGATGATGCTGGAGTGTTATAGATTAAACTTCACCAAATAGAAATTATTGTGCAGAGCTGTTCAAAATGTTTGAGTGACAGCAACATTGAAAAGAACCTAAGTTCCTTTCTATTCCCTCCGAAGGATATAAGATATTTTTACACTACTTGGGAAATACTATCTTTATATACATATTAAGCACTGACAAGGTAGTGCCTCTCATGGGAAAGGAAATCAGGACTAAGAACACAGAGTCATGAGGTAGAAAATTACCAGAGATAATCTTCTTTACACAAGAAGTGTAAAATTAAAAAAAAATGCCACCACCAACATCAGTACACTTAGTTGGTGGGTTTTTCCTCCAATATTTTTCTTAGAAAGCTTTTCCAATAATCTCTGTGGTAATACAACTACAACTTTTCAACAACTAAATTTGTTATTGGCCAATTTATTTTTTTTTATACACATTTGTTAACTTATATAAGGCTGCAATAATACTTTTTTCCTCAGTGATGACCTATCAAGAAAAACTTTTCACAGCATTTGTTTTGCTGAACTGAGTAAGCAAAGCCATTTCTGTTTTCCATAAGCCAGGCTCTATCCATTCTTTTATCACCTTAGTATTTTTCTTTGTGTCTACTCTAGTTCAAAATAATTTTTAAAAATTATTATTATTATCACTATATATATTACTTCAAATTAAAAATTACCAGAGGATTGATATTGAGCTTCATGTACTGGAAATATACCTACAGGACAGGGCAGAATTAGTTCGTTCAGAGCTACATCACACAGTCAATGCACAGACACCCTGTGATCAATTAATATACCCCATTACTTAACCTCTTTATTGCTTCGAATTGATGAGTCACCACCTGGTAGCAAAAATTCTTGCCAGCCATCTCAGAGTGCATAACCTTGTATATTATTCACCTGAATCTCATTCATTTTCCAATTCTCTAACAGCCAAGGTTATAAAGTTAATATTCTTTGCATGTTCTAATCTGGCTTCAATTTAGGTGGTTTTAATTGCTATTCCACATTCTAAAAAAAGAAGTCATCTGCTGATCAGTATTTTCTGATTCCTTTCTGTTCTTTTCTATTCCATGAAGGTCTGCTGAAAATACTGCTTCAAGTAACTATCCATTTCATTCTAACATTATTTCTGAGAGTAGTATCCTTGGTTGGATACAAATTCTTGAGTTTTTAAAGAAATTCAACTTCCATTTCAGGTATCTTCCCCAAATTCCTGAGCAGTTCAGCTTGGCTGTATTTCTTTAGCTTATCTAAGCTTACTTTATAAGACAAGTCCTTAACTTGAAGACACACTTTTGTTTTTCTTTACTGAAAACTAAACTGAACCAACTTAATCAAAAGCCCTGATCAAAATTTACAATGACTGGCTCAATGGTATTATTTATGAAAACTAAATATGACATAGTACAAAATGCCCTTTAAAGGGCTGTTAGTGCAATTTTATGTCTATTTAGTGAGAAACACCTAAGTCCTTTCTTGAAGATTCCTGACATTCCCTTTCTGATGTAAGCTCCACAATTCTTTGGGCACAGTGTTAGCCCAAAGCCGAATGGAAGATCTCGGGCTGTACAAGGAGTCAGGGCCCCTCCCTCTCCATGATGTCAACCAATCAGATTGTAACCGTTGGTGACGTAAGCACTCTGCAGTTACTTAAGCCGGTGCTTACTGGTAATAAAGTGCATTTCGCCATCCACCATATTGGTGTCAGTGCGTGATCTGTCCGGCCAGTTTGTAAGTTCCGCCGTGGTCTCGATCTGAGCCAGGTCGCACTTGCCTAACCCCAAGGCAACAAGTGGTGCCAAAACCCGGGAGCGCCCCCCGATACACGGGTGCATGTGCGCTCCGGGCAACGGGAGACACGCTGGAGGACGAGACGACCGAAGCAGCAGGCCTGACTTCGGCGGGGAGGACGCTCCCGTGACAACAGCATGGACTCACTCAGCAAGGTAGTCGCTGAAATTTATAATCAGTGGGGCATTCAGTGCAAATTTAAGGACTTCCAATGCGCAATCACGCGATTGTTAAAATTAGAAATTATTGAACGTCCTGTAGACATCCTGCATTCAGGATGCTGGGACAAGTGTACCAACGCCCTTGCTAAGGACACCATCAATTCCGGTTCCAGCAAAAGCCTTAAAAGCTGGGGGAGAGTAACTCAGGCACTTGAAAAGGCGTTGGTTGAACAAGAAACGTGGAAAGCAGCTCAGCAGTGCCTGAAATTAACTCCAAAAGTTGGGGTGGGAGCCACCACTCAAACCGCATGCAGTGATCACCTTACAAGCCCAGAAATGTTGTTTAAAACTAACATCCTATCCCAACCCCGGGCCCAGTCCCCTAACCCTATCCCTGATTTAACTGTTAACCCAAGCCCGCGGTTGAAGCGCGACGGTGCCCAGGGACTTGAGTGCGGTTTTGATAGTTCAGACTCAGAACAAGTCGGACAAAGGCCACCACCATACGGGCCACAAAATGGCGCCAGTCGTAAGGGAGAGGGGCGGGATGATAAGCCTTTTCCCGCCATGGACATGCGCAGTTGTGGGCTCAAAAGGGAGTGTGCGGCCCACGAGGGGGAGGATACACCGGAAACCAATCAGAGAGCTCGCCTCGAAACATCTCCATATAAGGCAAAAAGGTCCCCTGAAGGGAGGCGGAGTAGGGAAAGTAAAGGGCCCACCCACCTAAAACCCAGAGGGCGGAGCCCAGTCAAAAGGCGCGGTCACCAGGAAGGCCCCTACCATTCCACTTCCTCCCAGTCAGACGATGAGGCCGAACAGGCCCGGGAGCTGCCTTAGGGCGAATGGTGGAACATAAGGGGCGGGTGACACAATGCTCAGCCAGGCCTCGGGCATGGGGCACATGGGTGACACTGCAAGTCCACCGACATCACCCCATGCATTTCTGTTAAAGACGTTGATAACACTAACGACTTTTGTGTCCAAGTTGTTGTCGTCCCCAGAATCCTGTACCACACCGATGATGAAGTGCTTCGCACTTTGGAGAAAATCCCCCGCAACAAAAACGAGAGCTGGCAACCACCATCAGCCTTGCAGTGCTCCTAAGCCTAGGGGCGACTGGCACAGCGACGGGCATCTCAGCACTTGTATCCCAAAAACAAAGCCGATGCCGCAGTAAAGGGACTTTGGACCTTGCAAAAAGCACAACAGCTGCACGAGTCACTTCACATTGCAGCCAAAGCACTTGTTAAAAGGTCTACCGCTGTGATTCCTTTCGTCAGCTTCGCATCTCACCACCAGATCAGACACCAACGGTTTCGTGACTACGCCTGTCCCTCTGTGTCTCCCTATTCCTAGCCCAGCCATTCCCATGTTGCATTAAATCGACTAACACTCCATAACCACAGTTCTATGTTTTATTACTAACGTGTTTTTTACAAGTTGTTATTAATGCGAGTTTAACACAGTTATAAAGTTTTAGTCCTCATGGAGAGGGGGGAAATGTAGTTAGCCCAAAGCCGAACAAAAGATCTCGGGCTGTACGAGGAGACAGGGCCCCTTCCTCTCCATGACGTTCACCAATCAGATTGTAACCGTTGGCTTTAAGGAAGTGACGTAAGCACTCCGCAGTTACTTAAGCCGGTGCTTACTGGAAATAAAGTGCATTTCGCCATCCACCATATTGGTGTCAGTGCGTGATCTGTCCGGCCAGTTTGTAAGTTCCGCCGTGGTCTCAATCTGAACCAGGTCGCACTTGCCTACCTCAAGGCAACAGATGTTACAGCTAGTTCTAAGGTAAAGCCCAAACTTTTTCCCATTCTTCATCCTAACTCTGGGACGTATGGTCTCTGCCTGTGGATGCAGAGCTAGGTGGGAGTTCTCCAAGAGATCAAAAATCCAAGTAGCTCCAGAGATAAGAATATTTATGGTCCTGACAAAAGTCTACCTGACCTAATGAAGTTTGGTTTACATCCTGAGATCTCCAGAGCAAGGGATTTTTCCTGTGATTTATTTCTAGAAAAGTAAGAAAAGCTCAGAATATATTTATCACTTCCAAAGTCCTTATTCCTGCTTAAATGCATAATTCTTCCCTCCTGCACGTTTTCTCTAGTGTATTATGCATTGCGATACAGACCTATATACTGTTTGCAGCTCTCACTCTTCTTGTTTTTCACCTCTTTGATTCCTCTCTCAATGAGAATACTTCAAGTTCCTGCACTATTGCAGGTAGATTAAGTAATTTACTAAATGCAGTGATATTTTTTGTTTTTAATTTGTGATTCTACACATTGCTTCAAAATACTGTCTGTCCCTCTACACACAGGTATTAAGGTGAAATTCCCTATATATCTGGCAGTGGTGCCTGGAAATACTGCTAGTACCTCTGTGAACGTAAGTACATCACCACTCTAGCATTAGAGTGCTGTGGTTGATCTTTTTGTTTGCTTTAGAATTTATTTGCATTTTGAATGGCAGATTACTAGTGCAGTTAACATCGAGGGTCTTACAAAAGTGCTTTTAAAAAGTGTAACAGAAGTGCCCTGAAGAAGTTCAACATGAGACTGCTTTCCTTAGTTTCCTCTGTTCCTTAGCTTCCTCTACCTTCTTCCCTCCTCTGCCTAGGAGCTCAGTCTTGATTTACTGCAGTAAAACTCCTGGATGACCCTTGCCTACTCTTTTTCCTGGCTGCTTGCCTGACAAACTGCCTCTCTCTGGATTTCCCTGGAAAACATAAATTGAGGATTCTGAGACAGAATGCATTTATAGTCAGACCAAACCATTCTGCTGGCCTTTGACTTTCTCCTTCCATACTTTCTAACAACAGGTTTGCTCTGACGTGCAAAGGATTCCCTGTTCTGATGCAACTGTCTCCTATCCCTACTCATCTTGACAGCTCCTCAGCAAACCAAGCCTCACCATATAAAGAGTCATGGTTTCATGCTCTAGAGGTTTAGAAAATGGATTACTTTAAATATTATTATTGCTGCTGTTTTTCATTTGAGAAGGCAGGGAGGTGGGAAGGGAATTCTGTGTGTTGTTGCTTTCTCTAATATGAAAGGATAATCAGTGATGCTGGGCACTGCTATTTCAGGTATCTGATCCCACGCAACCACATGATGCTGAGTCAGCAGCAAGCTGTGAAAGAGAGAGACTGTCAACCTGCTGCAAATCTGCTGGGCCTGACACCTCTGTGCTGCTCCACTGGAATCACTTTGACACTTGAAAGCCAAGGAAAAGACTATATTCTCTGGACAAAACCAGCACAAACTAAAGGTGCTCAGGGGAAGACCAAATCATTAACCGAGTTTGATCTGGTAGCACCTTATGGGAGGAATTGGAAAAGAATAGAAAGGGAGGGAAATGTGGTGGGAAACAATAAACGGGGCAAGCTGGGACTAGCAACTTTGTTTAAATCCTTCCAAATGTCCAGGTCTATCGAAACCTAATTTTAGCAGCTATCCAGCTTGAATAAGCATTCATGACAGTAGTGTACTGATACAAGGCAGCAGCTCTGGCTGCTTCGGAGTGGTTGCTGCACTAAGGTTTGAATGCAGGCTGCTCTCAGAGAAATCTTGAGTTACAGCTATTTTTTTTTTTTTTTTTTTTTTGGCCATAGGAAAAAGTCATGTGTTTATTTTTTATGAGCAAATCTCAATTGTGCTTTGGTCTTCCTGCCTTATTGGACTGTTAGGGTTAAAGACTCTCCCTGCAATGTCTTAGTGGATGCCTTGCTGGAGAAAATTTTATATACTACTCTCGACACCAGTCGTCTTCTTTACTTCCAGATCCTGGTAGATGCTCTTCTGAATCCACTTGCATTGTGGAATATGGAAGGGCTGTGGATATCAGCTACTTGCAGTACCTGGGGAAAGCTCAAGAAGCCATCATGCAGTGCATGAAAGACTGTGTGGTTTGGTCTGCCTTGTATGATGGAGCAAATCCTGATCCAGACACCTTTATCCAGACACTTGCAGAGGAGAACAGTATAGATGTGGAACACCCCATGTTTCAGCTCCAGCAGAGGACACCTACCACATGTAGCTTTGCACAAGCAACTCCGTTCAGTGACAAAATGCAGCTGGAGCTAGAATGGGATGATAGCTATGGCACAGAGATATCTCCTGGCTCTAATGTGAGCTCACCCACAGCCATATGATGATCTGGGAAGCACAGAAATGCAGCAACCTGCAAAGCCACCAAAACACATTCAAGAAATGTGTCATCAAAGGCTCTTATATAGAGGAGTCAGACTTTCAGGATGATGTTATGTTTTACAGGTTATGTGACCAGAGGGATACTCAAGATGATGACAGCTCCAAGGAGAAACTTTTAAATATAACCAGAGAACACAAGATGCAGAGCCAGACCATAGTCAATGGGTCTCTTGCAAAGACTCAGCTGGAAATGGACTTGGATGAGTACAGTAAGAGAAATTCAAGCTCAACTAAAGGTGTAATTAAAGAGCAAATAAACCAGAAAATGACTAAGATTGATCCACAGCCAGACTTAAAGATTTCTTCTCAGGAGGAAGATTGCAACTTAAATGTAAAACTGCTGAGCACAGATGGTGAAGATTTCATTGCACAGTATGATGGAATTATTAAGGAACTGGATCCAAACTCTGTACGCTTGGAAGAGCAGAAGTTGGATGCTCCTGATCGTGTCTCTCCAGCAGAAGGAGGACTCTGAGAATTTCTCAGCAGATACCTCTTCTGCAGAGAGCATATCATCTCCCTTTGGACCAAAGGCGGATGTCTCCCAAGCACTCTCCAAGGAGCCAGAGTGCGCCATTTACAGGTGGAATGTCCTGTTAATTACATACATGACAAGTATAAGAAGGCATGGTGATTAATGGTGGCCAAAACAGGCACTAAACATGGTATAGTCTAAATAGCTGAAACCACTCCAAGGAGAGTGAGATATACAGTGAAAATACAACAGAGTCATCAGTGTGGTGAAAGCAAATGGTAGGGATTCAGGGTTTCTTTTCTTGGTAATTATTTAAAACATTGAGCAGGGATTATGTTGTTTGTTATATGAGAGCTCTGCCACACCAGAGGAAGCTTTTTCAGTAGAAAGGTGTTCAGAGTAGCTGTTTTAATATACAGAGCCCAGGTAAATAATTTGTTTTTCTGGCAACTTTCATCTCTGATGGGATGGATGCAGCATCACAGTGCCATTTTTCCTCTCTCTGCTATTCCGCATTGTATCAGAAGGTGTCAGCAGTGGTGCCATGTCTGTATGTGCCTGTCTTCCTGCTCTGCCCTGGCATCCTGGTCTCCAGTGTCAGGCCTGTCCTCACTGTTGGCATGCTTTTCTGTCTAGTGCCAGACAGCAATTTAAGATTGATCTCTGCTGACTGTCCAAGCTATTCAGGAATTATATTACTATGGGAGCTCAGAGAGGGCTTTTGATCTGTATTTGGGCAGCTCCTTGCAGTACAGGCTCCTGGTCTTTAATTAGGTCTCCTAGATACCAGAATAATGCAAATAATAAAAAATAATCATGTACTAGGTTCCCTCACCCAACACAAAACCTCTGTAAGATGGCTTCTTATTCATTTGGAGAGTGGGAAAATATGTGTTCATAAAAAAGCAGCCCTTTCTGGTCAGCTGTGGCCAGAATGCTTGGCACTGTTTCTTAATTGAAAAATCTAGTTTGTTTTTCAACTAAATTGCTATTTTTGCTGTTGTGGCAATTTCCTTTTACAGGAAGATAATTGTATCCAAATCTCTGTTTCCCATTATCTGCTGTCAAATGTAGCTCAAAAATGTTCTCTCTGTCTCTAATTCTTCATCTAGCACCTCTCTCCATTTGTTAATTTTCAAAATCCCACCCCTCACCCAAACCCACAAAAACCTCAAAACTGAGGAAAATGAAGATAAAAAGCTAAAAGCAATAAACCTAGATGTTTGCTATCCATCTACAGTGTGTTTCACTCTTAGACTCCTTACCTTGCTTTAATGAAGATCTTAGTGATTGCATGTAAGGAGGTACTCGCAACTGAAGCCAAAATCAAAGAATTAAGAGCTTAGCTGAGGAATAAAAGCTATAGATATAATGATTATAGTAGAAGCAATGTCTAAAGTGGCTGAGCCGGTAGAACTAAAACAATAAATCTCTTGCTTGGCTTTGTTGTGTCAAGATGGGCGGTTGGGATATTGTCCAAGTGAAGGAACCATAACTGCACCTCGGCCCTGAAACCAGCCAGAACCAGGTTTAAACTATGTCCAAAGCACCTGAGAATCTAGCAACAAGACAAAGGTGAAAGGTTGAAGGTGAGGAAGGCTCCCAGACTTCATCATTAGGAAACCAGTGACCTATTTCAAACACCCACCAACCCATTTGAAGGAAGGAACTGCAAGTGTAAAAGGAATTTGAGCTAATTTTAATATGAAGCACGGGTAGGTGGAGTTAGGTAATATGTATGTATAGGCATATTGGGTAATCATATGAATATGTTAGACTTCCGTGGATAAAAGAAGGCAAGAGCCCTGTATACTTCACACATGCCTGTGGGAGATTTCTCCCAAGTGTGCCCGAGTCATAATAAACATACTGCTTTCTAACTTTTACTGGTTAGAGAGTCTTTGTTTCTGCATCACAGCAACACCTTGAAAATGTTAAAATTGCAGGGCCTACCAAGGATAGCAACCTGGTCTAATGGAAGATGTTCCTACCCAGAGCAGGGAACCTAGAACTAGGTCTTTGAGGTGCCTTCCAACCCAAACCATTCCATGATTCTGTATCTAATTTGGGATGCTGTATTATGTTTGTAGATGTGTGTGGTAAAGATTTTAGGTTGCTTTTACTGTTTTGGGATAGCATTAAGGGATGGGGCCTCTTCCTGGCAGAAGTTTCCCACAGCCAGTAACTGTCAGCAATGCAAAGATGCTCCCTTCAGGCCTATGGATCTGTGAAGAAAATGCCCTCTCATTGTCTTATATCCACTATAAAAGCATTAAACATTGTAATCCTTATTTTCATTTGTGATGATTAGAAACAGGAATTTATATTTTAGTCCCTCTCTCTACATATATTAGTGCTTGACTTCATGCCCGTGAACGGAGTAACTTTTTCACTACTCATCTAGTTACCCTGTTTCTTACAAGGCTTCTAAACTCTGCTTACATACTCTGATTCTCA
>JAODKT010001744.1:19861416-19891772 GCA_027576195.1 Cossypha heuglini
CCGCCCGAGAGGCCGCCCCGTGCCTTCCTGCCCGGGGTAACTCGGCGGGCCGCCGGCCCTCAGCACCCTGCGCGCCCGGTCGGGCCTGGGCGGGCTCGGGGGTGTCCGGGGGCAGCGGCTGCGGCAGTGCTCACTCAGCCTGGTGTCCCGAGCTGTGCTGGGGCAGGGCAACCTATTCCTGCTTGTTTCGGTCTTGCTTTGTGCAGCAGTTAATGCCTGTGTGTGTAGAAGCATGAAACGGACAGCTCTGATCTTGGGATCTCTTGGAAAAACGAGGTTACCCGCCAATCCGTGGTCTTTCAGTGACCCGCCAGGGCTATTCCCCGTCAAAGCCATTTACACGCTTCATATCCTAGCTGCGCCTGGAAGACCTGTTGACTTAAGCAGTATGCGTTGCAATAGAGGGTTTAGCAAATCAAGAAATAACGTTGCTAGTAGCTTCTTTTAAACTTCTTTTTAATTATATGGATTAGTTTTACTACAAAAAAAAAGTATCACAATGGCCACCCTCTACATCAACTAGTTATCACTGTTAAAACTTCCATGATAAGGAGGCTGGTCACACAATGCTGAACTGGTAGAAGAGTTTGTAGACGAAAATGAGATGCACAGAAGCAGCTGATGCATCTTTCTGCTTCTCTTTGACAGGCTGGAGACAGTTCTTTAAATTTTCTTTTATCTAGCCATCGTAAGTGCAATTTCATTGAGTAACGTTGAAGTAAGTTTTTTTTGAAGCATCTCTTTTATCAGAAATACTTTGGAGATCAGAAACTAGCAGCGGGTTTTTAAGTTCATGCTAATGTCTTCTGTGGTTGTTTTTCTGTCTGGTAAATTATCAGTTCCTCCTTGTCTGGGAGCAGGAACTTGGACATGGGCTCTTGCTGTCTAGAGCAACTCAAGTAGCTTTTCTCTCTCATCTTCCTACAAAGCTGACACTCATCTGATTTTTTTTGAGACTGTCAATAACTATTGCTGAAGTTTCAGTGCCCTAGTTTCTTGCTGCAACCTAATTATTACTGTAATTTTCATGGCTGTAATATTATGGAGGGGTCACAGATGATTTTTGAAGAAAAGACATTGATAACTGCTTGTGCTGCTACACTTATTTTCTGTTTTTTATGTATTTGTGAATGAAGAGTAAGTTAGTTGAAATTCTAGACCAGATTTCAACAGAAATTTAAGGGATTGTGTTTAGTTCTTCACTGTGAACATACGAGAATTTTTAATTGGAGTTGTACTTCATGGTTTTTTGCAATCTTTTTGAAGACAGAATGACCAAAATGTAATACATCCTAAAATTTGGATTTTATGATAAATTTAGATGTAAATAAGCATTCTTTTTTTTTCTCCCTTGAAAATTTATGTAATCTATCTAGTCTCCTCAGCTGGTAAAACTTCAGTGAGTTCTGCATCCAGAACTTGCATTCAGCAAGAATAGCTGACCTATATGAAGGAGTTTACAAAATAGTGACAGTTGGAGATCAAGAAAGCATTATCTCTCAGGAAAGGGAGATTTATTTAGTTCAAAGACAAGATTGAAGAGAATCTAATATCTAACAAGTGTTTAAAGTTGTGAAATGTTCTGCACGGAAGAAAAGGAGCAATTCTGTTCTCTGTATTCACATAATAAGGGATTATTACAGGAAAAAATAAGGGAAATTACAAGAAAATTCAATTTAAGTATTAGGGAAAATGTTAATAATAAAAGATAAGGAGACTATTAAATAGTTTGGGAAGGCTGTAAAGTCTTCATCAAAGGTCTCCAAGAGAAGATTAAGACCAATGATTTCTAAGAAAGGGAACCAAGACTGACTTGGAAAAGAGGTCTTAGGACTCTGCTACTGGTTTTACTGGGACTAAATAATAGAGAAGAGTTTGAAGGTAATCAGACAAAAGCCATGTAAGAATACAGGCTTTTAACATTTTGATAGGTCTGCATGCTATTTTGAAGGCAAACATAAGCTCATGCAAAGCAACCTGAAAGCAGTACAGCTGCAACATGCATGACCTAGTACTAAGATGAAAAGCCCCGCTTAGGCCCTGACACTATTTTTGGAGTTCTAAATAAAAAAAATTTATCTTTATGTAGGCACTTTTTGCTGAAGGAGAACAAGATGCCTTTTAATAGTTTGCAAACCAAGACAAATGAAACTTAGGAAAATATATCCAAAATACTAAGCTTAAACTGCATTTGGCAAAAAAGAGAAATTTTAAAATCCTGGTTTTGTATGCATTTATTTGAAATTATGTGCAAAACGAAATAAAAGTGAATGCTGATGTGATAAATGAGAAACATGATGTGTGTAGAAACCTCTGCAACGTGTTAACGTGCATCTGTAGAATTTCTTCTGTTCTTTGTGAGAACTGCGAAAGACACACGCACACAGATTTTTGATACACCTACATGAATTTTACTTTTTAAATACTCCTAGGCCAGAAGAACACTTCAGCCTGCTGCACCATAATATTAAAAAAAGTATCCACTTGAGTTGGATTTTTTCCATGTAGTTCACTATCAGCACTCTTGGTTATACAAAATGTGACCCATTCTATGTGTGTTAATACACATATACTATGCACTCATTTCTCTTTTGTAAGTGTAATTTTAAATAAAAGGTATATGCTGAACTAAGAAGAACCTTTCAAAGGGTATAACTAACTAAACAAAATAAATAAATAGAAGACCTTTTCCTTTGCAGTAAAGCTTGGAAGGTGTTACATAGTTGAGGAGGATGTTTACACCAGCTCAGATGCCAGTGATCCTTAGAGAGGCTTTGTTTGTGTGACTTGAACCTTGTCTTAAGTATAGCAAGTGCATGTATTCATCAGTCTTTTATCTGATTGTTGAGCAGTCTGTCACCAAATGGTTTTTGCCCTGCTCCAGTCAACAGCTTCAAATGAAGCAGCTATTCAACAGATAGCAAGACATCTTCTTCTCTAAGAGCAACAGAATGTATATAGAGATGTAAATATATCATTTGGATTAAAAAATACAGCATAAAAAGTGATGCAAGGCATATATCACCTCATTTCAAGAAGGTATTTGGGTAGATGAGGATATGGCTGTACCTAAAAAGAATGTCTGAGCTAGCTGCTTGCAAAATGTCTTTCAGTCCATCCTGGTTGATCTTAGATTTGAGGCTCTCACTGAACTCTTGTAAAATGAAATTCATTGTGGAAGTGTGTTATATATTTTTGGAGAATAAATTAATTAGAACAGCTTTAAAAGGTTTGAGTGATATAAAGAAATTCATAACTGATTATCGTTTTCTGAATGTGTACCTAATGTTATAACAGCAAAGTGATACAAAGTAATTCTGAAAATTATCAGAGAACAAATTAACTTTAAAAAAAATGACTCATAGGTTCACTATTTGATACATTGCATTTTTGAAATATCTAATAGAGCAAGTAGCAGCACTGACATATGTGGGTTAGTAAAAACTAAGTTTAAGTTAAGTAAAATCTGAAATTCTGCTTAAGTCAAAGCATTGGAATCATTCCATTTTTGTCAGGAATGAGACAGGTTACTAGTATAAATTTTTAGCTTTTATGTAAGTATCTCTTGCACGATCTTTTGGTTGGCTGCCTTAAGATTCGTTAATGGACCCGTAACAAAAATTCATTTTAATTGTGATACTGCAGGAAAATATTTAATGTTTGCCTTAATTTTGATTTTTAAGCTGAGAATGGATCTGATTGTTAAAAACTGCCTGTACACTAGAGCTCAGTCTGCTGTATGTAAACACATTTCTGCTTGTCCTTGTCAAACTATATTTCAGGCTGTTTACTTTCATAAAAAGGTAAAAAATGCAATGAAGACCTCTAGATGTAAATAAAAGATAAGTAACCTCTCTGTGTGTTTCATTATCTTTGATTAAATCAGGAAACAAGGTGGAAAAACAAAAGGTAGAAGTGGAGAAAGTGCAGAAGTCTGTATGTTTCAACAAGGCAAACTGCTCTTCAGACAGCCTGTAGTGAAAACCTCAAAGTTTCTTTAGTTAGTGAAAACTAAAAAAATCTGAATGTTAAAATAGTTGCAAAATCAGATGTTTGGACTCTGAAACTTTTGACACTTATTTTTACTTTTGTACTCCAGCCTGTCAGTGAGCGCTGTGCACTTAGGCACTTTGAGGAGGCCTAACTGAAAAATATTTTCTTAATTTTTTTTTCATGTAGCTAGCCCAAGGAGGTAAAACAGAAGTAATTTGAAAGAAGAGTTGGAGGATCTTCGAGGTAGAGAAGACCAGAGAGACAATCTGGACACAGCAAGACAGAAAAAGAGAAAAATAGAATATTTGTCTTGTTCTTATGGTTGACTTAATTTAGGTCCTGTTTCACGAGGACCTTAAGACAGGTCCATGAAAAATGATTGCACCAGTAGTGCTCATCCTTCCACAAGAAACAATTTAAGGGAGCAAGCCTGCAGGGGCATGTTGAGAAAAGACTCTGTCGTCTATAGTTTTATGTTGGCGTTCATTATTGTTATGTGGCATTATATGTGTGTGTATTTATTACTTCGGATAGCAATGACTTACTCCTATGGACATATTCTAGAAAAATTGAGTTCTTTTATCTTTTGTCCAAATATTGAATAAGTTTTTTATTTGGTTGATTGGTCAGTTTAGTTTTATTTTATTCTGGTTTTGGTTGATTTGTTGTTGTTGCTTTCTAGTTCTTTGTGAAATCTGGAAATAAAACCAGCTGTTTTACCTTACTATTTAAAACATCTAGAAGCCATGCTATACAAGATCAGAGAATGTTTGTAAGTAAAGTGTTAGTCTCTTCTACAGTGGTGAGAATTTTTTGAACTTCAGGGTCTCAAGAGAAAAGTGGTGTTTCAACAGGTGACCAAATTCTGTTTTCTGGTCTTTCTTTACAGGTCAACCTACAGAGCTGCAAAATCCCAAGCTGATATAATGAGCAACCAAGAGGCTGGTGTTCTACGTTGCTGGAGATGTAGGAAATATATAGCAAATGCTGTTTTTCTTGCAAAATGTAATGGGAAAGAAATATCCAAAGTAAGTATAGCTTCTTCTGAGGGAGTTGTAAGTTCTTCTGGTACCATTTATTTTAAATGAATTATTAGACTTAGCCTCACTTTGTAATTTATCTCTTGTGGATATAAGTAGTAAGATTGAAACAGTTCTATAGGGAGTAGTGTAGGAAGTAATTTTAGTGAGACCAAGTAGGCAGTGATGACCTTGATGTTCTGCAACATGCAGGCTGGTGTTCATGGGCACTTGACTAATAGCCTGTATAGAGCATTACATTTCTAATATAAAAATGGGGTTTGGTTTTGATGGTTTTATAGAAGTCATTTTTTTGTTTTAATATCTCTTAATGAACAGCTCTTTGTGTCTAAGATGTATTTTAAAGACTGATTCTAATTTCCACTGTGGTAGTTAACTGTGTGTAGGATATCCCTGCATCAGAAAATTCTACTCCTCATTTTTTAAATATTGGCCATAGTCTATGCACTTGCAATAATATGCAGATGGGGCTCAGTTTCTTCATGCAGGATAAGCCAATTCTTTATTTACATAACTCATTTTATATAGTTTTCATAGACACAGACCTTGTGTGCAGCTCTGATTGGCTGGTAGTATTTTTACCACCTAATTCATTGGTTAAAAGCTATTTTTGTGTGTATGTGGTGGGACTCAGGTGTTTACATTTGTCCTTTTTAGATTCTCATGGGAGAGATCTATTGTTTATACAGATGCAGACTTATTTTCCTTTCCAGAGTAGATAGTTGTGCTAACTGAGTTTTCATTCCTTTGATTTTTTTCTTATGCGAACTTAGTAGCTACTGCTAGCTCAGCTAGAGTAGCAGGGCCTAAACCCTATTTTATAAGACCTTTCTTTTATACTATCTCTATCTGTCTGCAACAGTGCACAAAAATAGTTCAGAAGATTAGTCTGCAAGGTTATGGCCTGCTCAGTAAATTATGTTGTGTTTATTAAAATAAACAGAAGGATAATTACACACAATAAAACCATGACAGAGTATTTCCTACTGTTTTATAATGGCAGCTACCAATCATAAAGAGCTAGGGTCATTCCAAATGTGCCAAAAAGGCTTACAGCCTCTTAAAACAAACTTAAAAAGCAAATAGAGGAAAAGATGGTGATGTTTTTTATTAAGGTGTTTTTAATGCAACAGCATTCTTTTTCACACTAGAGAGGAGCACAGCCAACATATGTAGAAATAAAATTACTTTATAAGATCATGATAGTATTATCAGTAAACCTCATTTTAATCACTCTGCTTACTGAACTTGAAGTTCTGGAATAATTTTCATACTTCATATTTGATGATTCCTTCGTGTGTGGTTTGAAGTGATTTTTAGGGGAAATTATGGAAATTCCAACTCCTTCCATGGAAAAAATGTAGTGAAAAGAAAGAGGTATCTTTGTCCAAGCTCCCCATAGTGGAGCTTTCAGTTGTGAGTGGCGATCTCCCCATCATTGCGCACAACTGAAGTAGCTTCTTCTCCAGTTATGCAGATATCAAATAAAAAAGTGTAATTTAACGCTGTATCTAAAGAGGTTGGGTGGCAAAGACAGTACTATGATAAGAGTAATATTTTCAGCATGTTTTCACAGATGGATTTTAGACCTTCAGACAAAGACATAGCTGAATTATGAATGAAAAAAATATAGAACAAATTTTAAAACAAATGTTGAAGTTACAAACACAGTATAAACACTAATAATTATATCCATATTGAGGTGCAGGTGGTCTTCACAGATAGGACAAAAAGTTCGCGTAGAAATGATAAATGGATCTATCTGTTTTCTGTCAATACTTGGAGAATTTTTAAAAGCTTCTATCTTCTGTCTATAGCCCCACTTTTAATTTCCAGCAGAATGAAATTTTTATTCCAATAACTTTAATAACATAGGCATCGGCAACTTTATATAATCATAAACTTCAACAACTGATTTTAGGACTTAGAGTTTAAGGATTTAGATCCTGATTTAGGATTTTAGAGTTTCTTTATAATTTTAGCCATCCCTGTAACTCTGCTTTAGTTAAGTAATTTCTTTTATTTTTGTATCAATTAGTGAAATGCTACAGATTTTTAGATTTTTTTTTCTCTTCAGTTGATCACATTATTGCAGTAAAAAGTCTAACGTTTCTAAGATTACCCAGTTACTCTGTTAGTTATTCTAAAAAGCATTAAAAAATTAATTCTACTTGTTGCATTTTTGCATTGCTGATCACAGTCTTCATGTAAACTATAACTTATATTTTTCTGTCTTTACTGAAGAATTTTGCCAGCTGACAGTGATTCTAAAATAAATTTCCAGATATTCTTGGAAGACCTGAAACTGCATACTGTTTTTTTAAACAAAACAAAACCACCTCCAGACACCTACATTTCCACAGTGGAGTTTGCCCAATGTTCTTAGATTCAGAAATAGAGAATTACTGACAGTATCTACCTGATTTTTAGCTTAAAGAATCGTATCATATTTGAGGTTTATAATTTGTTAATGCTTACAGATTTTGGGGAGCTGACTTCTGGCTACAATCAATAAAAAAAAAGCTTATATAACTTTTGAGTATGAATACAATTGTTTTATTAACAGATAACGCAGTCTTCAGCTGCTGCTCAGAATTCTTGCAATGTATGGCATGTGAGCTTAGAAGCCATTCCAGAGTGGGTGAAGTGTGTCATTGAAAAGGTAGTTTTTTTTTCTGTCATCTTTATTTTTTGTTCAGTGTAAAATAATTAAGGGGGACGAATTTCAAGGACACTTTTCTGGCAAGGTCTGTGTATGTTACAGAGTCTTGTAATTGAGGGAATCCTTCACAGGAACTTCTGTCTTTACCATTTACAGAGTTCTTTTCCTCTTTGAAATGTTGTTGAATTTTTATTTTTTTTTTAATATATGCAGAAGTACAAGAAAAGTGTTTCCCCATAAAAGTGGACTGAAGATTTGTTAAGAGATCAGTTTTTGAAATATGATGTGTTTTATACTTAAGCCTTTTATACTTAATGTGATCTTATGTCTCATATAAATAGAAAGTAGATACCTTCCTGCAAATTCAAAGGTCTAATGGCAAACCAGCGTTACTGCTTTTAACTGCCTGTTTGAAATTACAAACCATCTCACATATTTCCTATGGTACTGACTGCTTCAGTTGGCATTTTCTTTAAGTTGTTTTAGATCTAGAAGTTAATGTTGTGGCATAGATACTAACAACCAGAAGCAGTGCTTTTTGCCACACAGATGTTCTTTTATGAATCTTTGATTTTGATAAGTAAATGGTATTTGCATTCCTTTCTCCTTTAACTTCAGTGTAAAATTTTACTGTATTTTAAGTAGTTTCTACCCTAAGCAAACCCATACTGAAAATGATGCACAAAGAGAAAAAAGCTGTTATGGCTTATAGAACTAAGCATTCAAAAATTTAAAAAAACTTTGTCTACCTTCTTTGTATTGCTCTATGTGGGTCATTTTTTGTTAAACATTAATAAAACTTTTTTTAAATTAGTGATCTCTTCTACTTCAATGAACATAGCAGAATAGTTATGTTCAGAAACACCAATCATGGAGGTGTGTTTGAAAATCACAGCTCGTGAGTTATTTCCTCACTTTACACTATCACCTAATCATGAATCTTTAATAATAAGGAGGCAGGTTTTTACAGGGTTTTTTTTGCCTCTTAAATTATTTCAGTATAATTGAATTCAATTCAGTAGTATTATTATTCTTTACACCTTTAGTTCCTAAATTATTCTTTTACACCTTTTGCTTCTGCATTTGAAAATCTGGAGTATCCAACTGGGGACCAAGGAAATACAAAACCCATAGACTGCTTGACACGTTTGCTTAAGGCTGCAGAGGAGCAGTTCTCCTCTGCTGAAAAAGGCAGACAATGCAATTCTTTGTGTACACCTTTGATATCCTTGTGTTCGTTGTGTCATTTAATATCCTTGGAACTCTTGCCTCATTCAGTTTGTCTCCTCTGGCAAGGTCCTGTGTTTTTATGGATAAATGCAGGGGGGCGGGGGGTGTTAAACAATTCTGACTTATCTCCAGATCATCCTGGGCTCTGAATAATTTTGTGATCATGTGTTATTTTCTCCTGTATGACTCCTGAATCAAAGGCTAAATCATTTTACATAAGCGCATAGTCTATTTGCAGGCTGTAAAAACCCACTGCTTCCCAGCCGGTTCTTTTTTGCCATCTGTCTCTCTTCTTAACCAATCTCCTTGGATTTCATGTACATAGTGTATAGATAATCTTCAATAATTACAAATATGTAGCTAGTGCTGCTAGTGACCTTTATTGACCTGGATTTTCTTTCACCCATCACTTATTGCTTGTTTTGGTTCCTTTTTCTCACCATTTCCATTTTTTCCTCTTTGTGCAGTCCATCACTAAATCTGTACCCTCGGCTCCCTTTCAGATCTTGCTGATTTTCCCCCTACCACCTCCTCCACTAGTAGGCTGTTACTTCTTTTACTGAGTCAGTGCTTCCACACTCCGTTGCCAAACTAATGCTAAATCAGTCCCAGGCTGCTTGGTACTGCACCTCCTCTCCCAGTCTCTGTGCACATGGGACATAGAGATGTCCTTTTTCTTCCATTCTGTCTTGCATGTCTGTTTTCTTCAGGCTTCTAGCCTTCTTAATTTTCATGCATCACTTCATTTGAAGATTCAGGATGCTTTTCCATGCCAAAGAGACCCAATAAAGTCGCTAGAAAGTGCTTTTTCCTTAATTTTCGTGTCTAGCCCTTGTCATCAGGGAAATAGCGTGTGGGAGACTTGAATTTCTGAACAAGCTTAATTCTTCTTTGGGAATGTCCTGTGTACACATTGGTCAGCCTTATAAACTGGGAGGGATTGTGCATGTTTACAGAATTCTCAAGAATTTGAAAGCCTTTAGTTATATGTAAACTATTCTTTTTTCTCCAAATTAAAAACCTGTCCAGATTTGAATAGGTTCTCATAGGTGTGATGAAAGACACATCTTCGATATTTTGTGTAATCTGCCACAAGGCAGGAGTAAGTTTCTCAAATAAGTATTTCCGGAGCTTCTGGCACTGTGTGTGAAAAATAACTTTTTCCACACAAGTTACTGGAGTTTTTTTCTGAAACTGCTAAATTGGTTTTTCTGACATTTTCTGTAGCTTTCAATAGGACAAGCATCAGTTATGGATATGTTTTTCCAAATCACCTTGAAGAACATTTGCAACTGAAAGCAATTTTTAAACTAGAAATGTTGGGCAGCTTCTGTATTCATAGTTCTTTAGAGACTCAAGTGGGTAAAGTGTGACTGGAGTTGACAATGTCTCTCATCTGGGCTTTGATCCTAAAAACACTTGCATAACTTTAGTCCTCAACAGTGCTGCTGAAAGATGAATATAATTGCTGAAAATACTAATAGTTGTCTAAATATGCAGGAGGATTAATAGTTGTATAAATATCTAGGCGTTTATAGATGTTTGATATATATTTCCTTTTGAAAAAGTGTCTTCAGGGTTGAAAAGAAATTCATAGAATTGTAAGTAATGAAAATACCTCTCCCTGTATGTAGAGTATTAAGGATTTGTCATGGTATCTACACAGAGATTATGTTGTAATGCCATGTACACAAAAATACAAATACTATTTTAAGCTTTTGTGGAGTAATCAAAATGAAAAGCTATATTCTTTTCGTAAGAGATCTCCTTCCACTGTACTTAGTATGCAGGAAATGTATCAGTACTCAGAGCACGCAGCTGAGAAGCTGTGCTTGCCAATTCCAGATTAACATGGGAAATTGAAAGCTCTACTTTAATGATCTAATGTTTTCATTTGTATTGCAGCATTATTCTATCTGTGGACAAATTTTAAACATATTTCAAAGCACCTACATTTTACACTGTGTGTTTTAGTTTTCTTAGAATTAATTATCACTCCAGCAAGTAGAACTTTGACCAGAACATTATTTATGGTGGATTTGCTTTCTGTTGTGAAGTGTCTTTTATTGTGTTTGAAAAACAAGAAGAAAATCCTCCTACTAAAAGAGACAATAACTCCAGTAATTATTTCTTGCTCATTTATTTTCAGTGAATATGTTGTATATTTTATTTTTTCTCTTTTTGTCGATAGGCACAGTGGAAAATTGGAAAACTGCACTGTCCATTCTGTGAGGCCTGCTTAGGGGGCTTTAACTTTGTTTGCAACAAAGAATGTTCCTGTGGACAATTAGTAAATAGACATTTCTGCAAAACTTGGACTGAGCATCAGCCACCTTTCTCTGTTAAATTGTCAAAATCATCAGAAAAACATTTGCTTCTCAAAATTCAGTCTGGTTTTAACAAAGATATATGCCATGAAGTGGTAAATGCAACTTTAGAAATCAAAAATCATGGACTTTCCTACACAGCTGGAAGTAATAATAGTGCTGGAAGATTAACAGAAGCACTTTGTCTAGAAGTCAGAACTCCCAGATACGAGATAGAAAGTAAAAAACTTCCCTTAAAGGCATCTTGCTATCCTATAAAAGATGCATCCACTGTAAATCCTTTTCACAGAAGATCATGTAGCTTGGATTTAAATACCAGAGGAAGATTTGTTTTGTCACCTGTGTTATATGAAACTTGTAGCATGGGAGCACTTTACCATGGCCAAAATGAAAATCCACCTGCATATGTACAAGGGAACTTGCAATTAGAGTCCAATAGGAAGGATGGTAGTTCTTTTCAGGATCTGTGTAGTTCCGGTGCTGACATACTACAAAATCAATTTCAAGTTACTTCCATTGCCAAATTACTACACAGAGAAACAGAAAATGAGTGTGATTTTGAACTTACTGGACAGTCTTCTGGGAGCATCATTGCTGATGGGTCACCATGTGTGATTAATCTTTCCTCGCCTACAAGGGCTGTAGAAGACAAACAGTACATCACATGTGGTGATCTTGTGCAGCCTACGAGTATATCCTTCAACCAAAAGCTGAGTAAGAGAGAAACAAGCAAACCAAAAAGCCTGAGGAGAAAAGAAAGAAGGCGAGAGCAATATCTACAGAAGCAAGTAAGTGTTTAAAATTAATCATGCTACTTTTTTGGTAAAGTTTGACTTGCTTCTGGAAATCATTCTGACTTTTTTTTTTTTTTAATGTTGTCTTTTAATAGTGGTTTGATGTGGAACTGTGTAGAGTCAGGTATCAGGCAAGCAAAGATTTATGACCCTTCCTACATGTAGTTTTTTTCTAATTCCATCATGTCAGGTTTTTTTTCTGTGCAGAATCAAAACATGATAGGTTTTCATTGGCCGTCTTACTGTTTTGTGATGTAATAATAGATTTGAAATGAGAAAACACACAGTGAAATTTAATCAGTGGGAAAGAAAAACTAAACATTTGAATCTTCTAAATGAGAAACCCTACCATGTCAGAATTTTTTAAACTAATGGCATTCTGAGTTAACTTTACAGTTAAGAATGTTTTAAATGCATTTATTATTTGTTATAAGACAAATGTTTTTCTATGAGTAAAGAGTTGATTACTGCTATTTAAAGTATTAGTCTTTAGTAGGTAAATACTTTGTAAATCTAACACAAACTGTTACATATTCTTACCAATTGTACTGTAATGGTTTCTTTCTTTAAACCGTTTAAAGCACACCAAAATTAAAGGCCATGCGCAGTCACAACTTTTGGTGGAAGGCTGGAAAGAAAAGCAAGTCATAAAATTACTAACACAGTTTGGGTTTGCTCTCAAATTTAGTAGAATGACTAATGATAAATATGCCTTTGAAAGAAATTTTCTCATCATGAATTTCCTGCTCAAAATAACTGTGGTAAGCAAGAGCAAACATACTAACTAATCAGAGAAGTAGTATCTAGTCAAGCAATTATTCCTGCTTTGGGTAGGTTTCTCATTGTGAATTCAAGATTTAAGATAGATAGATATCTCTCAATTATATGTGAGAACCAGCTTGAAAATGTAGTGCGTCTGGGAAATACAAGTCTTTTCAGTATGGTATGCGTATATTATTTCTTCTTTGGGAAGGATTTTTGTTTTGCTTTAAGACTTAAACTAGTATTGTGACCTTTTGAAAACTTACTCTTGTAAAATGCATCTCTAAAGCTGATAGTCTGGATGTCTTAATATTGAATACTTGTTTTCTAATAAGTCTATAAAGATCCTTAGCTGTCCAGATCCCTAAAATGGCTTTAAAAATTCCAGATCTCATTGTTTTGGTGATTGGAATATGATGCACAAGCACAGTGTATATGAGCATTTTCACTATCGTGTCATCTACAGTCTCCCCACACTTAATCTTTAATCTTTAGATGTTACTTTCAGGAATAAAACATTGTACAGATTTTTGGAATTTTTGATAGCTAAGAAAGAAAGATACTTTCAGATCTTGTTGAAACATGCTTAACCAATTTTTACATTATTTTAGTTACATTTGTTAAGATCTGATTATTGGAGAGATGTCTCTACCCAAATAAAGGTGCAGACAAGACCGTATGCTGAAGGCAATAGTATGGATTTCATTTAACAGTAAATGGGAGATAGAGATGGAAAGAAATAGAAAGAGAGAGGCAGGGAGTGAAAAAGAGTGAGAGACGCAGATTAAGTAAAAAGGTATCACCACCCGTGGTTCCAGAGTAAAAGCTCTTCCCACACCATTTTTTTTCCAGTAAAAGATAAAATAAACTTGGCGAAAAAATCAAACTAACAACACATAAAATAGTTTGACTAATATATGGTCTCCCAACAAGTTCACTTGCAATGAAAACAAACAAATCACAAGCATTTAAAGCTGATAATACAAGCAATTATGGTGGCAATTAAAAGTTTCATCAGTTCCATGCAGCTCAGTCTCATATGTTAGCAGGTTTCTATAAAAAGAAATGTGAAAATTCAGCCTACTACAGGTGGATTATTAGAAGGATGGAAAATCCAGCCAGTGTTGATTCAAAGGTCCTGTGTCTACAGCAAAGGTTAAAGGCCCTAAAGGAGAAGTCATTATCATATCTTTTTAGGTGACTGTCTGTGGGCTTTCTCATGTAAATGCACTGGTTCACCCACTCTGAGCTGGTTCTTTTGATCTTCAGTTTGGGCAGGGGATGCTGGCACACATAGAAAAAGAAAGCAACACAAGCTTTCCTGGCAGGTTATACCCCTTAGAGTTTTAACTTACGTTTCATTAAGTGTTTGGTGCACTCCTCTTGTTGCTTCTCTCATCTTTTCACAGGGGTTTCCTCCGATTAATTTCATGTCTGGAGGGAATGAAACTGCTTGTAAAAATTTGAAAAGTGTCACCATTTGTGAATTAGGGAGTGTTTAATGGCTTAACCTGGATTTCCTTCAGGGTTAAGATTAGCAGACTTCAGCTTCTCACCCAGGAGCCATGAATTAACCTTATCAGTTTGGCAGATAACACTGGCTCCATTTACTCCAGTGATTTTACCTCTTTGCCATCCTGGAAGTATGCCAAGATTTTCAGTATCCCAATGCATTAATATTAGTAGATTTCAGTCTTGCCTTATTTATGGCCAGGCTTTGATATCTTTGTAACTATGTAAGCACCATTTCAGTAGCTGTTTGCTGATCCTGGCAATCACTTGTGGTTTCAATTTTAATTAAGCATCAACATGCTACTTCCTTGTCATCAGATGTCAATGCAAACGTTAATATTTTGCTCTTAAGCAGACCAACAGACTCATTTACTGTCTCCCAGCTCCTCCGTTGAACAGAAAAATGTCGAGTTACAAGTATTTCAGAGAATGTTAGAGGTTCTACATCCTGCAGTTCTTCTCCTAAGATTCTCCCTCTTTCTCTTGCACATTCCAAAGCTCTGCCTGAAGCTTTTGGGCATCATCATGCTTGACAGCTAGCAATGCCTCTACTTGCATTCTTCTTCCATTTTCCTTTTTTAACTAAAAGTAAATTCTTTCACCAAATCTTTTAAAGATACCATTATTTCATCTTCAGATTTTCGAATATCCAGTAACTCATTATGAGGAACCAGTAGCTCAATTTTCTTGCGTCAACCCACCGTGGGGTAGAAGGGCTACTAATGTTTCCCTTGCAACTAACAACTAAATCATTCAAGGAAGGATAACAAAATACTTTTTTTGCACTGGCCACCATGGACAGCCATTTTTTTCAAAATTTCCCACAGGAGAAAACACATAACCTTCCTCATATGAAAGCTGTGGCTAAGTTTCCGACAGCTCCCAGGGAAAGAACTACACAACCGCCGTACTATTGTCAAAGGCAATTCAGATCAGAGAACAGTATCCTTCCAACTACGCCGAAATAATGTTAAGACCCCATTATTTGAGAGATATCTCTACCCAGATTAAGGTGCAAACAAGAACGAGACCCTATGCTGAAGGCAATAGTATGTATTTCATTTAACAGTAAATGGGAGGCAGAGAGAGATAGAAAGAAATAGAAAAAGAGAGGAGGTGAAAAAGAGTGAGAGACACAGATTAAGTAAAAAGGTATCACCCCCCGTGGTTCCAGACATCATCCCACTCATCCTCTTCTGATCTTCTCAGTAGTGGGGGTCCAGGATCACTCAAATTTCTCCCTGTTTGTACATTTTAGCAAACAATCAGTGGATGGGAATCAGTCCTCATTGGGTACAGAATTCTCCTCCTCTCTTGGTTAAAGGATTCGCTTGCTTCCAGTGCTGATTAGTCCCATGCTCAGTCTTCCTCTTCTTCTGAGTCAGTGGGCCATGGCCCCCTCCTTCAGAGCTGAACCCATTCAACTGAGCTGTTTGTCAGTGCAGTTGCTGGGTTGGCTTTCCTTGTGGATTCTTTGTGGTCATTATCAGTGCTCTCCCAGCTTGTTTACCTCTTCCTAGTCTGAGATAATCAGACAATATTACCACCTTTATCTTATCTCTTGTTCCTATCATGTGACTTAACTTACTGTCCGAATTTCCAGGAATTCAGAAAGGCATATCCAGCAGTGGCAGGGTGGGGGGCAGGAGGAAAGGGTGGTCATTGATGAGCAGTTGTCTTTTGGTACAATTTGCCATAAGAAGCAAACTCCTTTGGTGGTCTTAACGGTGCTTGAGGCAATTTTGGTCTTTAAGTCTTTTACAACATTATGTAGAAAATTACATACAGTTTATAAATCCGTTAGTTCTCAACAGTAAACATACTGATGAGTTTACAAAATACAAAATTTCAAAATTGGTGTGTAAACCAAGTGATTGATTTCAAGTAGTAGGTTTCAGAAGAAGATACTTTGGTTTAGATTGATTGTTTTGTCCTTGGTGACAGTTTGCAATTATGGCATGGAGTATTTAGATGGGTCTGCTACTTCGAGTGTGTCAAGCTGCACATGCGGCTAGTGCAGCTGTGTTTCCCAGTGCTGAGGTATCTTCCCAGGAGAATGTTAATCTAGAAAGTCACTTCCTCTGTAGACCCTGTCGTAAATGGAAATGGTCCTCTGCCACGCATTCCATTTCGCGGCTGATTGCCTCTCATGTTGGTCTGGTATCCTTTTTTTTTTTGCAGGTTTTACTTCTCATCCTTTTTTCTTCAGTATTTTTACAATCCTCATTGTTTAAATGTGGATTTTTATCACTCTGGTACTTCCAATAGAAATCTGATCTTTGGCACTTTTTAACCATTATTTCTAACATAACATATATGCTTAAGCAATCAATAAAACTTTACAAAGAAAAAATCATAAATCTCTGGCTGGATGGAGTGAAAGAGTTTTAATAAATGGCAGTGAGAAGTATATAATTTAGGTACTCTTAGAGTAAGAATTACTTCAGTGCAGCAGAACACTGATGTGAGGTAAATATTTTCAAAGATGTCTCAAAAGTACTGAGCATGTCGCTTTTATCTTTAATTAAAGCTTTTCTGGAGAGTAACAAAGTGTGAGAGGACTAACCTGTTCAGACTTTGGAACTTTTACTTTGTTGTAAATTCAAGGGCTGCTTTACCAAGTTTGTTTTGTTATGGGATAACTATCTGTGAAAGATTTTCTTCTGCCTTGCAGGAAAGCAAAGTGCAGCCATAAACATTGTGTGGCGGCAGAATGCACTTTGTTATTGAATTGTAATTAGGAGCGATTCTGTGAGCTCCTGACCTATACTTCCTCCAGAGGCTTGCACCTCCAGAACTGATGCAGGCTCTGAGGTGTGTAGGTGCAGGGTTGAAGTAGCTATCTAACAGTAGAGGGACCCAAGCTTCCTCTGTCTGTTCTGCAAAGAACAGCTCTTCATGCCTGCATGAAGCAGGGGATGCTTGCATTTTGTGTGTGTGTGCACATCTGTGCTCATGGGGGATTTTTAGACTTCTATTAGGGTATCATTATATTTTTAGCACATGTTAATTATGTGACTTGTTAGGATATGATAATAGCTGCTAAAGTCTAGGAATTGCCAATATTAGTAATGATTCTTGTTATCGTTGCTGCAGCTAAGCAGATGAAGTATTTCTTGTAAAAATTCCATTTTGTGTGTATCTTATATGTTTACATTGGCTGCTAATATGGAAGCATGTAATATTTTTCTGGAAGATCTCAGAAAAATACTATTTGTTACTTCTCCAGCTATATTGCCTTTTTTCTCACAATCATTTTATGTAGAGGAAGGCTCTGTAGCTTTCAAAACAGCTGTATCCTCTTGGAAAGGATCCTGATTTGTAGGGAAAAATACTGGCAGTTTTGCTTCATTTCTTAGTGGCACTTCACTGATTCTCTTGTGTCTTTCTGAAAGCATCAGTGTTTTATCTGACAAAGATGACTAGTGGTCAGTTTCCAATAAGTCAGTTTTCTTTTCATGCTCCCAGTGATAATGTGATGTCTGGATACGAGTGGGTGACATACAGCGTTGTGTATCTGCACTGTCAGGTGCTGTTATCTTGCCCCAGAGCTCTGAGTTTTCAAGTTCATACTGATACCTTCTAGCAACTGACAGTCTTGTAGTGAAGGTGCTAGGCTTTCAAGGTTTAACTTGTGAACGAAGTTAGCTTCCTCTATGCAAGTCTGTTTTTCATGAACACATTGGTTTACAGTTCTTTTTCTTGCACTGTCATGTTTTCACTGAAATTGTAAATCCTTCATGTGTCTAGTTATGCATTTATGTACTTGGATTTCATTCACTCTGTGATGATGCTCATAACAAGATTTATTCTCAGATTGCTTATGGATCTCTCAGCTGACTGCTGGGGGGCTAAAAACATTATTTAGTGTTGGCACCAAAGCAAAGCAGAGGATGAGAAGGGAGTAAAATGAAATCACAGCTAGAGAAGGCAAGCAGTACTCATGAAGTTCTGATTAAGACCTTTCTAAGGGAAATATGAGGACCTGGAGAAATCACTTAAAATAAGGACAGGGGAAATACAGAGCAAAAGGGGAAGCTCTTACGTTTAAAGTCCTTTCCTGAATGTAAAATTAAGTTCATGTTGATGGCTTTTATTTACCCCAGAATCTATTTGTTGTCATTTTTGTGTGTTTGGTAACTTTTGTACCTTTCCTGTCTCTTCACTGAGCTGCAGCTTCATGCCATATCCAAAGTACCTTATGTGGTGCCTTTCACGTATGTAAGATAAAGTTACTGTGTTCTATTTGATATGCTTAAAACCAGTTTTCTGCAGGGACGATTGTGCATTTCTTTAACAGAGTTCTGAGAAGTTTCTTACAGCTGTTTTAGCCTGCAATGCCAACCCCAGTATGATCCCATGCATGTACTCCTCCGTATCCTGTCTTAGGTCTCCATTTCTGAAGACCTCTGCTATTGTTAGCAGTCCTGCATTTCTTTACACTACATCATTATATTAGCAATGTAACTATCTCTTTATACATGGAGTAACTGCTGTTAGTTGTTGTACCATAGAAAGATAAGAAAAGCAAAACAAATTAGTTGCACACATCTGGTCAGTTAGAGAAATTGCTGTCACAGCTAAACAAGTAAAGTCAAGCAGCAGCAGGGGCTGGAGTCAGCCACAGCAAGCATGACTAGCCTCAGCCCTGATGCCTTTCAAGTTCAGTGCTCAGACAGTGCCTGATCTACAGCAGCAATGCAGCATTACAGGGCCATGAGGGTAGATGAAGAAGTGTCTCTTTTAACTTCCTGGAAAAGGAGGGGAGAGATTTTGGGTATGGGTTGCTGCTGAGCCAGTTTCTCTTTGCTTTTGCTCTGGTTGTAGCTATTGTTGCTACATGGTGAACCTTTGTTATTAGCAAATTCATTCTGTCACTGATTAAACTGGATTAAGATGGTTTAAGAATGATACCTTTTGAGAAAGTATTAGGAATGATGGATTCATGCCCAAATGCGTGACATACCTTTGTAAAACTGCAGTTGTGATTTCTGTGGATGTTGTGTCTGAGTAAAACAGCATGTAGAAACTACTGTTTTCTGAGGTGCAGCTGAATCTCCTGTTGTAAGCATTTAAATGTCAACATTTTAGAATTTTAATTACTTCTAGCTGCAGTCTTTTTATGCCAATATTTATGGTTACAGCTCTTGAGGGTATTTTCTGACCTGACATCTTCTATTGCTGACATATCTTCTACACAATTTGGTGTTAATAATAACTAGTGGAATAGATAATTTTGCAAATTTGCAGAAAGAACCTTTGCTTGCATTTGGTTATGAGTTGTTATGTAAACAACTTAACACTTGTGTTGGAAACGAGGGAAAATTACTCAGGATGCTACTGGATAAAAACAGTATATCAGGATGGTCTGAGTGTATCTGTATGTACTTTAATATATTTTATTATGATCTTGAAGCTAGATTATTTAGACTAGAATATAGTGTGGCTGCACTGTCATAATAACTCTATCAAAGGCCAAAACAGCTGGCTGTGAATTTATTCCTTCGTTTAAATGAAATATATGTTATTAAGCTGCTTGTCTGTAAAATGCTTTTAGGATATATAGATATTATAGAATGATCTCAGCAGAGTATAATTCCATGAGCTCTTACATATTATGTGCCCATCTTGCAAAAGAGGGAGGGGATCATCTGCTACTTGCTGTGCCAGGCCAGCATTGGTGTTGGTATGTTAAGAAGAGGTAGTAGTGTTCACTAACACACTTGTGCTTTTCTTGCATCCTTGGTAATCTGTAGTTTTTCTGAAGAGGGGCACAGAAAGTCTCCAGATGCAGCTACCTCTTCCTTAAGTAGTAATGTCCTCATAGTGCTACAGCCCAAAGGATCAATGGCTGGGGTAATGTCCCATGCCACTAATAAGATCCTGATTCATCCTTCCAGGCATTGTATCTTGCTGAATGAAAACCATAAAAGAAAGAAACAGTTCATTGAAATTAATTTCATATTTTATTGCTGACTGTCTGGGAAAAACACACCAAAACAGTGTGTTTTTTCAATAGATAACCAGAGAATCTTTGCTGCTGATCCTATAGGCTCTATTGATTGGTATTCAAAGAAAATACTGATGATCTGCCTAGAACCATAGAAGTACTGTATTTTTTTTTTTTTTATAAACCGTAAGGTTTAGAAACTATTTTTTAAGTTTTTCTAGAGGCTCACAGACAACTTAGATCATAAGAATTTGTGAAATTTGCAGTCTCTCAGCTGAGAAAGACAATAACCTGTTCACAGAGGTAGGTTGCAGTATTGTGCAGTTAGGTGAATCCCATAATTTCAGCAGGGATTCTTATTACATAGATAGAGTGAAGAGCACAGTAAATTGCTGTTATATAAGATGCTTTGTGGCAGATGAAAATCAAAGTTCAACAATGGTAGGAGCAATAATACAAGAGTGCTTTCATATTACGTGTTTTACTCTGTATAACCAGAAGAACAACGTCAAATACGCAGTAAGGAGAGAATTTAAGATAGAATTTTACAAAAACACCCCCTGAATTTTGTGCTCCTAGTTCTTCCTTTCTACGAATTGTTACTGACTCATTCTCAGTGACTAAGAGTTTGAGTAGGTTTTATATTTCTGATTAGTTTTCAGGGTATTAAGTTCTCAGAATACATATAACTGAGGTAAATTAAATATGGCTTATATGGAGATCTGAGTGCAGGACTTGTTTCTTCAATTTTTTTTTTTTTTTTAATTTTTTTTTTTAGGAAAAAATTTCTCAACATCTGGGAGAATTAAAGCTCTCTGCTATTTCACAGAATCAGAATTACAAGATGGTTTGGATTGGAAAGGTTCTTAAAGATAATCTTATTTTCACACTCTGCCCCTCTGTCTTCTTTCCAGTAGACCGTATTGCTCAGATCTCATCCAGCCTGGTTTTGAGCACTTCCAGAGATGAGGAAACCACAACTATTTCTTCATGCTTTGTAGCAGTCAGTGTGTCTATGAATGTTTTTCATCCACAACCTCCCATTAAGTTTAATGGTATTCAATTCCAAAGTATTTTTTTTTCCCTTATGTCTGCTTCTGGGAGACAATAATGCTATCTGAAAATAATTTTTTTCTTTACATTTCTTTCATTATGCAGGTGATCACTGAGCAAAAGTCATTGTACACATCCAAAAGACATCACGCTAATAGAACAGATCAGATTTCATAAAAACTGTTCCTGCAGTTGATAAACAATCAGTGATTCCAGTAGGAAATGGCAAAGTTAAAGTAACAAATTAGTGAAAGGAAGTTTTATATATAGTAATGCAAAATACTGAAGAGATGTTGTATGGTAACAGCTTTTCAGAATTAAGGAAATAATTCAGAGGTAAGGAATGATACCACCTACTATTACAGCTGAAGAAGCTGACAGTCTTTCGGGCATAAGAATGTCTTTGTAACATACAAAAAACAAGTTTGCCCCAAAAGTTAGATTTAAAAAAAGTTTTGTATTCTATGATGTAATAGCCTTATGTCTTTGAAGCTGTGATATCATTTTTTAAAGCTAGCTGTTGCCAAGATTTTATTTGAAACACTGCTTTTTCTGATATCACGCGATCCTCTAATACTTTATATCAACACCTAAATTATAATGATTACACATTAGAAGGGAATTATTTCTTTTATAAATGATTTAACTAAACATGCTTCACATTTAATACAATTTAGAATTCTGGGGGATGGAATGTGGAGGGGTTTGTTTATCTTTTAATTTGCTTTCATGAGTATATCTGCTTTATGTGAGAATGCTAGAAATTTGTCAGTTCCCCATCTTAGCAACTTGTAATCAAGCTTCTATTTAAAGTTATTTTTCCTTTCATTTGAGCATTAGGAGATAGGATGTATTGTTTCTAAAGGCTAGGGATTGGAGTGTGAGCAAGAAAACATTTGGACGTATTGAAAAAGAAGATATTAAATATCATAAATATCATATCAATAATATAATTTATTAATGATCTTACCTTTTTGAAAATGCTACCAGTCTGATGAAACTTATTCCTTAGACAAGGCTTTCTCCCTGTAGTCTTTATTAAAAAAACCCAAAACTTCCACAAAAGGTTAATCAAATCCTAATATTTGTAGGTCAAAAAGTTGAAGAGATCTTATTTTCTTATTTTGTATATCTCATTTTCTTTTGTCTACAGTGTGAGGAGAGATTGCACTACTTAGACTAATCAATCTTGTATGATTAGTAGAACTATGTGCAATCAAATAAATATTTGACATTATGAACACTCAACTGAATAAATAATTTGATGCGTCTCCCAAATGTAATGTCATTATTTCTTTCATTTCTGTTTTATTCAATAGCTTTTAAAAACTGTTTTGAGTTTTGCTTTGGATTAAGACTTTTTTGCTAAAGTACACTTCTAATACAGTGTCTGAAGCAAATTGAAAATAATTAGCTAACAGCTTGGGAACTAAAATGGGATTTTACCTAAGGGAAACTGAGAGGAAGCAAATGGTGAAAAAAGATGATTCTCACTTTCATCCATAAATGCAAAAAAATTAACTCATGTTTTGATAAAAGATGTGCAGAAAATAGAGAAATGAACTAACCAAAAAAACCCCTACCAAACAAAAACAAGCACACACACATGAAAAACGTGTAAGAAATAAGAATTTTTGGGACTTTTTAAAAAGTAAAATTAGAAAATCAAAAGTAGATGTAATCTAGAATATCTCAGTTTCCATTTTCAGGTTAAAATCAGTATGTCTCAGGAAGAGGAGAGCTAGAATTATAGTGCAGCTCTGAAATGCTCTTTACTAGAAAAACAAAACTCCATCTGTCTGCTTATCCCACTGTTTTTCTTGTCATACTAGTTTTCAAGCCAAGCAATTTACAGATTAAGAAAATAAGTAATGGAAATTATTTAATTAATAAGAAACAGAGCAAAGAACATTCATTAAAACATCAAGAAGGTCAGACATGGTGAAGGAACTAAAATGCCTAAAATAGTGAAAAACACCAGGCACTGTGGAGTGCTACATTGAGTGGGCTCCCTGAACTGGAAAGAATAGATTACTCTGGAGCATTCTGACTGTGTTCCAATTGGATGTAGCAAAATGTTTCTTTTTAAAAAGCAACAAACAAACATGTATGAATAGAATGAAAAATTACACTTCTGATTCTTGGAAGGAAGTAAAAGCTCGGTGGCAGTCATTCTTCTGGAAAAAGCTAAAAAGTGTGAGCGGAGCATTTGTATGGAAAAAAATTTACAATCTTCCTTTTTGTGTGTTTCCTCAATGTTTTCTGCCCTCTTTTTTCATTCCAGACACAATTTATGATTTGGTAAGTGTCATTCGGATAACTGCTAATATTTAGGAAATTTTAGGAAATTAGGTACACATATTAGGAGACTCCTAAATGCTCTATGTGAAATGCTTTATAGGAGCTTTGTAACAGAGAAAGATAGAGGTCATAAGGCAAAAATGTGTAGAAACCAAGCCTCTCTGCAGCCAGCCAGTCAGCACTGGCACATCCCGAAGCAATATGTCCTCCTGCATAGTACCTGTTGTTCTTCAGTCAGATGAATTTGCTTCTGTTCCTCTACTCTGATTCATACAGAATATGTGGTTTATAGAACTACTTGCTTGTTTTATTGACAATATTGGAAAATAGTATTCTAGAATGGCAAAGAGAAAAGGGCAGCATTGCATGTGGGCAATTGCATATGGTTTTTATAATTTGCCTTTTTTTAGTAAAAAACATGAAGTGGGTTTGGTGCTCCATCTCACTTTCTACAGGACACACAAGGTTGTAAAAAATAATGTGAAGGGGTTGTTTAAAGAGTAGACATGGACAGACCTGGTAATTCCTCTTTGCTGCATAATGGCACAGCTTATACTGTTAAGTAGTGCTTCTTTTGAGGTAGGTCCAAATTCCAGACTGAATTGTATATGTTAATTATGTTACGGCAAAGAGGGATACTGCACTTGGTGTATTAGCTAACTCAGTTTTGGGTTTATGCATTAGAAAAACTGCTGAAAGAATTCTGCTAGATGATCTATTCTTTCATCAGGGAACCACTAAACTGAAAGGCAGAACACCATTTTTGTAGTTATAGTGACAATCTGCTGCTGTTTCCATCTCCAGCACTGTACAGCAGACTGATCTGGTTTCAAAAAGTAAGCTGTTCATGGAGGATATAAGTAGTGTATTAGAATTACTACTAGATTGATCTTTCTGGAATGAAATCTGTTAATCTATGAAACCCATATTTAGAACAGTACTAACTGCTGTGAGAATGTCTGTCTTCTAGATTCCTTTTGTTCTAAAAGTAACCCAGTCCCCTTTACCTTAAGTATAAATGTAACATTGACTAGTGCATGGAAACTGTTTTAATACATATGTTTTAATACATATGTGTGAGCAGTACTGAATTTTTGGGATAAATGCGAAAAAGTACAGTATGTGACCCAACACAGTGGGGACAGAATGTTTTGAGGATCTCCTTGGCTTAACTTGAGCCACTATTAGTCTTAATTTTGTATATAGTGTTCAGTTGTTCAAGTAATTCTTCAGGAAAAACAGGCAGAAAATGGTATCTTGCGCATAGTGGAAGAAAACAATTCTTTTACCTCAAAATGGATACCATAAAAAACTTTCTCAGTGTTTTCCAGCCATAGACATGGTGTATGGAACATGAACGGTTACATTTTAGTACCACAGGTATACAAACTCTGCGTCAAAACCCCTCAGCTAGTGAACTATGGCCCAAACGTAGCTTGCATCACTCCTTTGTGTCCCATTCTAGTTTGTAAGAAGTCCTTTAAGTGTGGAAAGGGAAGAGACCTGGCACAGACAGAGCTGATTGTAAGTTCATTGACAGAATGTGCCTCTAGAATCCAGGAGTAAGACCCGGTAGCCTAAGAAAATTAACTCAGGTTTTTTTCTTTAGCTGTCTCTTGTCGTGCTCCTGCTGTGATGCATAGGACTGCAGCTGAAGGTGGAAGAGCAACAAAGGTAGCAGAGCTTGAGTGCAAATGCAAGTACTTTCTGTGTTTCTCCTGTGCTTTGTTGTGAAGCTAGACTATTAAAAAAAAAAGGGAGAAATGGGGTGAAACAGAACAAGCTCGCTGGAGGCTATTACTACTTACACAAGTGAGATCTAAGAAGAAAACAGAGTGGTGCCCATCAAATTGCACTTATATTTGCATGTTGAAGTAATAGACCAGGAGCCTGTGAGTGTATGTGGAACACAGGGGATGGAGATTATCTTTTATTCATTTAGCTCTATCTTCTTACTTTTGAAAAAGAAGTTAAGACATATTGGTAAAAAACAAAGTGCAGGCATTCCATAGTTTGCACAAGAGCTTCACGTGGTTTTTCGTCTGATGTAAGGAATTTGTCTAAGGACACTGCCCCCCTAATTTAGAGTCAAATGTTTAAGTTTGTAAAAATGTTGTGGTTAGTGTCAAATTTATTGAGAAAAAAAGCAGTGCTTTGTTTAAATTTTGTTTCACCAAAACCTTATGCTGAAGTTCAAACTTCTTATCAATGCCAGTGGCTCACCTTTCCTGATTTAGAGCCTGTTGGTGCAAGATGCATCTTCCATGACACATTCTTTTGGAAGCTCACTAGGAGTTCAAGGTCCCTGCTGATTTACAGAATAGTCCTTTTGATAAATTTCTAACCAAGCTAGATTTTTGGCACAAGAAAGAAGAAAAAGTATGATACTGTAATATGCTGCATCGTGATCCCTTCTGTAGGGTTCCTACTCGTGATTTTTTTAGACTGTCTGAACAACACCAGCCTGTCAGAATGGTGGATGGGCACAGGGTGTTTGTGACTGAACTAGAAATTTCCAGGAATTATGTTTTGCTTTTGTCAAGCATGAACATCAATGAAAGGTGTATGAGTCACTGTCTCACTGATACGCTATTGCAATTTAGTTTTATGAATTATATTCTGGGAAACTTGCACAGTTCTTTGTTCAAAATATGAGCACAATCAGAACCACATGGCAGTGCCAAAATATGCCAGTATCTGATTGCTTTTTTAGTTTAAATGGTAGTGTGGATAGGCAGCGTGGGTGGTGGTTTCATGTTAAACAGGACGAAGAGGAACCCCCATACAATTCTGGCCGGAACTGTCTGCTTCTCTTGTCTCATATGACCCATGTTGCCCTGATTCAGGGAGGAATAAAAACTAAAACTAAGTACTCCTCTAGTACTGTTTTTACTACATCAGATCATATTGGGTTTACTAGTTTGCTGTAGCCAGCATAAGAATATAGTTCGAACTGTGTGATTGGAGGTAAACAAATGTTAGCTGGTAAATCAGCTGAGCTAGAAGATGAGAATATGGCTTATACTTTCGATTTCTGCTACTAATTTGTTCCATAGTCTGACAATATTGATAGGAAATATTCTTGTGTTGAATTCTTGATTGTTTGGAGTCATACTATTTCTTATCAGCAAATCATCTTCACTTGATGAATGTTTCTTATTATGGCTATAAAAATGTAATTATTCTCAGTGGAAGTGTATGAGACATTATCCAGAACTGATTTGCTGTGAACAAAATTAAGTTGAAGGCTGGAGTATAATCATCGTGTATTGAAACCCTGACTTTATAATGTGAATATGAAACTGATCCAGTTTCTGTTCTTCTAAGTTTTGAAGATGGACTTTCGTATCTGCTTTTGAGCTTTTCTAGCCTCACATATTTAATGTATTTAGCAATGCATGCTTAAATCATGTAGCATATACAGTAATACATTGCTTTGCTATATGGTCTGGTAGTTTGTGTTTTGCCTCTGTAGCATTTTTATACTGCTATAGAAATGATAGGGTATACTGGGTGGGGGTGGTGTTGAGAAGGACTACTTTTTCGGCAACACAGTCTAAAACAATATTTTAAAATTTAAAAACTCTGGAAGTAAACTTCCTCCCATGTTATGTAAGAAATCTTAAAATACTGGGAAGGTGGGGAGGAGGGACAGGGGGAGGGCTGGGATAGGGAGAACCAGTATTGTGGAAAGATATGTTGATTCTTATTTAATTAAGATCAGTTTAAGCACTTGCACAGTACCATTTATGGAGAGAATTTATAAAAGATACTAATACAAGTTTTGGGTTTTTTCACTTCTGAAAGGACACATCTGATGCCCCCAGTTCCAGCTGTCTGTTCCACTTCTGTAATAAAAAGTATTTAACAGCGACCTCTTCAGAGAGCACTTCCTAGGCACTAAAATAGCCTGCTCATCTAGTCATTGCAATTGCCCTCTTTCCTCAAGGCACAGAGCATATTTTTGGATTAAAAAATGGGTATAGTAACCCAGAAAAGTACAATGCAAACGATGTATCTAGTGAATCCAGTGTTTCCTAAGATATTAAAATATTTGGGGAGGATACATTTAGATTTACAGTCGATGCAATGAAACGGAGCATCCTGCCTAGCTGTTGAGCCTGAGTGACCTGCATGCTGATAATGTTGGAAAACCCTAAGACTGAACTTAGACCTCAGTTTATTCTAGGAAAGACAGTTTGTCACTCTTGTTTTTTGACTCCTTTCTTCGTACTAAATTTGCTTTGACTGTATATCATGACTGTATGACTGCATATCATAAGCATATTCACTACAAAATTAACTACTCTCTACAAACATTTTTAAAATCAAACTGAAATTACAAAACTGACTATATTTCTAACATTTGATAGCAGAAAAAAGAGTCAGTGGCATTTTAGTTTTATCCCTGTAGAAAATTTTTGGTGTCTTGTCAGAATTTTGTAAAATTAAAAATATTCTCTGAAAAAGAAATAAAGAATTTTCTGTTCTGGAAATCATAGAATCAGAATGGTTTGGTTTAGAAAAGACCTTAAAAGCCATGTATTTCCAAACCCCCTGCCATTGGCAGGACACTTTCCATTAGACCAGGTTACTCAGAACCCTATCCAGCCTAGCCTTGAACACTTCCAGGGATGGGATAGCTACTGCTTTTCTGGGCAACTGCCTCACTTCCTGCACAGTAAACAATTTCTGCCAAATATCTAGTCTAAATCAGCCCTCTCGTTTTAAATCCATTCCTCCTTTTCTGGTCACAGTATGCTCTTGTAAAAAGTCCCTCCCCATCTTTCTTGTAGGTCCTTTCAGGTGCTGGAAGGTGCTATAAGGTTTCCCTGGAGCCTTCTCTTCTCCAGGCTGAACAACTCCAGCTGTCTGAGACTCTCCTCAAAGGAGAGGTGCTCCAGCTCTCTGGTCATCTTAGTGGCTCTGCTCTGAAGAGCAGTAGTTCAGTGGTATTACAGCTGGAGAAAAAGTTTTTAGAGATTGGTGTGAGAAAATGACATGCTGTGGTGAGGCTGGAAGACCAGGGTATGCTAATTCAAGTTTAAGTTTGAACTGATGCAAAACTAAGGATGTCACATTTTCCAGGCAGTATTTTCTTTGAGACTATTGAGCACTAGGAATCATAGTGTATTTCAAGGGGCAAAAATGGTGAAAAACCCAAACATTGATTGAATGATCATCTTACCCAGTAGCAAGAATTCTCTTTTTTACATATGTATGTATATAAGTATATGCCACAAACCATCTCCAATTTGAAAGATTGTAATTTTATGTAGTATTTTTCTCACATGCATAAAGATGCTGCATTGATTGTGGTAATGTGGAGCAGTCTGAATTATTATTTTACAGGTAAAAGAGCTTTTAATTGATTATGCTATAAATTATGATAGATGCGTTCACAGAGTTATTATCTGTATTTGGAAGTTTTAAGTAAATATCTAATTTTGATTTTCATAAATCAGTATGCTCAAAACCAGCATAATCTGAAACTAAAAATAAATATTATCAGAAGTGTTTAAGAGGTTCTGACTCAGGTAATAGACTTTAAGTTTTGAGAGATTAGTTATTTGCTGGGTTACTATTGCAAATCACTTTGGAATAAGTAATTTTATTTAAAGCTTTGATTGGCAAATAACCTTTGTCAAGTGGGTGAAACAAGTTCACACTTAACTGTCTAGAAGCATAGACAGTAGCTGTCTGTAAGCTATACTGAAAACTGAAGTTAAAACAGCTGTACTCAAGCCTGGGAGAGCCTATGTTCTCTGAGGATTTTTCCTGGGTTCCTTATGCCTTGTAAAAATTGTAATTTTTAACTGAAATGAGTCATAGTTCTTCTAAGAATCTTGTTAACCTTTGAATTCTTAAAAGAATTGCAGCTCTAGCACAAGAAACTGTATCAGATAGCCATATGACAATTCTTATGATGAGTACAGCTACACATTTTATGAAATAATATTTGAGGGTATTTTTTCCATTATAAAGTAACTTTTTTCATTATAAAGTATTTTTTCCATTATAAAGTAATCTCATTTGTTACAAGTAGAGAGCTAATGATGGTAGTGATGGTAAATGATGGTAAATGATGGTATCTGTTCTATAAATGAGTGTAAAGAGAAAAATGAGGCACCAACATCTGTTTGATGTTAGTCTGTTATACCTTTTAAACTTCTGCAAGATTGTCCTTTTGAAATACAGACCTAGAAAACTGTATCATTTAGACTGTCAGATCATGTGCTTTTGTAGTAAACACAGAAAATTAAATATTCTTCTTGTGAAAAGTGAAAAAAAAGTCATATTCTTTATCAAGGGTGATGTCTGACGTCCTTTCTTTTCCAAGTGCTATTGCTACCAAGGTAGAGAGTATTGTTTACATTATTTGATTTAAGTTTTTGTTTATACCACATTTAGGCACTCAGAAGGCCACCAGTCGTTGGAAATCTGCAGCACCTAGAGATAAGGCAGGCATAATATTTTGGCAATAATTTATCAGATTATGTGTTGATCTTTGCTGTCTCAGGAGTATCTTAGTGAGGAGATTTGGTCCCAAGAAGAGCACAGGTTGAACTAGTGAAAGCAGGTATGTAGTACAGACCTAAGGAAAAGTTCATAGTCTCCTTTCCTGTGTTATCTGTCATTGATTTCCTTCCTTCCTCTTAGTTTGGGGGGTCCGATGGTGTCCTGGTTTGAAGGACAGGTGTCTGCCAATAAAGGCAGAAGCTCCTCTTTGAA
>JAODKT010001744.1:19902130-19940919 GCA_027576195.1 Cossypha heuglini
TCAAACACTAGGGTGCAGCCTGGCACACTTCCTTAGCATAATAATGGGGAAAATTCTCCAGAAAGGAAAAAAAGGAAAGGGAACAAACCCCAACCCCCAACAAGCTGCTTATAGAATAAGTTGTCAACCTCTTCTCCCTGGTTGGTGGATGATAACAGACTCCCAGCAGGATGTCAGCCTTGTTGGCCTTCCCCTTAATTCTTACCCACAGGCATTCAACTTCACCATCATTGGTTTCAATACCCATGGCATCAAAAGCCTCCCTAATATAAAGGGCTGCCCCTCCACCTCTTCTCCCTTTCTCTTCTGAAGAGCTTTTAGCCATCCAGCACAGTGCTCCAGCTGCGTGAGTCATCCCACCACGTTTCTGTGATGGTGACTACATCACAGCTTTGCTGTTCCACCACAGCCTCCAGCTCTTCGTGTTTGTTACCCCTGCTGTGTGCATTGGTGTACATGCACCTCAGCTGGGTGACTGATTTCACCCCTAGCTCAGGCTTACCACCCTTGGGCCTGCTTCCAGAGAGCCCAGCTGCATCCCTTCCACCTTCAAACCTAGTTTAAAGCCCTCTCAACGAGTTCTGCCAGTTCATGAGCTAAAATCCTTCTGCCCTTAACAGAGAGATGGAGTCCATCCAGTTCCAACAGGGCAGGTGAGAGGGAGCTTCAGGTGTAGATAGCAATTGTTTTGCTGTAACAAAAAACAACAATTCATTTACTTTTTTAGGACTCTTAATTTGACATTCCAGTTCCAGTATGTTTGTAAATCTGAGCAGGATGTTAAGCACTCACGGTAGTGCCAATTCTGTATCGTTTCCGTTTCCAAAATGCAAAGGAGATCTGTAATACCAAAAGGAGGAAGAATAATCTCATTTTCTCCCCTATAGCTTCTGTAAAAAAAGATATGAAACTGTTAAAAAAAAAAGTTTTCTCTGCATGGAATTCATACAAGAAGGACCAATAGATCATTTTATCTCTCATTGAGGAATCATATCAAGTTCCACCTGAACATGAGGAAAAACTTCTTCACTGTGCAGGGGAGCAGACACTGGAGCAGGTTGTCTGGAGACGTTGTGAGTCTCCCTCTCTGGAGATACTCAAGAACTGTCTGGTCACAATTCTGCACCATGTGCTCTGGGATGACCCTGCTGGAGTAGGGAGGTTAATTGAAATGAGCCACTGTGGTGCCTCCCAACCTGACTCATCCTGTGGTTCTGTGATTCTGAACAGAGGACGTGGCAATAGGTAGCTCCACAGAGCTGCTTAGGTGACTTGACTCTGCTTTGAAGTTTTTTTGCTTGCCTTTGAGTTTTTTTTAAATGTTGTATGGGGAGAAATTTAGAGTGCAGGGAATTTAGACTCAAGTCATTGATTTGTAAGGATGTTTAAGCCATAGGCATTGATCTCTCTACCCTATTATGATTTTTATGTTTCAAGCTTAGTTTTGCCAAACACTTGAAAATGTGTCCTTTTGTATTCATTATACCAGTCAACTGAAACAGAACATTCAAAGGCATACAAACCCTGGTGTACCTGATTTGGAAGAACTTCTGCTATTATTGCTGGCAATATTTTTTGGTAGGGTTTTTCTTCATTTTAATACTGGATTTTTTTTTTTTTCTGCGTTTACTTTTGAAATACCATTAAAAGTCCGTAATTTATTCTGCAGAAATGAGGCTAGATAAATTCTGTTTGAAGCAAGAGAACACTTAAAGATTTTCCCATAACAGTGACAGTTACAGTCCCTGTACCCAGTATACCTGTCAATTTTAAGAAATTTTCAGGAAGCAATGTATCTGATGTAATAACCCTTGTGCCAGTTTGTTTGCAATTGACTAAGAGGTTCAAAAGTTGTTGTGGGACAATGTAAATCTATTGATATTTTTGTCCAGCAACAACCAAGAAGCATTTATTTCTTTTTGTTCTCTTTTTATATAAAACAATATCAATATTCGTTCTTTGTCACTTTTTCAGACCTGAGGTGTATGATTCCAATTCTGCATTATAATTGAAGACTTAAAGTCTGGTTTAGAGCTGCAAATCATTCTAGAGGCAGTTTTCTTTGCATGATAATCATGTATTAGAGCTGATTTTTCCTCATCATTCCTTTCAACTGCAGACATTTTTGAGCTTATAAAGCATTCTCAATAGGTCGGTTTAAAATGAAGGATTTTGCAAGTTGTTTTTTCTTCATAATGTGGTACTTTGTTCATACTTTAATCCTGTAAGGAAACCATTCTGGTTTATGCTTGTTAAGTTTTCATACACGAAAGCCCTGTGTCTAGTAATATATATAAGCACCACTTAATTGCAAACCAAAAAAATAATGACTGTTGGAATTATTGTGCATTAACTTCTTGCATATGGAAGTTGCTCTGGTTTTAGCTTTGCAGTACTGAATAATGCCATGTGCCTACAAAGGTTGTTTGAAAAGGGGCACAAAGCTGTAGAAAAGGCATCTCTTCCACTAAGAAAATTACTCCTAGCTAGATCTTGTTTGCAGATTAGAATAATTTTGATTTCTCTAATTGCAGTTGTTCTGAGATACCTCTGTCCGTGCATCTTACCATGATTACAAACACTTCTCAGAACAAACCATTACCCATGAGTCCTCAGCAGTGTTGCCTCTAGCTCTCTTTGTTAACTTGATTGCCATATGAAAGACATTTGTCTTGCAGTCAGCTCCTCTGGGACTCATGGCGTATTTTCCTTCCAAACAGTGCTCATCAAAACCAGTTAACAAAAGCTTTCTGTTCCCTGTATTTTGTTTTTGTGCTAGATTTTAGTTATGATTTTGACATTGCATAGGATCATAGAGTCATTTAGGTTGGAAAAGACTTTTAAGATCATGAAGTGCAAACACTAACCCAGCACTGCCAAGCCCACATGGCAGGGTCAGAGGGGACTGTTACTTTCACAATGTAATAATGTTTCCTGATTTCTGATGAAGTCATAGGTCATGTGATTACCTGAGATTACTTTACAAATTATTTTCCATCTTTTTTTCCAAAGGTGGGGTATTATGGAGCTTCCTCCATTCTAAAATTGCTTAGCTGTGATCAATTCTATTACCCTCTGCCATTCTCTTCTGATGTGGATTCTCTGTGCTGTAGGTGTAGGAACAGTCTGGCTTAAACAGTTTTACTGATAGTTGTAATACTCTAGTATTTCGCGTTGATTTAAGAGCCTTTCCTATAGCATGGAAGTGAGAGTCCCAAGCTGTTCCTGTCTGTGAATAGGTTCTGGGGATATTAGTCCAGCGAGACCTATGCTTCCTGCTTATCAGTGCAGCCTAGTTGCCTCTGTAGTAAATTTCAGTACACACCAAAGTTTTCTGCAGCTCTGTCAAGTGGAGAAAATCAAACTGGAGTATTAAGTTCTAAGGTAAGATGCACACAGTTAGTGACATTCATGGTTGTACAAGAGCTTGCATTTGGACACAGTGGTAAACTGAAACCATCTCCATGCATTTTTGGCACAGCAGCTCAGAATTTACAAGCCCTCTTGGAACATAATACCCTGGAAAGTGCAAATGCAAAGAATAAGGTAGAATGACAGGACAAGTGTTTGTCCAGAACCGATAAATCCTGCCTAAATACTTATTCTCTGTATTTTTAATACAATCCACAGTATCCATACTGTTAACAACTTTATCATTATTTGCAGAGTTCAGTATCTCCCATAGAGATACTCTTTGGGAGTAATGAGAGACACATAAATCCAAACCAGTATAAGCCATAAATGTAATCTTTCTTGAAACATACAGAGATTCCCATATCTACAGTAACCACAGTGTTAACAATTGTCATTAACTTTTGGTACCAGTGTCAGGCAGTAGTGGTCTGTCGTAGCCCATGAGCATCAAAAGTGGCCTCTGTAATACATAGTGTGGTGGATTGACCGTGGCTGGATTCCAGGCACCCACCAAAGCTTCTCTATCACTTGCCACCACAGCTGCACAGGGGAGGCAAGGATTTGGAGTTAGAGTGTGGGAGAAGAGCATGAGAGAAGAGTTTTGACATTCAGCAGTGTCTTGATATGCTCCTGGCTTGGTTTTTCCTAGTGTATCTCTTGGTTATTGGACTATATTGGGTTCTGTGAGCTGTGAAAGAGAAAGCCAGAAACAGAAACAAAGGAGATGGATAGAAGAGGCAGAGCATAGTAAATTTCTCCTGAGTGTCTCCCATAAAGAGAAAAAATTGGTTGCTTCTTTAAGCCAGTATCCTCATTCCAGTCAGGATAGGCTTAACTTTTGCAATAGCCAGGACAGGGCATGGCTGAGACCTGGGGGGATTGTTCTGTTATACCTCATGTCACTGCTGGGATCAGGGAAAGGTAGTGTCTTCCAGAGAGAAGGGCTTCCATCCCGTTGAGTATGTGTGGTGTGGTTCTGAGCTGGAGGGAGCAGCAAGGTAGCTTTGGTTCCAAGCTGGAGGGGCCAGACAGGTAGCGCTGGTTCAGAGCCAAAGGAAGCAATGGGATATTTATCTGTTGTCAGGGGTTTCCACAGTGAATAATAACACGCTTTTTTCTTACTCTCTCTGCCTTTAGTATTGTTGCTGTTACTATTCATTTCCTTATCTCATTGCCATTCCCAGTAAATTGTTCTTGTCTCAACATGTGATCTTTACCTTTTGTGCCTCCAATTCTCCTCTCTAGCCCTTCAAAGAGGGGAGGAGGGAGCGAGTCAGTGGCACATGGTTTGGAAAAGTTTAGTGGGAGTAAACTGAGGAGTAATGTTCCTAAATCATGACGGCCAAAAACCTGGGATGCCATTAATACCAGATCTTCAGATTACTTGAAAAGGTTTGGTCATCTTACAGGAGCAAAGCAGGAACATGGCAATGCACGCAAGTTCTTACATTCATATGGGATAAGCACCATTTTGGAAGTCCAGCTATGTCTTCCTGCAAATGTAGCAGTGCAAGGAAATTTGAAGCACATGTGCTGACAAAAGCAAGCAGTTACCAAAGATGGTAGGAGTTCCTAGGCTTTCTACTCTAAATTTTATATTATGCTTTGTAATAATAAAGTTGTGGCTTGTTTCAAACTCATTCTTGTTGGAACATGCCCTTCACAAATTACTTTTCAAAGGCAGAGCAGTCCACAGTTTATTTTTAGAGATTTTTATTTTGTTCTGCCTTTCTTGGCAAAGTAAAGGTATTTTCACATCTGAAGGATGGGATGCCATCCAGAGGAGCATGGACAAGCTAAAAAGGTGAGTGTATAGGAATCTCATGAGGGTTTAATGAGACCAAGCAACGTGTGCTATACCTGGTTGGAGGAAGGCTGAGGCATGAAGGGATCAAGAGCAGCCTTGAGAGAAGGACTTGGGGGTGCTGGTGGGTGAGAGGCTGGACATGACCCAGCCATGGGCACTGCCAGCCCAGAGAGCCAAACGTGTGCTGGGTGCATCCAGAGCAGTGTGGGCAGCAGAGCCAGGGAGGGGATTCTGCCCCTCTGCTCTGCCTGCTCTGCTCTGCTCTGTTCTGCTGAGACCCCACCCGCAGTGCTGCACACAGCTCTGGAGTCCCAGCACAGGAAGGATATGGACCTGCTGGAGCAGGTTCAGACAAGGGCCAGAAAAATAATCAGAGGGGTGGAGCACCTCTCTTATGAGGAAAGACTGAGTATTTGGTTTGTTCAAAGTTTGTTGTGGTTTATTGAGTATTTGGTTTGAATAGAGAAGGCTTAAGAGTGACATAATTTTGGCCTTTCAGTTCCTGAAGGGAGCCTACAAGAAGGATGGAGAGAGACTATTTACAAGGGTGTGTAGTGACAGAGCAAGGGGGGATGACTTCAGACTGCAATAGGGTAATTTTAGATTTGATATTAGGTAAAAATTCTTTACTATGAGGGTGGTGAGGCACTGGAGCACGTTGTCCAGAGAAGTTGTGGATGTGTCATTATTGGAAACATTCAATGTCGACTTGGATGGAGCTCTGATCAGCCTGGTCTAGTGAAAGGTACATGGCAGGATGGTAGGAACTAGGTGATCTTCAAGGTCCTGTTCAAGCCACACCATTCTATGTTTCTATGAGTTTTGTAATGCAGACTCATATAAATCATTAAAATCCATTTTAAAAGAAGAAATCTGATCATAATACAGTTTTACTCAACCTTTTTGGTTTTGTTACTTCCTTCTTTTACTGACTTGTGATTTTTCATCCTTCCCACAGAGGACTTTTTCTGACATTCCTGTTTTATGTTTCATTGTCTAGTTAAAAGTAACCTGTATTAAATTTAAGAATATCACCATGTGTACTATCTTCTTAAACATTACTGAAAATGACCTTCCAGACAATTGGTTTAGCAAAAGGAATTATGAGCTAAATGTGAAAATATTTTCTCTTTTTCTTCTTGCAGCCTGCAAATGATAATCTGCATACAGATGATGAGCAGGAACTCTCAGGAGATAAAGAAAGCTATCTCTGTGCTGTGTGTCTGGATGTTTATTTCAATCCTTACATGTGCTATCCATGCCACCATATCTTTTGTGAGCCTTGCTTAAGGATGCTTGCCAAAGACAATCCAACCAACACTCCATGTCCACTGTGTCGCACTACAATTGCCAGAGTCTTTTTCCAAACAGGTATAAAAATGAAAGTTTTTACACATAGAAAAATATTTGTACTTTTCCTTCCTGTATGCATTCAGAACAAAGTTTGGTAAAGTTAATCCACTGTGAGATTTTATTTCCATTTGACTCCTCCTAAGAACATTCCATGCAGGTTCTCTTCATTGTCAAGAAGCTATTTGGGACATGTACTTAGAAACTTTTTATTTTACAGGTGAGATTGTGGTAATTTTGTTTTCTGGTAGAATTCTGGTAGATTTCTTTTTTTTCTTCTTCCTGAATAATAACAAGCTCCAAACATAATAAACATTTCTCAAACTATCCTATTAGAAAAATATTTTTTTAATTGCTCACTTAATGGCACACAAAAAAAAGCACTTTTAATTGACGACATTAAACTTGGACACAAGTGCAGATAAAGGCTGGCAGAGCCCTTGATAGTCTTCTTAAATTCTCCCATCCTGGCCTCTTATACCCTCATCTCTAGTGTTCTTTACTCTTAATAGTAGGAAAAATATGGTGGGTAGGGGTTGTTTGGAGTCAGATTGGGTATAGAAATAGAAGAGGGTAAGTAGTCCTGCAGATAGAATATCTGTAACAGCGTGAGTCAGTCTTTTATGTCCAAAGCTTATATGGTAGATTCAAGTACCATTGATAAAATTGCACTGTGGTATCTGGAGTTAGGTCATTTACGGCACTTAAAACTGTGCACAGACAGATCACAAAGTAATGGAAATGACTCAGTCATGCAGGAGTGTTTGTTTCATTTTAGATGCTACAGAGATCCTCGTAAGCTGTTGTGAGTGCTGTGATGATGACAGGTTAGACATGCAGACTGAAGTATGATTTCACGTTGATCAGTAGAGCTGCCCACCTTCTGTTTCTGATTGTGCACAGACTCTGTCTCTGTACAGGTATAACTTTATATGATTTGATGGCAGGTCGGTTTGAGGAACTGACTGGGATAAATAAGGTAAATTTGAGTGGGAAGGAGGCATTTTTCAGATGAACCTATTGCCCCAAGATGATTCACTGAGCAGCTGCTGGTGGCCAGGGATAGAGACTGGATATCCCTGCATTGACAGCACTGCAGCAGAGAAAATGGATGGAAAGCTGCAGCCTGAGCACTCTCAACCCCCTGCCTGTCTGGTGTATAGAGATTTCAAGCTGTTTTCATTTCATTTCCCTAATGTTTGATGCTCCCTTCAATTTGATGTACAGATGAAGTGTGTTTCACTGATAGAGAGTTAGGTTTTTCTAGGGCTATTTAAATTTTAAAAAAGCAATTTAGCAGTTTTGCTGCAGGAAATTACTAGTGGGAGAGCACAAAAGGAGAATAAAGATGCCTCCTAAAATGTATTTGCAAAACTTTTCAACATGTTACAGTCATCTAAGTGAAATATTACTGGGATTATTTGTAGCCTTTAAGTACTTAACATACAATATGTAAAAATGCCTGGTGGGAGGGAATGAAGAAGGAGCCAGATTCTTCCGAGTTGTGCTCACTGCAGCACAAGAGGCATTCAGCACAAATTGAAATACATAAGATCCCATCTGAACGCAGGAAAGTATGTTTTTTCATGTGAGGGTGTCAGACAGGCTGGTCAGAGAGGCTGTGGAATACCCATTACAACCCAGCTGGACATGGTTCTGGGCAGCTGTGCAGCTGACCCTGCTTGAGCAGGCTGGACTAGCTGTTCTCAAGACATCCCTTCAACCTTATTCACTCTGTTAAATATTAAATAGGTATGTAGCTTTTTTGAGGGAAAGGATTTATGTGACTAAGGTGTCATAGATAAGTAAATAGAGCCTACTAAAAATAGTGGACCATAACAGTATATGTTTTGTATCAAGAACTTCAGATGAGAGAAATCTGCAGCTATTTGCATATTGCCATTTAGTATATAGCAATATGTGCTTGACTTAGCAATATAATTAAAAATAGGTGTGCTAATGTAGCTTTGCTTTATTATGTATATATATATATATATATAAAGAAAAATATTTTGAAATTTTCCAGTTCATAACATACCAAACAACTTTTAAATGAACTAAAGGGTATTGATGATGATATTGTATCCTTAGAGAAATTAGTAAAATCAGCACATTAAGAAGATGATGGTGCCAGAGAATTGTAAAGGATAGTATTTTTTTTCATCAAAAACTATTAAGCCTTTTAGAAGTTATGCTAAAGTCACTGCTGCTATAGGTTTATGCAGGCAGCAAAGCGAAGTTTCTTGTAGTTTTTACATACTTCTCTAATGCTGCAGCTGGGATATCTTATTTCCCTCTCTGAATTAGTTTGGATGCTTTCTGCAGCTTTCAATTTGTATATGTGCATTTATTTTACAAAGATATGTCAAAAAGAAAAACAAGAATATATTCTGAAGTTCATTTTTTAGCTTGAAGCTTGAAAGCTTCACTTTCAGACTGAGCAGAACTGCAACAGAAAGATGCATGTAATGTGTAAAAAAAAAGGCTAAGAGGTCGATTATCTGTCAGTTATGGAGAAAAACAGTGTTTAACTGAGATCTACAAAGCCATATTTGACACATGAGGATAATTCCTCTGGCCAGTTGCCTTGATCGACTGAGCCTTTTTCACAGGATCCCTTAATCATGAGTTCCAGTCCAGACCGGTTGCTCTGATAGTGTTTACTATGCATTCCCATCATTCTTGAAGGTTTTCTTAGAAGCCCTTCTCCCGTCAGAATGAACTCACATCTGATCGGATGATAGCATGTGCAGGGTACCCCTAAGAAAACAGCTTTTGAGCTGATTCCATCAAGTAACTTTCTGAGTTACTTGATGAGTATCTGAGTATCTTTTAAATGCTTCACTTATCTGAAAAGTGACCTTCTACACTTCCATTCATAAAGTTTCATTATGTTGTTTGGAAGAAGGGCCAGGTCTGACACAGATGTGCAATAAATCCACCACTTTGGGGAAATGCAGGTTGAGGGTAGTGGCTGTGCAAGGGAGGTCCAGGCACGTGGCAGGGGAAGAGGATCATGTCCATACAGAAGGGCAGGTGACCTGGCCAGCCTGAGAGGATCTTTCATTGCAGGCCTAGCCAAGCAGCCTTCTAGAAGCCAGTAAGGCTTGTCACCACTGCCTTTTCTGAAAAACACGAATTAGATGCCTCACCAGAGGTTTCACTATTTAAATTTTAATAAAATTGAAAGAACTGTGTTGATTTCTATGGTCTGTAGCAGGAAATTAAAATGTTCTCTGTCTATTCTGTGAGAGGCAAGCAGAGTCTCATCAGAAGCCTGAATCTGAATAGTACTTAATCCAAAAATGTTCAGCATATAAAATTCTTTCATAAAAGTTTAGAAAACACTAGTGAAAAATACACAGTTTGTTCATTTTACATTTAGGAGAGAAATATGCCTTTTTTCCTTCAGTGATACCAGTTTATACAAGCAGTAGGTCTATTTTCACATAACAAAATAGAGAATTTGAAGATTCTGTGCTCTTCATGTATTGTGTAGCTTCATTCCACCTGCATTGTGATATGCTGAAATAAAAGATAATTTTTAGAATCAGATCAGCATGGGGTTTTTACTTCAGATCTACTGATGTCTTCCTCTTACACAGAAAAAGCTCCTGGAACCAAAGGAATTTTTTCTTCTTTTTGGAGTCTGCTCACAAGAAGTCAAGCTTTCTTAAATTTGCCAGAGAAAAAGATTTTATCCTTCCATAAAATATTTATGATTAGATTACTGTATTCCATTACATTGGACCACATAAAGTACTAAACACAAGTCTTGCAAAAAAACCTGTGAATGTCTTTTTTTTACTTTGAAGGTACAGAAAGAATTATGGTATCAGCTACTCTTAATATTTATCTGGAGCCGACTTGGTTGGAGACACAAATTGTGCAGGGGTTTGATAGCCAGGAGTTTGAAGTTTTTCCTGTTAACTACTAGCTTAGAAACCCTATCATCTGCAGATCAATTCTATGGTAGTAAAATATTGTTTTTAAATTGTTTTCCATTGCACTGCTATGGATAGATTAGTTTGGCAGTTTTGAGTTGCAATCATGTAGGTATTTCCCCAGATTATACCCTGAAAAGATGTTGATTTCTGGAGATTAGTACATAAAGCCAACTCCTCCAGTGTGTCAGGAATCATTTTACAAATGTTTTCTTAGTTCCTGTTAATCCAAAGTATTTTTTAAAATCTAAAAAAAATTTCAGGCTGTTCCCCTTCCTTTGCATTACTGACTATTACTGAGTGGTGAGGTTAAAAAAGCAAAATGAGCTGAGCATTAGTGGCCCAGTCATTTTTGTAGATGTAATTTTTATTCATACAGGTCGTCATAGTTTTGTAAGTCCCAAATAGCTTGATTTCTTAAATACATAATTTTGCCAGAACTTGACATCATATTTTATAATTTTTTTTCCCAAAGTAACAGATTGTTTAAGATTTGCTCTTACTATATATGGAAATGCTTGGGTAAATGAGATTTTGAAAAAATTAGATGTTATAATCAGAAGAAGGATTGCACAGTAGATACAGCATTTTTATTTTGTACACATTTATGTAAATTATCACTTTATTTAGAGCACTGATGCATGTATTCTTTCCCATTAATTATTGTAGATCTGAATAACTCTACCAGATCTTTTTTCCCTATGGAATATTTGAACCTAAAGGAAAATTTTCAAAAATCCAATTCTGCCAAATGGCCTCTACCAAGCTGCAAGAAAGCATTCAGAGTTTTTGAAGGTAAGATTTTAAATTTTTGCCTAAATATCATTCAATCTCAAGTGTAATATTTGAAAATAAGACTGTGATTAATACATGCCATTGGCAAACAGTCGGATGATTCTTAAGGTAGAGATGAGTTTAATTCTTGTGGTGATTCATACACAGTGCTATGAATCTAAAGATAAACTTCAAACTGTAAAAAGACAATTTTCTATTTACCTTTTCATTTATTTTTTAATCTTTAATTCTGTGCACATTATCAGGATAATTGTATGTAGCTTCTTTCATAGAAAAAATTCTGTCTGCCTAGTGGAATGAAGAAAATTGCTCTAGGAAAAAAGTTACTGGTTCTGACCATGGTCTGTAAAGACCTCTCAAAAAGTCAGAATCAGTCTTTTATGAAAGAAATAAAATAGAATTTTTGAATCATATATATTATTCTATACATAATACATATGAAATAGAGTAATGGGTATGGGTGTTTCAGTTTCATTTTCTCTTTATTGCGTGAAGAAAGCTTAGTCCTCTTGTTGCTACTTTAACACTTAAACATTCTCATGATTAACTGATCATTAACTGAACAACTTTTAAGTTAGACCACCTAAATGCAGGATTCACTGTTTACCCATATTTCCCTGTTTTCAATCTAATGACTTTCTTCACCAAGCCTCAGATGTACATTTATTTATATAGTTACTTGTAAATACTTTTCATAGTGATGAGTCTTGCTGGCAGACATAATTTTCCTGTTTCTAAGAACAGAGTGCTTCTAAAAGTATGTGGAAAAAATAAAACAAGACTTCTATTTTATATTCCTTTTTAAGTCTGCCTAGGCCTTTGTAAAGGTGAAATTTGATAAATTCTGGTACTCCACTTAAAAAATCATATCGCATAAGGTCACAATTTGATTCTGAAAATATCAAAAAATGTTCCTGGCTATCAAAAATAGCAGACTTGAGAAGTTTGAGAACTGGTGGGTTATCTTTGGTACTAATCAGAGAAGAAACTGTTGGCAGGATAAACTAAGAGGATTATTTATTTTCTCTAACAGGAGTTAATGTAGTATGGGTGTTAATGCTGGGTTAATTTTATTATATATTATGTATGTGACCTAGTTCCTTTATGTTTTGTAGTGTTATGTGAGTTATGCCTTTCATAAATATATTTCACAATGCTAAACATTGTACAAAGCATAAATAATTAGAAATAAAAGAGAGAGCTGGGGAGGTCATACAGTTTCAGTATTGTGCCACCTGAAAATCTGCCATATTGTTCAACAAAGGTAATATTGAATGCTAGAGTTATGTGTCTCTGCATAAAGTCCCACACTAAATGGGAACATTGCTAGATCTAGTTAATAAGACAGACAAACCAAAAAGCTGTCTGAACCTTTGTCTTTGCATTCCTAAATAAAATGGTTGCTGCCTTGTCTCTCTTCTGACTTTTTATTTCAATAAAAACTACTGCAAATTTGTGTGCTTTCAATATGAAAATATATAGTATTTTCTTTCTGTACTGTTTATTTGGGCTTATATCTAAATTGCTTGGCAGCACCTAAAGTTCCATATTTGGTTTTCGTAATTGCTTGTGTTCTCTGGCTCAGGAGGCTGCTAGGAACTTAACAGGCATAAAATACTGAGAATAGTGGCAGCAAAACTCTTCTGACACCATATTAGATTCCTTTGCAAATGCAAACCATGATACGGCTGAGATCTGAGGGGATAAAAAGGGTACTTAATTTTCTTTAAATTAAGAATCTAATAGCCTAATAGGATGGTAGAATTTCAGAAGTCAAATATAAAGAATGGGAAGAGGAATAGGGTGGGTGCGTAAGTAGAGTGACTTGAGTGGAAAGGGATATGATTACAGTGCTTAGAAAACAATGAAATCCTGCAAATTTGAATGTGAAAATAGCCTCTATATAGGAGTGCACTGTCAAATACTGCAATACAGTACTGCATTGTCAAAGAAAAAATTCTGTAGCCATGTTAGAAATGGATATGCTCTTTCACTTTCATATCCAGCAGGCCCAGTGTTCACTGTGAATGTAGAAGCTCTTTTTGTATGATTCCAGCTTTCATTGTGACAAAACCTCTTCCACAATACCATCTAAATACCACAGATACAAAAGTAGCAAACCTTACCCAATAAATCACTCATTAGAGATGCTAGATAAAATCAGACCTCATTGGGATATGAGAACAGAAAGATGGCTGTTAAGAAGTCTAGATTATATACAGAATTTATCAGGTTAACTAAATTTGACTTTCTGAACATTGCAGAGCTGCTAGATAAAATCAAGCAGCCTCTTTTTCCTCTTTCTCCTCTTTTTCCTTACTTTTTCTCCTGAATGGATTCACTAAGCCAAATATATTTGCTAATCTACATGTGAGTCTTCTTTCATATGAGATTTTCCATGAGGAATGTAGAATTATCTTTAAAAATACAACCAACCATAGTTTTTCAGTTCTTATGCAAAAAGAAACCTCAGCACTGCAGCACTTTTGGGCTTTGAGCTGATGAAAATTGCTCCAGATTAGTTTGCCCTTGTATTGCACTGTATTTTTTTCCATTAAAATAATCAACAGAATTTCCATTTGTTTCATAAACATTACTTATGGTATAAGTAATGCTTATACCAGCTCTCTATATGGTATGCTGTGTATGGTCAAGGATAGGTTAATGATAAAATGGAAACCCTATTCAAGAAAGAAAGCAATTCTTTTCCCATTCAGATTTTTAATACATGGAAAAATTAACAAGCTAATTTTAAATATTTCTCTAAAATACCTGTTTCATATGAGATAAACAAAGATAGTATATTAGTTATTTTTTTGATTATTGACAACTTTAAAAAAATGTAATTGCACAATAGAAATAACATCTCAATTACTGGTTTCCTTAAATGGATTTTAAAAGAGATAAATAGTGTAGTTTGAACAGGAGAGTTAAATAGCAAATAAACTCAATTGGATCCTATTATCATATATTCATAGTTGAATAACTTAAGTGTGGCCTTTGTATGCCATTAAGGTGGAATTGCATTCTGTAAGTGCTGTACAGTCACAGGAAGTTCACCAACGAAGGGTAAGTCTCCAAAAGTAATGTGGGCTAAAATGAATTATTAGAATAATTTAAATTGCAAATATAATACTTAATTTGACAGTGATTTTGGTGTAATCAAGTGCAGAAATTAAAAATGACTGAGACATTTAGTACAGTGGGCCTAAAAGTGTTTTTTTTAAAAGCTTTTGCATAAATCTGAGATAGAAATATGTTGAAGAGATAGAGGATAAAGTAGTCAGGATAATGATGGTAACATTGTAGGTGGATGCTGGCTGCCTGCATACAGAGTAAGGTTGTAGACATGGCCTAAGAAAAGTAGAGGCAGGTGTTCAGAACAGGAGAAAGGATTATGAAACCTCTGAGTTACAGCCCTTGGTGGCTATTTGAAATCATAATTATTCCTAGGCTAATAGGAATCACCTCCAACTGTAACTGTTGCTGATGTTTTTATTTAAAATATGGCAATTAAATTGAAAGTCTGGTTAAAAATAGAATTATTTTTCTATCTTTTCAAATTTTTAATCTAGAAAGTGTCCTCTCAGTGTTGCATACTATGAAATCCGTGCGGATTCTTTCTTGATCTCATGTCTTTAGGTGCTTAATAAAAAGATTGTCTTCTGCATCCATCAAGGATTGCACAATAGAGTGTTTTCCAAGCCTACTAAACCCTCGTGGAAATTACCACCACCTTAATAGGTCACATCTGCCATGTCCTTTTATGTAATCATTCTCTAGAGAAAATGGTGAACAATGTCTTTTAGAAAAAGGTTTTAATAATACCTGTTGGTATATTTCTTTATGTCTCTGTCGCTAAAACAGGGGTAGAATACTAAAATTTACTTTCTTGATTAAGATTCTTGTTCGTGGTTTCAGTTTGATAGGCAACAAAGGCAGGATGCTAAAACCAGAAAATTTACAGGTTTTAAGTTCATAATTCCTTGTTTAAAACAACCAGAAATACTGATACTGATTTTCAAGTTCAGATACTGTGATCTACTGAGAATAAAACAAGACAAGTGTTACTGAAAATAGAAGGTGCAGCGTTTAATTTTTGCTATAAAGGGTAATGCTGGCAGAAGGCTCTCAGAATAATCCTTCTTTTGGACTATTTTTCTCAAGTTCTGCTATTCCATCCCATCAGAGCCACCTGGAACAGGTGACACAGGAACTCATCCAGGTGGGTTTTGAATGTCTCTGGAGAGGGAAACTCTACAGCTTCCCTGGGCAGCCTGCTCCAGTGCTCTGCCACCCTCAACATAAAGTTCTTCCTCATGTTGAGGTGGAACTTCCTGTGTTTTATTTTATGGCCATTGCCCCTTTCCCAGGCTCTGGACACCACTGAACAGTCTGTCATCATCCTCTTGGCACCCACTTTTGAGATATTTATATGCATTGATGAGATCCCCTCTGACTCCTCTCTAGACTAAACAGGTGCAGCTGCCTCAGCCTCTCCTCATAAGATCCTTCAGTAGAGCTTGTGAAATCACAAAAAGTTAATTTGTACACATGTATTTCTCACAAAATGCATTTGCAATCTGCATTCTTCACAGAAAGTGTATTTTCTGCCTAAAAAGACACACTTCACTGGAAAATGTTGTCTCAGATTTTCTGTTAGGCTTATAGTACACTAATATGGAAAAGACAGAATCCAAGCCTGCTGGTTGAGTGTCTCAGGTCAGCTCCACTGATGGCATCTTTGTCATTTTGCTGATTTGTCAGCACTTGGACCCTAACTCTTGCACCCATTTTCCTTGCTCACAAGTTCTTTCAGCTCCTCTTGGTAAAAATGCAGGACTGGTTTCTTGATTCCCCCTTGGGTCTGATGGAACAGCTGTGCTTTAACTTGGCTTTATGCCTCTTCTTCTGCACCTCACCAACTAGAAGTCAATCTGAAAGGAAAAGAAAATGGAAGAGGAAGTTTGAAATAAAAAGGTCATTGCCACAGAGATGTCTTAAGCTTCAGCTTCAGGGCTGGCGCTTCCTTCCCTGTTATTTTGCCAACAGTGTTAGTACAAAACGTGTATCAATAGCCTTGTTTATCTTCTAAGCTGTTTTGTGGAAGCTGTCCTTTAGGGACTCCTCCAGAGCCACATTCTCATTGAAAAGGATATTCTGTAACATTTTCCAGTCCTGAAGACTTCCTCTAGCGCTGGCCTGTGTAGGAGAGTAATTTACTGCTCAGAAATTATGGTTACGGATTTGCCTCTATTGGTTCGTCAGTGCACTGAAGGGAATGAAATTCTACCTAATTTTTATGTGTCAGGATTTCTTGTTTCCGTTTAACCATGATACTGTAAGACTAGTGTACCAGGAATATTGATAGCTGTAATTACGCAACACAAAGGATTGTGATAGAACGGCCATAAATGGCAAAAAAAAATGGCAAAAAAGCATAGTGTAGCCTTTCCCCATTTGGCATATCCCTGAATGAATGTTGGATTGGCATCTTCAGTTATGCTTAGGCAACCAAGTGTTCATACTAGTTAGTGAGACGAACTAAGAACGTCTTGGACCTCTTACGAAGCTGTGGTCCCACAGCTGTACCAGAGATACCCAAATGAACTTGTAGGGGAGTTAGAGGTATCATGGTTTTGACGCTGCAGCTTACAGTTCCAATAAGCTTTTAAGAAGGTCCTTTTCTAAAGACGCTTGATAAGATACAGCTGTGTTCAGGGTAAGACGGAAAGTCCTTTGAAGCATTAATAGCCAGTTAAAAGATACCAAATAAAGAATAGAAATATATGATAAATTTTTCTCACTGAAGAGATATCATATGGGTTCTGTATAAACTGTATTACAGTTTGTATTATCCAGTATATTTTTTACAAGATACGAAGATGTAACATTTGCTTAAAGTACTGAAATATTTTTGGATAATAAAAATTAAAACCAAGTGTAAGCAGTGGCAGGAGACTGTCTTGGTACCTAGTGTTCTTCAGCAATGTTTACACTGTTTTCCTTTCATCACAAAACAAGGTAGTTAGACGGAAGGGTACAGACAAGAGAAAAGAGAAAGTCAGTTTTAAATTGTTTCCTGATGAGGAATATGTAAATAGACTAGAATACTTCACACAAAGAAAGAGATTACTAAAAGAGGGGGGATGATTGCGGTGATTAAGATCAGGAAAGGCTGACAGAAGTGTATGTGCTGCTGTTACTCCCTGTCTCATAATAAAAGAACTAGAAGTCTGCAAAAGAACTAAAAGACATTAAATAAAGTCATCATTACCCTAGAGCATGGGCTCAGATAATGACAGATTCTTGTTCCTGTTAAACTCAAAGATACCACATTTGTCTGCAGAGATCCTGGAAATGCAAGTCCCTGGGACTGAGAGGGAGAAGTATTGCAATATGCTTGCCTTGTTGTTATTTTTTTTCGATCCCAGCCAATTCCTCATAGTTCCATAGAATGATAGAGTAGGAAGGCCTTTAGACTACTCAGTATGCCTGTATTATAAGACACTGTTCTACAATTTGATAAAAGTGTCTTCCATTACAATTTTATTTAAGCCATCATAAAAAGGTTTTATTTTATTTATTTATTAAATAAGGTCACATAAATATTTACTGTTTACTCTCTAGAGACAATTGAAAACAATACATAATCTTAGTTTAACCACATTAGGTAAACTTTGAATTACTAGTATTTTGAAGTGGTAGTCTTTCATTCCAGAATTTGTTCAGGCCATTTGTTCATTGGTTTTAATATTTATGTTAAATGTAAAATTCTGCTGTGATTAGTTCAGGTTCACATTGATCTCTGTGAACAAGTGGAAGCAAAGATGTCTTTTTTCTTTACCAATGACAGAAATTAGCAAGTGTTTTTCATGTGTTTTAGTGGAAGTGGGGAATAATCCTTGCCAACTATGCCAAGAAGAATAGGGAATAGGGGAAAATGGTTATAATATATTCTTAATTAGCTGTTAGCTATAGCTGTTAACTATTATGTTTAGAAATTTTATGTCATGCATTCTTCCCCAGCACTGAAATGCACTGCCTAGGAGAGCAGTTTGTACTAATACAGCCACTAAAGAGTTTAAACTCTGCTGGTGTAAATACATCTTCACTCAAAAATTAAGTTTGCCTGGTGTTCTGTCCATTGATTTGATACCTCACAGAAACTCTACTTGCTATAAAAAGAATAATTTTTGATTGATAATAGATGGTAGATGTATCAGTTTGCTTCATTGCTGTCAATGAGTTGATAGGGGAGAAAGCAGGACAACCATATACAGTGTTTTTCCTGCCTAACACGTCTGTGATTACTACTTCATACACCTCTACCAGGGACAGATAGCTCTGTGCCCATTCCAAATTTGGACATAAACACAAGTTGACTTTGATCCTGAAGCATTTATTGGACAGAAACCTGACAAGATTTTTGGAAGAATAAGGTGCTTGCACAGCATAATTGTGAAAAGTTAGGCAACATTTTTAGGCGATACAGAGTTGTGGAGACCCTTTAAAGTGGAAACAAAATATAACAGTTTAATTTGATGAAGGACAAAGGAGGAACCATGAAAGCACTCAAGGTGATTTGTGAGAATAATAAGTAAGAAAAGTAATCATATTTTAATTAGTTCAGAGCCAGACTAGGCATCATTCTCAAAGAAGCCAGAGACGTGCAAACAGCAGAGTAACTTCAGGAGCTTTGGTGAATATACTCACTAAGTAGATAAAGTTCAGTGTTTGAAATGGCATCAGAAAAAAATCAGAGATTAAAACCATTACGCATCTAATCAAGGATTAAAGGAAGGAATTTTTAACCATTCCTAATCATTTTATTTCAAATAGCTTCTTTCTTGTTAACTTTTTAATAATTCTGCTTTATGAAAATTTATTTTTAATTTTCTGTTCAACATCTATGAAGGCTTTTTAGACAGAAATCTTGGCTAACTTCCTAAAAACTGGATAAGTACTGCCAGCATCAGAAAACTTTCAGTTCAGAAATACTGTGCCAGCTTTCAAAAGATATAATCTTGTACTTCGGATTTTTCATTATCTGGAGGAATATTTTGTTTGCTCAGATGGGAAATAGGAATTTTGAGCATTGACATTAGCTGAAGCCAAACATGCCTTTTTTTAAAGACAGTGGCATGGCTCCAAGATAGGTCATTCACCAGTTTCTCCAGAGAAATTAAGGGAGTCATGTTGCCAGGTTTGCAGATAAACTAAATGTTTCCTGTAAATGCACAGAACCTTGTCTTACAGAGCAGTGTGGTGAGGCATGCCTATTATATGTATTCCCTCTGATCTCTGCTGTCACACTGTCCCTGTCCTCCCTCTGAGAAGTAGGGCAAATTTGTTAATTTATTTTTAAGGAAGTATTTGCATTACTGTTATCTACTGTTATTACTAACATTGGCTTGAAACATTAAAGCCTGAAGCACTGAAAGGGTTGTAACAGTAGTTACAAAACTCTGCAAAGTTTTTTTGTTAAATCACCATTAGTATTATTTATTATGTTTTGACAAAATAGAGCTATTGTGCAGATCACAAAATAAGAACCTAGAGAGAATTAAGCAGCATGCCAAGTAGCATTCGCAGTAAAGAAACGATATGACATTTTTTCAATGTTATTCTGTACTTTTTCAGTCATCTCTTAGTATATAACAAGACTACCTATAAATATCAATGGTGTTTGCCTCATATATTGTGAGGTAGCAGTCTGTAAAGACAGAGCCTAAAGAGATGTAAGTACTTAGGGAGGGAAGAATGAAACTAGAGGGAGCCAATGCCATTACCTCAATGTGACACAAAACAGGTGAAGGCTTTTGTGATGATAACTTAGCAAGAGTTGCTGGCAGCTGAAATACAGTATTTGGTGATCTGGGAAGATGACAAATACAACATGATGTACAGAAATGTTCAGTAGTAAAATGTAGGAACAGTAGGAGAAAGATGAATGATGATGATGATGAGTAAGCAATTAGATTAAGAAAGTGGAAGAGAAACAGAAAGTAAATTAAAAACCAGATGAAAACTCATTTATTTAGAATATTCTGAATACTTTTAAAAATATTTTTTTCATATAGATTATTGATGCACATACCACAGAAAATTAAATACCTCAAACTGCTGTTTGAAATTCCCTGGTTTGCACTGTCTGCATTGTCATGGCAAAGACAGAATTTATCCACAAGTTAAATTCACTGTTAAGATACTGTTAAGGAAATGTGAACAAAAGTGACTTCAACTCCCTGTCTTAAAGGCAAATGTATGGAAATTACCATAACTGAAATTTGTGTGTCATCAATATACATGTACAAGTCTTACCTTTAAAATCAAAGGAAGACATTTTATGGTCTAGAATGTATGCAGCATATGCATTTAGATCTCTATGACATCCATAAGACCATGCATTCATTCCTTGATACTAGTCCTCAGCTGTTACGTAATATCCTGACTGTTTGGTACTTTTTATGTTGTGGTTTAGGGGAAGAAAGAAAAAGCAAACAGGTAATTTGCTTAGTTACTTAAAAAAAAATCTGCTTGCTGAGTATCTTCCAAAATTCCTTCGAGTTTTCCAAAGTCAAGTGACTTTTACACTGTGACATGTGGATTAATTACTCCCATTTTAGTATGTATCGTAGCAGTTAAGCTAGCCAAGTGGCTTCTATTTGTGAATATTGATAATTATAGAATAATCACTGATGATTATGTTTTCTGTGATAATAATCATAGACTGAGCTTGTTTTCTGAGGTCATTATGCCCTCCCATAGTCCTCTCGTTTCTTGATTCCTTTATTTTCAGGAAAACAAGTAGCCCAAGACAAAAAATAGGAGTTTTTCTACTTTTTTCTTTGAATTTGTGAGAGGCACTGGACATAGTTGTTATTGAATAATTCTCATAGATTTGGTAAATACACTTCTCATTTAATAAATGGGTGAGATTTTAAGTTATGCAGAATAGCCAATGTAAAATGTGTATGCATGCATTTAATGTGGCTTTATGCATTTTGGCATTAATTTTTAAACTTCCTCATTTTCTTTTTCAACAATCTGCTTATTTGTCATGATATACAAGCTGACTTCATAGGTTCATGTTTCAATTGGTAAAAGCTGAATTATTTATCTATAAAATAGCTAAAGGTAACCGCCTTCGGACTTTTTATTTCTTTATTTGCTTAGTATTCTGAACGTCATTAGCTCGTAAAGAGATATTTTTTCTTAGAATTCGAAATAATAGAAGGAATGAGCAAAAAAATTCACTTATAAATAATTCTCACAGAAATCTGACAAGCTGGATTTGAATTGAAAAAGATCTTTTATTTATTTCCAATCCAGAGTAAAACTGTCAAATCTCTTTGTCAAAGTGAAAATAATTGTAATGGTGATGGAATGCCATTTCAGTATTTCACAGAGGAAAAACTTCAAATGACAAGCTGTCTCCACTCTGTCCTAAAGGCCTAAGAGATGTTAATTTAAGGGATTGACCATAAATAATCCAAAGAAATGCTGAATTCAAGTATGGCTTTTATGTGTTGATTTGCAGTTAATAATCTTAAATTCTAGGTTTATTTTGTTTAAACATCTCTGTAGAAAAACTCTGAAATTAGCTACCAAAAAAAATGCACTTACAACTTTGAAAATAATACGGGAAGTTCGAGCAGTATGAAATAAATATTTTTAACAACTGTCATTTTTACAGGAACTTCTGTTAATTGTTTTGGTTGAGGTTTTTTTTATCGTTTCAATTTTGTGTATGTCTGGTTCATTTTGGTATATTTTCTTCCCAGATCCATGTAGAATTTATAAAGTTTTAAGAAAGGGGAGACTATTCTTAGATATAAATGCCAATAGTTTTGCTTATAGCAGACAGCAAGAAGCATTGTTTGCCTGGTGCTTGACTATGTAGGACTGAAGTTTTTACAAGCTTTTTGTTTAGACAAATGAAATGTATGTTGGTGACACTTCCACATTTTAGGATTTCTGCATAGTTTTGTCTGTAGCATGTTGTTCTTCTTTTCATGTTAAATGCCTTATGAAAGTCACAAAAAAGACATTTAACTGTAACAGTGATTCCCAACTCTGCCTTATGGAAAGGAGTGTCCCTTGTGGAATCAAGTCTTGTGTCCTATATGAAAGGCTTCAGGACATGGCTTTTTCAGATTTTCACAGTAACCAGTTGCTTATCTAGACTCTTTTAGACAGAGTTCTTTGACACCTTTAAAAAGCAGTTACTGTTAGCTTCTCACTAAATTGCCTGTGTGCAACCGATTTGTTCATGTGCAGAGGGCATCTGTACCATATGCACAGTGAGTTCAATAAATCACATTTTAAGCATGCACAAACGACTACTTAAACATGATTTTCCTCTCTGAGACTGTGATAGAATTCATCACTTCAACCAAAAGCCCAGCAAAAGTCTGTAACTGGTAAGAAGTTAGTGAATGTAAAAATTTTTTTACATAGTGAATGTAAAAATTATTTCAGGAAAGGAAAGTACATTTTTACACCATAGTAACATTTTACATCCAGGTTTTCTAAAACCCAACATCTGTCAGAAAGTAGGACTTGGATTTTGGGGATGGAAAAGAAAAGGAGAGATGGTACAGCTATCATGTAAGTTTAGTCATGAATATAAGGTGCTGGCAGCCAGTGAGAGCCCATAGGTGAAATCAGAAGGGCAAGAGCAGAGAAATATGCAGAGTGCAGAGAAAGCAAGCAGAAGGCAAGAGCAGGATAGTGAGGGAGATTTGGGAGGATCATTTTTCTGTGGAAAAGACCTTGGAAAGTGATAGTAGAAGTTTTAATACAGGAAATCTGAAGGTTCTAGTGTGCGTCCTGGAGAAAGAAGAGTTTGTAATTTGGCATGTCTCTCTCTAGAAAAAGAAGTCTTCTAAGACAACAGATGTGTGGAACTGAAATACTAAGGCAAGAGGGTGGTGAGGTTCAAGCTTTTAATACAGATGAAGTGGATCTCTGGATCTGAGAAGGATGGTGGTTGCATTGAATGACCTTGGTTTAGAGAAGGACTGGATACTCTGGGAACTTGAGTTTCAGTGGAGTGCGAGTGCGAGTGCGAGTGAGACCGAGTTAGAGCTTGGGGCACACGATGAGAAGCCAATGGGACATGCCTGCAGTCAGTCACACAGGATAAGTGCTATTCTCTCATAAACCTCTTTGGCAATATATGTTTTTTCTCTCTTGGAAATAGAAATCTCACAGCTCAACTAGCAAATTTTGCAAATTAGCTATTACATTAGGATAACCAGGATATAATGCCTCTTGATATGCGTATGGGAGAAAGCTGGCATTTGTGCAAGAAGTTTGGGATGATACTTCATTTGTGGAAGCAACCTGTATACTTGAAAAATTATAGAATACTTGGAAATTTTGTTCTTTTTTCCATGCTGTCATCAGGTCTGCCAGTGACAACAAATTGGTAGACTCAGTGGTGGGGCTGCTATTCAGAGAGAACAAGAAGTTGGAGAAATTCAGGTGCTTCATCAGACAAAGACTCTTTTGCCAGGCACCTAAAAAGAAAAACAGACCCAAGCACGAGATGGAAAATACAGTGTAAAAGAGCATTTAGCAAGCCAAATTGAGGCCTTGTTGGAATGCCACAGTGGTCTGTGTAGTTCAGAACATTCATATGTGATTTGGGAAAGTCATACATATACAGCTGGTAAAATTTATAGTGGTATTAAATTACTCACTTCACTGATGATAGTAAATATGAATTTGACAGCTAACAGTTCTTCTGATCAGTGACCTAGAGGAGGCAACAGAATATATTTTCATCAGGCCTGCAGAGAACAGCAAAGGACAGATTGATCGACTCAGCCAGGGCTACCATTCAGAGATACCTAGACAGGCTGTAGAAATGTTCTGGAAGGACTCCGAAGTTTAACAAGGACAAATGCTGAGACCTGCAGCTGGGAAGGAAGAGCCCCTGGCAATGAGACAGGCTGGGCACTGAAAGCCTGGGGACAGATCTCTGTAAAGAGCCTGGGCATCCTGATGGAGAGCAAGCTGTATGTGAGCTGGAAGTGTGCCCTGGCAGTGGAGAAGGCCAGCAGCATCCTGGGCTTTGTGAACAGGGGTATGATGTATGAAAACCTGTAGATGAAGCTTTTATCCCCTACTGCTCAACACACCACATCTAAAATCCTGCAGTTTTGCCTTCCTTTCCTGTACAGGGAAGATGGCAGTAGACTGGAGCAGGTTTAGCAGAGTGACCCAGGTTTAGCTGGGATGCTCAGAGGCCTGGAGAACCTGGCCTGGAAGGGGAGGCTGCAGGAACTGGCTTCTTCAGTCTGGGGAAGGGTAGCCTTTGGGGAGAATCTCCAGTCAGCCTTATTATACCTATAAGGAGACCACCAAGAGGACAGATCAGCTGTCCACAGTGATGCATGGCAAGAGGATGAACATTAAGTGATAAGAAAAGTTCAGACAGCAAGTAAGGAAAACACTTTCACTATGAGTACAGTCAGGTGCTGGAGCAGGTACCCACAGAGGCATTATGCATCTCCATAATGAATAATATTTGCTGTGATGTGCTGTAAATTAGCGATTGCCATTTTTAAAAAAAAGACATTTGGATAATACTGGGATTAATTTTCTGAAAACATTTAATGCACAGCCACAGTAAAAAGGTAAGCTGGAATTACTAAAATCATAACAAAATGGAAAAGATTATGTCATTGTGTGGATTTGTGGTGATCCCACAACTCAAATTTTGCATATAATTTTAGATTACATCATCTCAGAGAAAGATAAAGCAGGGTGAAGCATAATGTGGAAAGGATAGAAGCTGAAGTATAGAAGCTTTTTCCATACAAAGGAAACTCAAAAGTTCTTTGGTTTGGAAAGCATATTGGAGAAGATAGATACAAGAGGTCTGTAAAATTATGAATGGCATAAAGATGTTTTAGGAAAGATTATTCACTGTCTCTTACAGGCATTCTTGCATTAGCAATTATATCAGCTTTAACAGAGCACAAAAACTGATGCTATGAGGTCAGATGTCCACATTTGCATGTGAGGCAACTTGCATTCCCAAGGGCTAAATGCCCATTAGTGGTTGAAGCATATTATTGGAACACTTTTGAGCTCTAAGAGCTCATCTTCTGTTTCTGGTTTTACCTGAAAGGAAGACAATTTATTTACTTCAAAACTACTCCACCAAGGGACACAAAGTGCAGTAAATTGAGTCCATGTGAGATCTGGTTCAAAAGCATGCAGAGACACATGTAATGCTGTTTTAACACGTTGTTCTGAAAACAGCTTCCAAAGATTGGTGCACTAAGCTGCCAGGTGCTGCAAGGGCACATACGGGAAGGTCTCAGTCTGTACTTATATTCTTTCTCACAGTCTTTCAATAACTCTATTTTATCTACTGCAGAAAGAAGAGACTGTGCCAAAATTATGTACTTTGGTATGTCTCATAATCTCAGAACATTCGTTCATACGTAATTTAATTTTACATGAGGACTTGTAATGTAAATGGTTATTGTACCTTGTTCACATTATTTATTTATGGGCAGTTTTAGAGTAAAATTTTTATCTGATGGCTTCTATTTTCAAGTTTTTAAAAAAGTAGGTCAATTTATAAAATTGGGAGAATATTTTAATTTTTTTTGTAATTGTGTTTTATGTTTTGCCAGTACTTCAACAGAAGGTTGCAAAGTGCAACAGATGTGTCTGCTGATGCTGTAGTGAAAATCCTCTTTGGTTTGCACTCTTTGGTGCATATAAAAGTGTGATTTGCACACAACATTGTTTTTGTTATCTAGTAACGGGTTCCCACTAACAGTCTGCCAGACTCTTCTGGCACTGTGCATGCATATTCATGTGTTTTGAGTAGAAGTTCTTATTTGGCATATAGCAACACAGGCATGTGCAAGAAAGTTAAATAAAATACACTTTTTCACAAATACCTGCCCGTGCACAAATTATTTGGGGACTGTATTATTTGGGGACTGAAATCATGTATGATAGGATTTTTTTTAATATGTAGAAAATACATTAGAAGGCATTTGATGCTCCCTCAGGTCTTCTGTTTCGTAATTCAAACCCCTACTCCATGTTGCTGTTAGGTTTTTTAGGAACTCTATAGTTCTCAGCTTGTATCTGCAGATGGCTAAGAAACGTGGTTTATTTCCACTCTAGCTGGAGATACAGACATCTGAAGGTATTTTTCTTGTCAGAATTTATTAAAGAATACAGAATGCATCATACAAATTGCTCATTATGTGAAAACAGAGCAAAAATCCAGAGTACAACTGTCCTTTAACAGAATGGAATATATTTTCTGCCTTTGCACCGTAACTCACAGGCTCTTTTTAGTGCCACAGCCTACTGTCTTACACAGCTGCACAGACTCTTCTCTAACCTCACATCTTGATATAGGGAAGAGCTATGCTTCTACAGTACCTCTTTGCTACATGGAGAAGTGTGGGAAACAATGAAGAGGACAGACCTTTTGGCAGGACCCCACACTCAGGCCATCTTGGAGTCACAGGGTTTTTACTTCCACTTAACTTGTTTGCATCTGCCTACATATTTTTAAGGTGTTATCATCATACAAGCAGTGATTTAAAAATTGAATTTTAACCTGTTATACATTATATTAAACATAGTGAACATCATATTAAAGAAAGCACAATTTATTTAGAAGACAGTTTTGAGAAAGAATCTCTGATTCTAGAAATAGGAATTAAAATATGATTCAGCTGTTGAACTATGTATGTACAAATCTGGGATATGCTTTGATTACTGAAGAATTCAGATGAGTAGACCTAGGGAACCCAGCCTAACTAATTACTGAAGAGATTAATTACAGTATATGGAGCCTTTCACTTCTAGATCACTGAGTCAAAATTAGTGAAAAAAGGCACCAAAAGCAAGATGTTAATAGATCTGGATAACATAAGCCGATAACATTACTTTTTTATGGTGTAGAGTTCCAAATCCATACAAACAAATATATTATTTTCTGGACATGGAACGCTGAGTTACTTTATAAGGAACACAGTGTTGCTCTTTAAATGTTACAAAATCAATTCCACAGATAGCTTCTTGTTGGACAAAGTGATGAAATAGCAGTGAGGTGTGATATTTCCTGCTTCTATTTGTCTTTTTGATAACTGGAGGAAGGAGTGTTAACATATTTTTTTGCTAGTCAATCTGGTTCCTTTTAAAAAGATTTTTATCTCCTAGTCTGTTTTTCAGGAGGTTTTCGAAGGCACTCAAATACTGTAACAAGGAGGCATTTCCCACATGCTGCTCACAGGATGGACTATATGGACTTTGAGGATGACAGCCGTGGATGGCGGTTTGATATGGACATGGTCATCATCTACATTTATTCAGTCAACTGGATAATAGGATTTATTATTTTCTGTTTCCTTTGTTATTTCTTTTTCCCTCTTTAGGCTGTAGAAATAACAGTTAAGGAACATGACAGTCATGTGAACCAAAAAATTGTGAATAAATAAATATTGAAAACGGTAAGATGTTTGATACTGCATTTTTATCATTCAGAATTGGAATAGACTGCATCAAGCATGCTGTGAGGCTGTTTGATACTTCTGCCATATGTGACAAAGTGCTTCAGTTTGGTTACAATGTAATGTGAAATCCACCTCCTACTTCATTCAGTGGGAGTTTTGCCATTGGGAGATTTTGATGGGAAAAGAATTTACCCCTAGTTTATAAAATTATTGCTCTTTAGAAGTACTCCCAGTTTTTAAAGGAGGTCTGTGTACTACAAAAGAATGTCATCTACAGAGTCATTTAGAGGTTTGACTCTGTGCTGACACACTTCACTCACTCACTGGTGCTTCAATTCCTCATACATAAAAGCAGTAAAGATGCTTCCCATTTTTATTCAGATCGTTTGGGAGCAGGAGCAGAGCTGTACCATGCATTATATAGACATTCATCAGAGCTATTTCAGTGGCATGATCCAAATCCTGGAAAATTTTGACAGCTGATAGACCTGTCAGCATTCCACTGTGGATATTTTGAGCCTGTTAACCAAAAAGAAAAATTATACTGCAGTGTGCTGCCAATTCATCTTTTAAGCAAATAGGACTCAAAAGGAATCAACTAACAACCATAGGTTCTGAACAATAAGAGGACCATTTTTATGCAGGTTCCCAGTGTAGCACTGTACCTTTTTTACCCATTCAGATGAGTGTGTTTGGATCCAGCAAGACAGCTAATGGAGGGCAAGCAGCAAGCCTGCCAGCTATGATGCTGTGAGACACTGACCCAAATAAATACTGGAGACTGAAGCACGCTCCAGTGTGAGAAATCGGTATCATTATTAAATTGCCGTAATAATTGAGGATACTTTTAAATGTGGGCTCTCCAGGACTTTATGTCTCATGGGAGAGTACGTAAGAGGGCACAGTATTTATTTGCACCTTTCTTGTGAAATTATTCTAAAGCACTTTATAGTTATTCTTTATATAGATTGATGAGTTACTGTACCAAACTGCAGCCAGTTCAACAATCATTCCAGACTTGCTGCTTTACAAAGTATTTTCACGTGAAAGAGCATGTATTAAATTATAGTAAAAGATACTACAAACAAATGTGGGAATCGAGTGCTGAATAATGGCAAAAGGTAGTTTAGGGCTTTACTTTTCAGGAAGGTACAAGGAAGTTTTTATTTCTAGTGGCATGACTCTTCAAAGTACACTGTACTTTCATCTAGAAAAGCATGCAAGTGTAGGTATATTGTCCCTCTAGTATCAGAATTTGTGTGGGAGACCTGTGGTTTTTCAGTAGGTGGTGTACTCCCCTGTTCTAGCAGAGAACAAGGAGAAATGTGTTGTGGAAGGTGCCATCTGCCAAATGTGATGGAATGAAATCAGAGTTTTATTAAGCATGAGCTTATATTCCTTTACTGGAGAAGCTCCAGCATGGTCAGCATCTTACAGGCTATGAAGGGATCAGGACCAGAAACTTTCACCTAACCTGAAAACCAGCAGTAAATCAACTACTAATATTAAGTTTTCTTACAGGCTGCATAAAACAATATTTTCAAGAACATATGAGTAGAGTTAAAAATTACACATATAACTACATTGATTAGACTAATTAATCTTTGCAATTTTTTTCTATATGCAAATTTAAAGACATGTAAGAACTGAAATTAACCATCACCACACAGTCGTGGTTTTGACAAAAATGCATTTGTGTAATGATAATAATCTACTTAGTCTCTGCCTAAAAGTGACTAGCTCTATTATTAGTGGCATTAAGCATAATGTTTAAAAGCTTTAAGGCTGCAATAAAACACTTGATGGAAGTATTTTAAAAGCTAGGAGGTGTAAGTCATAGGCTCCTGTTTGGTTACATGCAGATGTGTGGGTGTGTATGCTAAAATATTATCCATAACTTTAAACAGTTCTCTCATATATGCCAGGAGACTGGTATTCTAACTACAATTTTTGTTTGCCTCTCTAAACTTACGAAATTACTGCTCATATGTCAGAAAAGGGAGAGACCAACTCACCTCTTAAGACAAAATTGCTTCTACCTTTTGATCTCAAAAAACCTAAAATAAAAAAGTCATGAAAAATTAATGACATAGTCTACAATTCTAGTAATAATGTTATTTACATTTTTAACAGGATATCTGATAAAGCAATATCCTTCAGTAAATATTCAAAAATGTATTGAGACAAAAGTAATATAGAAGCTAATAGTTGCATAAGAAAAGGTTACATCATTTTTAATAGCATGTTACCATGGTTTAATTTGAAAAAGAGCCACAAATAAGAGTAAAACTGCAATCTAATATTGGCCTCTTTTGTACATTTTTGACAAGAATTAATAACTGAGAGTGGCTGCATTTTCTAAAGTTAGTAGGTCTCACAATTCTGCAGGCCATTTCTAATTGTATAACTGTGCCTTTCTTCAAGGCCAAAACTGTTTCTTGAGCAATATTGTTTTCCTGTAAATGGGCTGTTATTAATTCCAGAGGAAGATTATTTTTAAATTATTAAAAATGTACATAATGAAGACTGCTCCAACTCTGAGAGGTACTCCATAGGAAAACACCTAAAAAGCTATAGAGTGGAGATGCACATTTTTTGTCATATATTGGGTTTTTTTGAGATACATACTTTTGTAAAAATGCAGTAACAATTCAGAGGCTTAGCTTTCCTTGAAGTCTGCTGTAAATGGGCAGGTCCTTTGTAGGCAATTTTCTGGTTAACTTGATCCTGATCAGCAAGCTTGTATTTCTTAACTACCATAGTATTAAAATGTTTACAATAAAATACGAGTTGTTTTTAATATTTTGCAATCATTTCACTAGATTTTGCATGGTGTAATTAATTTTTTTTTTCATTTATTATCTTCTTTGAAATCTCTTTTGTTTCTGCTTGGGGTGCAACAAATGTTGGCTGAATTTTTTGCTACGGGATTAACTCTTTTTATATTGGCAGCCTCTTATTTGTTTCAGTACTTTCCAGGCAGCTTTTGTCAGAAATCATCTTGGGGCATGGTCTGGATCTTAACACATTCTGATAATGAAGAATTCTCAGTACTGGTGCTGTTAGTCAAGACCCTTACACTGTTGAAGACAGCAGAAATCCAGGAAAAGACTTGGGTTTTAATTTCACAGGCAAAGGAACTTCATGCCTACTCAGAAGTGTGTGGTTTTTTTGTCCAGCACTGGGATTGTTTGTAGCTCCTCTACCTGCCAAAGATTCAGTCATCTTGCTTCTCTCATGAGACAATTCTTTAAAAAAATCTCCTAAGCAAAGTTGGTCAGGGAGCAGCTGCTGTGAAGCACAACAGAGTCTTTCATGGATTATGCCTGCCTACAGAAACTCATATCCAAGTTAAGCTTTTTCCAATATTCTACATACACACCTCATGCTTTTACCACATGTCAACAACAGCCTTAGTTAGTGATACTGAGATGAAAAGAAGGAAGAACCAGAGTTTAGGTGTGTTTTATCAGTTTTAGAGAAAGTTATTGCTGATAACATGAAAGTCTGGGAGTAAGATTAGCTATTGTAGCTATCATCTGACAAGTAACTGTCTTCATGGTGTGTAGTGTTGCTTTTGTGGATGTGTTTTCAGCATCTTTTGTTCTTTGCAATCATGACAACATTATAACTATGAGATGCACACTCTCCTTTGGGTAATTCCAGGTCACAGATTAACAGAAGAGAATGGTAGGACATCAAGAGCATCTGCTGGTATTCAGCCCCACATCCAGGCAGAGGCTGTGAGGAAGGATGTTTTGGATTGCTCTGGTTTTGGAGCAAGACGCCAAGCTGTCCTTAGAGATGCCTTCCATTTGGCTGAAAGTTCTAAGACAGACAGTAATAGTATAAGGACTTAAAGATCACAGTTTTCTGTCTCAAACACAGTTACCACAGAAAGACTTTGCCATGAGGTAAGCATAAAATGGAGTGACAGGATGGCCTAACTCCAAGCCTACAAGGTCTAGCTAGCACATCATGAGTAATCCAGCCAAAAATTCTTACCATGACAAAATGTGTAAAGAAGCTGCTGCTCATATGTTTATTACTGGTCAAAGAAAGATCCTGATCAGCAGGTTATGGGACAAGTGGCATCTGCAACCACCAGAGCCTCCCTTCCCCAAATATGGATACCTGAAACTTGGACTGTGAATTAAGACACCATAAGGAATACTTGAGACAACATAAACGTGGTGCTATTGTCTGAGTGTTATCTCAGGCCTAGGGGGAAGTAAACAGAGCTGGAGAAGAAGAATGTGTAAGTGATAATGTATAATGTATAATGGCTGAATTTATGGCCCACAAGGAAAGCCAGCTCACCAACAGTGCTGACATCAGCTCAGTAAAAGGCAATTCTGGCAGGCAGAGATTGCAGCCACCAAGTCACAACCCAGAGGATGAATGAACATGGGACTACTTAGTGTTAGAAGTGAGGGAATCATTTAACCAATAGAATAAGAGAACTGTGTAGCCAATGACCGTTAATTCCTTTGCTTACAAAATGGATTAATTACCTCAGAACCCTTACCACCAAGACCTCTTGGTTAAAGAAGAACCAAAAGGGCACTGCTGGATCTATGGGTGGTGACTATCTTCTGTTCTCTCTCTTGCTGCTTTTCTTCTCACTTTCTCTCTCCCTCTCTCTTTCACTCTCATTTTATTGTTAAATAAAATCTGTACCGTTGACTTTGGCCTATGGTCTCATTTGCACCTTAGTTCAGGCCAAGGCTTCTCTCAGTAATAGAATCCTTAACAAACTGTGAGGTGGATTTAAAACCTGCTGAACAGTCAAGCTCATACTGCTGTGATTAGTGGCACAAAGTCTACCTGGAGGCAAGTAGATAGTGGTATATCCCAGGGAACAAACCTGGGTCCTATCCTGTTCATCATCTTCATTAATGATCTGGATTTTGGGGTAGAGCATACCCTCAGCAAGCTACAGAGGACAAAATAGGAAGAAGTGGATAATACACCAGAGGGTTGTGCTGCTGTCCAGTATAACTTTGACTGGCTGGATAAATGGACTGACAGGAACATCATGCTATTCAACAAGAGCAGTCTTGCACCTGGGAACAGCCCTCCATGCCTCAATACATGCAGGAGGTCACCCAGTTAGAAAGCAGCTCTGCAGAAGAGAATCTGGGGGTCCTGGTGGACTTCAAATTGAGTATGAGCCAGCAGTGCTTCCTTGTATTAGCTTAATAAAACTAAGCTTAAATTAAAGTTAAAAATAACTTAATAATAATCTATTTAATTTACTTCATCATTTTCAAGATTTTCAAACATCTTCTTTGGCTGAAATATTTCTACATTTCTGGTAAGGCTCTAAACTGTAGACCTATTTGAAAGTATTTCCACCATTACACTCGGGAAGTTTAACCATAAAATGTAATAATGTATAATTGAGGACATTTAACTTTTCACTCAATCACTTGTATTTTTAAAGGTTTCTTAAATGTTAAGAAAAAAGTTCCTAAAAGAAGACTGAGGGTATGTATAATCCCATATTTTGGTTTCACTACAATTGTTTTATTACAGACAAATCCTACATGACAAACTTCATCTCTGATGAACGCTGCAGAAAATGTACTGAATAAGCTGACTAATTTGATCAGAGGAACACTTCTGGACAAGTCTGACACTGGGAAAAAAAAAGCTCAGGGCTTGTTTCTCAAGGAAGGGCTCATCAGGACAGAGGTATGTGGGAGATCAAATGGGTTTCTTTGTCCGTTGAGTACTGTGCAGGGCACTCTCTAGTCTCCCCTGGCACTTTGGGGTCCTTGATTGAGCATGTGTCCTATGACAAGTCCTCAGGAGTTATACAGGGCATCTGATGGCACACATCGATTTTGCTTTTCCGCTTCGTTAAAAGATTCCCTCATATTCCAAGGTTTCTTAAGGTATTTTGGTTCACCTATGACTGCTGGAATCTATGCAGAGAAGACAAGATGATGTGCTGTTCTTTTTCATTGTTTTTTGCCCTCTGGAGCTGCTCTTCTATTTCAATCAGTTGGTTGTGCTAAGGCATGACATGCCCCTCTCCCAAAATTCTGAACTTATACCCAGGTGTAACCTGACTTACTCCACAGCCTTTAATATAAGTTGTGGCATATATAAATGGAAGGAACATATATATGCGTATATATGTCACATATATATGTGACAAAGAGGAGCAAAACACCTTGTTGTACTAGATATAAATAAAACCTCAAGATCTTTTCAAAGGAACTTCTATGTCCCTGTAAAAAAGATGCCAGGAGCCAGAGTATAGGTGGTTCTTGCAAGAAAGCAATCATGAAGGTGTAAAATACAGATAAGCAAAGCACAGCAAAGCAACTGCTTCCAGGGAGGTACTGGATAGCTGTGCTGTGTAGCAGTGCCAGGTACTGGATGCATGCCCTTCAGCCTGGCTTAGTAAAGGCAGATCAGTGTTAACAGCACAAGCTTCTTTTACTGACCACTGCCTAGAAAACAACTGACTGTTTCCTCAATTCTGTTTGAGGCTGGTAGGAACAGAAGAGTGGCTTATGAACCTGTTTGCTTGTTTCTGTGAAGATGAAATCCCTCAAGGTCTTGGCTCAGCCTGCGTAGACTTGGTCTTCTTAAGGGCTCTTTACACATTGGTCCATGCTCAGGAAAGTCTGCTGCTTCATTCAGGATTGTTCATAATTCATGGATATGTTACTGAAAAGGCCCCACAGGATTGTTTGAAATTTAAAACATATCTGTTAGCACTTCTTGTAATATTGTAGCAGCAGTCACTGTCCCATGTGCACTTACCTAACTAGTTTCTGAGTTTAAAAAATATTCTGGAACTCAATACTACAGATACCTCTCTGGTACTCAACAGCAATGCGGCCTTCCCTCAGCCACATTTTTTACTGTCCACTCTACTTTACAAAATATGAAAAGACTCCTTCAGCTTCATGCCTTTGGCATCTTAATACAAATTTACAAATGAAGTAAATTTGCTCCCAGGATTTCTAGATTGATGTTATACAAGTGATACAAATCGTTATGCTACTGTATTAGTGATGCTACTGTATTAGTGATGGCTTATTTAAATTTGCACTTTGGTTTTAGGATGAGAAAACTGCAGTAATTATATTCTGACTTTTCAGTAGATACCATTTTAACTTATTAATAATCTATTTCATCAAACATTTTCAACATTTAGTTGAAGTATTTCTGCATTTCCATTAAATCATTAAAATGTAATCAGGCAATCACTTAAAAATACTCTATATGTAATCTTTTATCCTTGAACAAGACAATGAAGCCGAGAATGTAAATGCCACCGGTAAAAGGATCATGGTAAGTCATTTGATACTGATGAAAACATTAAAAATTAATTATTTCAAATCCTTTTTACTCTGTCATCAGAAAGAGAGTATTAAAATGCTCATCATGTAATGTATTTCACTGTTTTTGAGCTGGAGAATGAAATTCAGACTGTGAAGATGGGAAATCTCATGTAGCTTTACTGTATTACCTGTAAAAAGTGAAGGATATTAGATATTGACAGAAAATTTTAGCTGACAATCCTGGTAAATTAAAATGGAAACATAATACTGTAAAAAAATCTTATGTAATACCAACCTACCTAAAGTAATCCCTAGTTTGGGGGCTGTAATTCTTCATATAATCAGGCTGCTACCCGAGAAATATTGTTTAGACTTAACAATCAAAGTGTTAAAATAACTGAATGCACAAAAACCTGTCCTTAATCCATGCAGTATATCCATGCAGGGGAGATGCATGATTCCAGAATTCATTGCCAGTCAGAGCATGGTATCTAATGGTGCCTGAAAGACAACACTTTCCAATTAGAAACATACGATGTAAGAATGTGTTTGCCTTGCAGATGGCTCTAGATGGCTAATGTATGCATTTCAGCTGTCAGAAGTTAAACTAGTTCTAAAATAATTTGAATTAAACTTCAGGGGAGGAAGAATATGCTAATTTTCTTTTACATCTTATCAAGCAGAGAATGTGCTCAGGAAGTTAATGTTACAGTCACATTACAGCCCTCTCTGGTTCCATCGTATAGAATTGGACTCCACTTTTTTTTTAAACTGAGGAATTAAAAGAACATATAAGTTAATAAATAGCTCTATGGTCACAGACTTTTCCAATGCATATACTGCAATTTTACATGAACAGCAATTGCAAGACCTGCAAAATCATCTCATAGTTTTCTGTTATACACACCTAGGAATCAAGCTTCACAAACTAATTATTTGTCCTGTAGATTATTTTTTCAATTTTAAACTACAAAAATTATATAATGGTATTAAACTGTCAAGCCATACTACTACTTAATCTCTAATTCTGCTTAAGACAGGAATATAATATAATGATAACAATAGCGTAAATCAAGATACCCTTCTCTTTCCCTGACTATTATTCCTGAAGCGTTTCATTTTCAGAGTAATTTGCAGGACAAATTCTCAATATTTTTAATCTCTAAAAACAAACTGTTCAGAACTTCCGTTTTTCATGCAGTCTAATAGAATTTTCAATGTGCAAATCACTTGGGGCTTCTCAAGTTAAAGGCACTCTTTCAAACAGTGAGGAATATGCAAGTGCAAGTATCACAGTGTTAATATAACAGGTTAACACATTTTTTGGCAACAGTAACTAAATTATCATATTACCATTATTTAAATCAAAGGACAGCCAAATTATGTATACATGACTTGTATAGATACTAACTAAATTCTTTCTTTACTTTAAAAAACCCACAATACGCCCCTACCCCTGGTTTAGCATTTATTGCTTTACAGGAAGTTTAACATTAAAAGGCTTTCAGGAATGTCTATGACCCACTGGCTGGAAGGACTTTTCTGGAAGATTCCTACTAGCTTCTACATACTGCTTAGCTAAGTACCCTCATCAGGAAAAGGAGAAAATGTCTGAATCCTTAAAGAGACCAGAGAGTAAATTGCTTCAGGCAGCAAAATATAAATCACCATGTTATTAGTAAACAGTATTTCTGGCTTTTGCACCAATTGAGAAGAAAGTTGAGTTTATTTCACATCTCAGCTTTTTAACAAATACAGGTAAAGCAATCCAAGAGGTATTTCACAAATCCAAGTCAAGAAATATTTCCAGTGTTAGCATTATCAGTGATCAGCAATGAGACCATAGTAATCGTATTTTTTATTCAAAAGGATGTTGGTAAAGGCTGTGGACTCTTTGAAAAATATTATCAACCAGCATTATGTCAGAAAAACATTACAACTGTTACATAGGATGAATACAAAAATTGTATTTTTAATTTTATTGAAATTATTTGGGTTTAGACATTATTAATGGGTAGGTTTCATTATCAGGTAACATTGTCAGGTAACAGTAATTAAAATATAATGAACAGTGTTATTTTTTTTTAAATCTTCAAAATTCAACAACAACTGTGGGTAATTTTCTTCCTGAAAGGCAAAGCAATGGGTTGAATGACTGCACAGTAACCAAGTAAAAGTACAAAATCAAGGACTCGAAAGAGAAAATATCAAGTCCTAGAAAAGAGTCTTCCAAACAGGTAAGGATGGAGTACTGATTCAGCAATGAACGTTGCCCATCAGCCCCTTCTTTTTAACCTACTGTGACAGACAAATCCAGTCTCTCACTAGACCATTTTATGTACTGCTGCAACAGCCATACTGCACCTGAAATTGCTCTGCTTTTCCCACCTTTTGGTGCAGGAATCCTCATGTGGACTAGAGCCAGCGTAGCTGGCTGTGCTGTACCACTTGGCATTAGGAAGTCATACAGATGGCAGGCAGCATGGTCAGGTGACAATGCAAACTGCTCGTGGTCTGCCAGAATAGGCTCCAGGTGACTGTTTTAAAAGTGGGTATTGAGTGTCTGCGCTTATCCAAATATTTTTTGTTTACTCCCAGGAATGAACAGTAACATAAAATTAATTAGGTCTGTACTTTATAAAGATCCTTGACACCTAGCTGTTCTTAGAATAGCAGTATCTGTGATGAATAATACTGCATGTGTTAATCACAGATAACAATAATCTTTTTCTGCAATTTAGTGGCCAGAGTGCTTCAGGAAAAGTATTTAAACCTTTCCTCTCACAATCAAAATTTTCCTTGTCCACAGGAAATGCTCTAAGCACTAGATAAGCATATAGGTATGTGACAGAGAAACAATTCTTTCTTTCAGGGTCAAATGAAAGAAATGTTCTGTATTGGTTGGACTTAAGGACCTTAAGGGTTGTTTTCACCTCAATGATACTATCTGAATTTAAATACTTTATTAAGTACGGAAGATGGAGCTTCTAAGTATCAGATTCACTGAAATTTGCTCTGTAAGTTAAATGCTTTAGTCAGGAGTATATGAGAGAAGGGGAAGAAAAGGAAATGCTGCTCTTGGATATGCCTTTCTCATTCTAGCGGCCATTTCCCCAAGTCATCAGATGACTATCCTGAATTCTATTGGCTGGACTCTCATTTCTTTCTTCTAGATATAGAGAACTTTAGATAAACCGTATTTTGAATTTCAGTTCCCTTGAAAAACTAGAAGATCTGAGTATGTTGATACCTTAAGCTTTTTAAAATCATGATTCTTTATTAACTCAGCTCTTAGACAAAACTTTTGTTTGTACTTCTTAGAAAAAACTTTACAGTGTTTGAAACACAGCAACAGCTTGTGAGACTACTTTCAGTACATTCTGTGAAATCCTTTAAAAATTAAATAAATGCTAAAACCACTGCCTATTTAAAACCTCTTAATATATTTAATTAATGCAATAGTATATATCAATGTGCTTACTGCTGTATGTTGGCAGAAGATATAATTATAGTACTAAGAATACCAAAACTAGAGTATATCAAATTAAAACCCTGCAGATACTTCTCTATTAAACTGTCATACGGAAACATATTAGTGAGATGACTGGATCAAGAGCAGCCCTGCCCAGAAGGACTTGGGGGTGCTGGTGGGTGAGAGGCTGGACAT